>VWZT01004468.1:730710-764585 GCA_013397055.1 Pachycephala philippinensis | reverse complement strand
ACCGGGCCCCGGGGCGCGCAGGGCTCGAAGGGAGCTGTAGTCCCGAGGCAGGGGAGCGCACAGGCCGACGGGAGTTGTAGTCCTATGGCAGCAGCGCAGCGCGGCCCCTCGGCGGCAANGCTGTGAGGGGCCGCGCGATGTGGCTGAAGCCCGAGGAGGTGCTGCTGAAAAATGCCCTCAAGCTGTGGGTGCAGGAGCGCTCCAACCAGTACTTCGTGCTGCAGAGGCGGCGGGGCTATGGCGAGGAGGGCGGAGGCGGGCTGGCAGGTACTGCCCCCGTGGGGCCGGGGCAGGGCTGGAGCGGGAGGACGGGGGTCTGTCAGCCCCGGGACCCCCGGCCAGAGGGACAGGAAGGGGGCTTGCTCGAGTTCTGGAGCCTCGGAGCTTCCTGGGTTTCTCCTGGGGCTCTTCTCTCGTTCCTTTCCCCTCGTAGCGCGGCCCCAGGGGCAGCAGAGCCCGGCGGGGACGGGCACCCGGCAGGGCTGGGGGCGGCTGGTGCCCTGCCCGCGGAGCTAAGGACAGCACAGCCCAGCCTCGGCGCGGGCTGAACAGCCTCTGCTCCGGTAGAGCCCGGCACACCTCCATGGACAGCTTGGTGGAAGTGGACACGTCTGAAGGACTGATCTGTCTTGCTTTGGCAAGATGCTCATTTCCAAATCCCTTTTCCTGGTGCATCTGTGGCTGCTTGAGATGAACTCCTGCTCAGGCATTTCTGATCGCTGATTTTAAAAACAAGCATATGGTTTGATGGAGCTTGTCAGCAGTGGTGGGTCAGGAAGGTGACAGAGGGGTGGGACAGGAAATTGACCATTATATAATAAACTTTATTCCATGAGAACTTCAAGGTATGGAGCTGAGTTTTTAATTCTTGCCTGTTTGTATCATCAGGCACTGCAGGGGCCCCAGCTACTGCTGAGACCTCTGTGATGGTGCAGCTATTCTGACTAGAACTGACTCCTTTATAGGCTGGTGGCGTCTGTCATTGACCCTGTCAAGGAGAAATGCTACAGGGAATCAGCACAAAGTCATTCCTCAGTGGGACGTGGTTCTCGAATGGTTTGCATCTCTGTAGGTTTTGTAGGCTCTCTCTAATTTGTGTCATCCTAAAGCAAGCTATGTTAAACATGAGGCATAATTGTCTTGTGGAAACATTTATTCATTTTACTGAATAAAACCACAAGGTCCAAACTTCTGGCTGGTGCATTTCAATGTAGCAATGGCCCTTGCAGCTGGAGGTGGGGCATTCTTCATTGGCATCTGAATGAACCACTGGCAGGGCACATGGAGAGCGTAAAAGAATGCATCCCAAAATGCCAGGTTACTATCATAGTATTGTAAGCAGATAGATAATGTCAGGCTTTGGCTTAGAACCAAGGGTGATACATTGCAAGCTTGGAAGCCTTGTGGGGATCAGGCTTGATGTCCTGTTCTCTGCCTTGATATATTTGGAAGCCAAGGAAACCGAGTTGGTATGAAGGTTGACTTTCTACATGATAAAATTCATTTAAGGACCATGATGAATGTGGAACAATGAGAACTGGAATAAGTTATTCTTCTGAAAACGTCCTTGTAGGCTTACAGCTGGCCTCACCAAGTGCCCTTTGGGTTTTGGTGAAGGTGAGGCTTCTATTGCTCCTCTCCTGTCCTTGGTGGCTGTTGACAGTGTGGGAAAAACACTCGGATGGGATAGTTGCTGTACTATGCTTTTTTTGATGTGGCATTGCACATTTTATTTTTGTAATTTTTCTTATAAATTCTTACAGATTCGTCTGTGCAGGTTATGTTTTTCACTAGACTGAAACAAAGGGAGTGAGATGTTCTTGAATTAAAATTGTGATTAAGAAAGATTAAAAAGACAGTTGCATAAAAATGCAATTACATTTGCGTTTGCAGGTTTGGAAATATTCAAGCCTCCTAGGTATAAGCCAGCATGATTGCTGTGCCCGGGTTTAATTTGATATTGCTTTTATGTCACTTGAGAAAATAAGCACTTCCTTTAGGAAAAAGCAAAGCACAGCTGTTGTGTTATGAAATCATCCCAAATGTCCAGTACAATCCTGTTCTCCTGAAGAGCATTTTACAGCTGGTGAGACAAGGCTGGAGGTGACTGACAGCACTGGGGGACTGGGAGTTAGGAGTGAAAGAGAGAGGCAGCAGTGCAGGACCGAGTCACGAGGGAAGAGGGGGACAATGCCTCAAGACAGGAGTGGAAAGAAAGATGGGCAGTGCTGCAGGGTTTGAATAGCAGTAATGGGGACCTGACAAAGGATTCCCAAAAATACAGGAGTATGCTTGGTAAGACAGGCTTTAAGGAGGGGAGTTTTGAGGAAGTAGCCAGTTCCTGGAGAAAGGTGCAGACAAAGGAGGAAAAGATAGATTACAGCAGAGGTACTTACCTGAAGGAAGGATGGGAATTCTGGTGCTGTCCTCGGAAAAGAATGAAGTCTACAGTTGGATTTTTTTGTATGACCCTTCTGGACTGACGGGGCAGGACCAGTTTGTAATCTGTAGATGACACAGCGAGCTGTTGTGGCTTGTGTGCACACACACCACAGTTCTGAGTTTGCTCCTGTGGATAACTTGTAAACAGGTACAGGAACACCTTGTGCTGGTTGTGCTCAGCCTTGGCTCCCTCCCTGCAGATATGTACCTGCTTAGCTTTACACTTCATTCTCTTTGTTTTAGAGCTCCCCTAAGGACACAGATGCTGTAACCTGTATGAGTGGTGCTCCATCGGAAAATTCATCATACAAAGGGCTATCCCAAAGTGTGTTGTCTGACAATGCAACCATGTAGCCATGGGAGAGCTGCTCAGGTTTTCCAGAGTGGATGGATAGGAATACAGTTGTGAATGCATGTGCTGTTACCAAGGTCTAGTGACATTAAGCATGCCGGTCACTGAGCTCTAGCTTTGGTTCTGGTTTAGGCAGGACCTTGGTTAAGAGATAGGTATTCCAGGAGCAGTGATGCAAATGAGTATTTGGTGTCGTAAAATTCCAGTCTTTCACTGAAATTTGAACAAACCAATTGTTTATTTTCTGCTTCTGCTGTTTCAATTGGCCTCACTCTGCTTGACAAAGATAAGTAAAATGCAACTATGAGAGGAGAAAAACTTACCAGTGAAATAAATATATGGTTGGAACTAGCCTTCCCTGTGCTGTGCTTGGAAAGGCAGGGAAACCCTGTGACTCTCCCAAGTCCTGGATCTCCTGTGGCAGTTGTTGCCATTCCAAATCTGTCAAAGGCCCCTGTTGGTATTCCCACTGTTTAAAAGCTGTGGCTTGTTGGCTGGGCCATTGCTGGCTGGCTTGCATGCACAGGAAGTTGGGAGAAAGGGAGACAGAGCTGGGCAGGGATGTGGGCTCTGGGGAAATTTTCCTTCTCTGACATCTGACAGAAGGAGCAATGTTCAAGTATTAGTTGTGGGTGTCAATGGCAAGGACCTTGTCTAACAAAATTTCATGGTGGACCAATTAAAAAAGTGCTTGGTGATCTTTGTACAAACTTAAAGAAATTTATTTTGGTAGGAACTGCAGAATGAGAGAGGAATCTTGTGATCTAGCTTGACCCAGTCTGCAGCACAAAGGTGCTTGCTTTTCCAAATTTGCTGGTCTGGGCAGAAATCATTTATCCCTGCTGGTGTTTTAGCCCACAGAGCTTTTGATGTGGCTGCCTTGCTCTGGGTCCTCAACCTGGATAGGAATCAAATGGGAAACTTGCTGGTTTATGAAGATCTGAAATTATGTCGGCTGCATATTTTTTTTTCAACAGCTGCAACAAAGATGATTTTGCAAGTGCCTGTACTGGTGAGACAAATAACACCCCTCTGTTAAGACACATGTTTACATTTGGGGATGACAGCTGGAAAAAATGACCAGCATGTGCTTCCCAGTTCCTGTCAGAGAACTTCTTAGAAACAAAAACAAAGAGGAACTGTTATATCTGCAATACGTTTTTCTGTTCTTACCAAATAGACCAATACTTACTTTTTTTCAGAGTTGCACTTGTAATTTTCCCTATTTCTAAGGACGTCTTTCTTGCTGCACAGAGGCAAGGTTGGACACACACCTTAGTTTAATGAGTTACTGTTGTCTTACCTGAGTCATAACCACTGACCATAATGCACTTGAGTTATTGTAAATGTAGATGAAATCTTTTGGCTCTAAAGGCTTAAGCTGATGTGTTTTACATCTGAATTGTCTTAGAACATTCCCATCTCCGCCCATGCTCAGTATTTCCTTAAGCTGGAGTTTCTTAGTCATGAAATCAAGTTCACTTACGAAATAAAATTAAGCCAAAAAATAGTTCTGTGCTTTATTTGAGGATGTTGGAAAAGGAGCATTATTCACAAGTTGGCATTCCTGTAATTTAAATAAAATACACAGAGATGATGTCTTTTCATGGTTTATATTATTGAAATATAAATTTCAATTTTTTTTTAAAATAACCAAAATGCTCTATAAAAGTGGTTGCTGTTATAGAATGAAGCTTTATCGTGTCACTGTAAAGAAATATTTGCTGTTGTGTTTCTCCCCTGATACTGCATCCTATACCAGAGAAGCATTAGTGGAAGTTACAGAGCATCTGCTATTTTAGGCTGGTGGTTCTGGTTCCAATGGACCTGCATTTGTGGGCTTTTGATGTATTTTTTCTCCCCCTGTGCTGCTGGGGAGGGGGGGTGATAGAACACTTTGGTGGGCACATGACATCCAGCAAGGGCCAACCCACAACAGCTCTCTATCACAAACTTAATTGTTTTACTGTTTTTTCCTTTTTGCTTCTGCCCTGATTAGGCTGTGAATTCTTCAGATTGCAGAAGGGAGCAGTTTTTGCTGGAATGAAACTGGGTGTAGCTGCAGAATGTCACTTTCTGTAGTTGTTGCCACTCACGCAGAGGTTTGACAGTATTTTTCAGCAACTCTTTTTTTATCATGATGTAAATAAACTAAAAGTGAGAACTCAGTTGTACACCAACATATCTGCTGTTCAAAATCCTTGCTGCAATGGTGCTGCTCAGTGTGGTGCTAATAGAACATTTCTGTTTGTAAGGAACCCTTACATTCTTATAAATATTTTATGTTCCTTAACACTTCCAATGTAGCAAATCAGGAAGCTGTCTGATCGAGTTTTAATGTAATTAATTATTGACCTCAAAGGCACTGTTATGCATTAGAGGAGAGACCAGGCCTGTGCTAACTTTGCTTCAGAAGAATAGTGCTCTTTTTTAAAAAAGACAGCAGCATGTTTTCTTTGCTTCTGATTCTTCATTAGTAAAAGGAAACTGATATTATTGTTTGCGTTACACTAGTCCCAGAAAGGATAGGAAGGAGTCAAATTGCTATAAATAAAGTAGATCCTTAGAAATAAAAAAGCTGTAACTGGTGCTATTTCAGGAGAAGAAAATAAAAACCATTGAGATTGTGGTTTGAAAAGGACAAAAAAAAAGCACCAATATTAGTATTTTCTTGGTGTACTTGGTGAAATAAATATAGAAGAACAAAGTCGTGTTGACCCAAAATGGCAAAATGCTGGGCAGTTATCAACATGTAGTGGCAATTGGTACATGCCCTAAACTGGTACAACTGAGAGCAAAATTCAATGCTGATGTTTTGTGACATGTCTCGGAGCTAATGTTGATATTTTTCTAACCAAGTCTTTTAGAGACATTTTGGGATTAACACATCTGTATTTCAAAGCTATTCTGGATCCTTGTCCTTTATTTTGGTTTCTAGGGTATTTTACCCTATTTACTGAAGCATCTAGGGTATTTCCCAGTAGTTTTACCCAGGCAGCTATGAAACTGAAAATGTTTTATAAAAGCAGAGCCCTTTCTCCATATAAATGTGCATCACTATCCGTAGGTACAGCTGAAGTAATTCCCTGAGGAAAGCAGGAGGATGATTAAGGTGGAATCCCCAGGAGAATCTTTAGCTTCAAGCAGAGATGAAAGTAGAGGACCCTCTGTAAATTGTTCCTTGGTTCCCATTGGGAAATAGCAATCCAAAGGAGTGCTTGCTGAGAAGCACACAAGAGTGTGACGGTATGTCAACCCTCACTGATAATGCAGTATTCCAAACATTGGCAGCTCTTGGTGCACATTCATGACTAGGATGAGAAGATGAGTGAGCCTCTGCTTGTTCCTCACAGTTATGCCAGTGTCTGTAGCCATGGAATTAGTTTGTGCAGTAGTGAGGCGGTATTTATTGCCCTAGGCTCAAACCTGTAGTCTAGATCCCGTTCATGACTTGTGGGAATGCTGAGGTGACGGATACTCACCTGGTACAGGTCATTGTGTCTAAAATCTGCTGACCTTCCAAGGAGACAGGAGCTGTGATGGTATTTTGGGGAGTGCTGCTTTCTGATGCACTGTGGGAACCATTGGCTCAAGCTGAGTTGCATTAGCCTTATAAATGGTGAATATCCTTGTAGTGTATATTATCACAGAAAATGTTACTAGGAGAATTGTGAATGAGATAATGCAACATTTGCTGAAGCAAAGCCAACTTTGAGATCAGCTCAGTGTCATGACTCATTCAGTAAGCAAAAGCTGCTTAAACAGACATAAATGTTGTTCAATGTCTGTCTTCAGTCAGGAGCTACAAAATAATTCCACTTTCCAACAGCAACTTACAATCTGTTAATTGCAGACAAGACCAGAGACGTAATGTACTGATCTGTTTTGTTCTGGGTTTTTTTTTTTTCTGGTTGTTGGTTTTGGGGTTTTTTGTGGTTTTTCATGATTATTTACTTCTGTGTTTTTGAGGAGAAGCAAAAACATTTGAAACTTGAATAGCCACAGCGAGATAGTCTCACAGGCTCTATGCTGAGAGTGTATCCTCAGGAAAACCATGCTTTGCAGATGAGTATCTAGACTTCTTAGTTTTGCCTTATTTTACTTTCTTGTATTCTTTCACAATTTCTGTTTTTCAGAATATGAGAGGGAGTTAATAGAAAGTGAAACCCAAAGTACCAAAGAAGCCAGCCTAAAAATTCTGAAATAACTTTTGAGGGATGCATGTGAAGTCATCTAAATCTAGTACTTCTGTAGAATATTAAAAACCAAAATCAAAAGATCATTTTCCATTAAACGGGGAAGGGTATTTAAAGATATAAAGGTGCTACAAGGGTTATGTTAGTTTTGCATTCCAGCTCTCTGCTCTAATAGCATCTTTTTGGGAATGCTTTGCATTCATGATCTCAACAGGTTTGTGGAAGAGACTTTACAGCAGCTCTTTGGGTAATTGTGTCATGGTTTTTTGGGTAATCTTGTCTCTTATTTTGCTGTTCTTCTGTAGGAGAATAAGAGCTCAGTGTGATTGCTTTGGTAACTTTGCTTCAATTGAATTTTCTGTTTCTATGGCCTTCTGCTGGAAGGGTGCAAACGTAGAAAATACAGGAAAGAAGCATAAGATCCTGTTGATTGTATTTTTGTTTCTGTTGTAACAAGAAAAGGTTTTCTGGTGCATCAGGAACCAAAAGTTTGTATTGTTTCTTCAGTATTGGTTTTTCTTCTTTTAGAATTTCCTGATTTTTAAATTTTAAAGGATCAGTTAAGATATCTGGGCTAATACCTTTATTACTGCACAGTGAGAGAGAATGATTTTGAGTCATTATAAAATGCATCCTCCTTTTCCCAGAAAATGTTTTTGCCCTGGTTCTGGAGAGATGAAGTTTGGCTCTTCAGTGAAATTAGTATATTTTCATCCAAACTCTGTTTAATGGGAGCTAATTCAATACTTAGTGGCAGGGAGGTGACATATCCAATTATGGTCTTCAAGGGCTCTTTCCTGTGACTGGAAAACAGAACAACAGTAAATGACTAATTAAGAGGTAGTTCAATTACTGCTTGTGCTCATTGTAGGCTGAAGTAACTGCTGTTACATTTCTGCTTGTACTCTGGTTTCACATACTGCATGGATGTCACTTCCACAAGGGTCATCTCAAGAAACTTCTTCACCCTCATTTGTGCCTCATGGCTTTTACTGGATCAAAATATCACCTCCCAGAAAAGTTCCTCTGGGAATACTCCATGCTCTACTCGATTGTGCTTCTTATTTTCTCAGAGTTCATTAGTCCTTACTTGGGAAGCATTCCTGTTCCCCAAGAAATGAATGAGAGGGGAGAGTACGTTTCAAAACTTGAGTTTCACTGTACTGTGTACATTTTCTTGGACACGACAGGTCTCCTTGTGGGAACGTTAGATGCAGTGTTGGACTCGACGTCGAAAGTGGCCCCGTTTCGCATCCTGCATCAGACCCCAGACTCTCAAGTCTACTGGTCCATCGCGTGCGGTACGTACTGTGCTCTGGGAGCCAGCCGAGTCCAGAAAGTGGAAAAGGAGGGTGCAAAATATGGGATCCATTTTTGGCTTAATCCTCTCACATCGTTATTCATTCTCCTGACCTCTGAATGGTTTAAAAACATTTGCAAGCCTGAACTTGACAGCAGTGTGTGGTTCCAGTTTTTAAGAACAGATCTGTGGACTCTTCCTATTACACCTTCTGATTTTCTGCTTTCTGCAGGAGTCCATCAGGTACCAAAGCCTTTGGGCACTGTTACAGTGACAGAGGCACCATCTTTTCTTCCGTAAGGTGCAAGGATAACTTGACACAGTTCAAGATGGACTCCCCAGGGTCAGCTTATCACAAAGTGTGCTGTAGGTAGTACTAACAGTAGATGCTTATCCTAACATTTTTGTTTACTTTGTCTTTGCATGTTAAAACATGCAGGTTCCCAGTCATGGTCAGAGCTGAATTCTTCCTCAGATCTGTTACTTTTGTAGTATAAGTTCTGTCTCTTTCTCATGTTGCGTTATTTATCAAGAGGGAATGGAAAAGTAAATACAGATTTGTTCTTGTAGCTTTAATTTAATGTAATTGCATGTCACTTTAAAAGGGCAGCCTTACGGAATTTTAACAGTTTGTGAATTGATGATGAATAACGTTTCAGGGCCACTTCTGAAGAAGTCAGACCTGGTGACAGGCTATCACAAAAGTACTTTAATATGTATATAGGAAATATACTCTGGGGAATTCTACTGCCATCAGGTCAGCCCTTGCGAAAATACGAAGTGTAATCTTCATTTTAGGACTGAATATATATAGATTTTGTGCTGCACAGATATGCTTTACAACAGAAAGCTGCATAATATAATTGTCCTAATTGTGTTAGATTGTTTCTGTGAAGAAATTGAAGGGATGACATTTTGTTCCTGCTATTTCATATTAAGGGTCTGAAACAGTGCTCCTAAACAATTTAAACAATTACTAAAAAGTTTCATCATTCCTGGGTCGCCTCTGTGCCTCTGATTCACACTGTGACTGAAGTAATTAGTCTATGTGTGTAGTCTGAGAAAAATAATTACTTTTGTGATATAATTGCTATGTTAATTACTCTTAATATAATTTTTTAAGTGTTGTGGCAAATCCACCCAGTGTAATGCAGTCTGACTATTTAACTGTGTTTAGAGCAATTTCTGTTCATTCACAGGGCCACTTTAAGCCTGGGGAGTTCGTTGAAAGGTGGTATAATTACCCTTTACAAAGTAAGCTGAGAAAAAAGCAGTTGTTGAAGGTGTGTTCTTGCTTGAGGGTACCGATAGTATGTGATCACACTACCTGCTTCGATTGGTGAGCATTCTTGTGGAGGATGAAGCTGCCAATTCAATTAATTTATATTCTAGAATGCCTTTATTCAAACCTGTGTAAGTTCTTTCACTCTCCCTGTCCCCCAGCGTCTGACAGGGAGTCACCTGTCTTTAAAGCACTGACTCTGTATTGAATTTGCTGAAACCCTGAGATTTCACTTGTGGCATCTCAATCTGTGCTGCCTCCCTGGTTACAGTGATGTTTGCTTTCCATCCTCACATATGTTAGGAGGGATTTTGCTCAGCAGGTCCTAGTCTTGAAATTCTGCTCTGGAAACTGTTATGGGCCAGTAATCAAAGCTGAGGATATCAAAGGCACAGATTTCATTTCCTGCTGAGCCTCATGGGTTTGGCCTCACGTTTCTCACATTCTGGACTATTAGACTTGGAGTGTTGCAGTGGTGCCGTGCTGTCTGTTTTGGGGAGGTGCTGCTGAGAGGAAGGAACTGTCAGTCGAACTCAGGCTTCAGCGCTGAGCCACATGTTAACAAAGCTGAGATGCTTTTGGATTTAAAAGGCCAGAAATAGAGCTGCATAAAGGGCTTGAAAGATAAAAACATAGCAGTGCACGTTTCATGTACACTAAATACGTTTTCAGTGTTCACAAGAGGTAACAAGAAATTCGAGACCTGTGATTTTGACTTGTGTATCTAAATTACTCTGCGACTTGGGAATTTGCTAAGTATTCTCTTGATTAATAGTTTTGGTGAAATTATTAAAGTCTATCCAAATTTAAAGTAATACTTTCTTTTTCAATCAGGATCCAGCAGAGAAGAAATAACAGAACACTGGGAGTGGTTAGAACACAATGTTATGAAGACTTTATCAGTGTTTGATTCAAATGAAGACATTACGAGCTTTGTCCAGGGAAAGATAAGAGTAAGTAACAGGCATAATTGGGAAAGGCTAAGTATTTTTTTTTCTCTAACTGTACATGAATAATGCGTCCTCTGTAGAATATGCAAGGACAGCATTGTAATGCTGCCTATTCTGATTGCGTAGTATGTGATTGTTAACTTTAACATGTGCCATTGTGTCTGTTTCTCTGCCCCACAACTAAGTAAGGTTGTTTGACATAAGCTCCACTTGGTAAATGATACATCAAATGCCTTTGGATAGTGGTCTAAAACTGTTGATAAATTATTTCACAATAATTTTAACAGTGCCTGGGAAACATATGGTCTATTTTTGTTCACTCTATAAGTGCTAAATATTTAGCCCAGGAACTCTTGGGATTGAGGAAAATATGTCTGTTTCAGAAGAGGAGACATGGGAATGTGTGTCTTGCCTAAGCTGTGCGGGAGACTTGGTGGATGAGTCTGAAATAGCACATTTTACTTGTGACCTATGGTTTGATCCTCAGACTATTCTTCCCCTTCTAAAACTTACTCTCCTGTTGGGAGAATGTTGTGCTGTGTGCATGCAGGTGAATATATGACACCCACCCACATGGACACATACATAAAGTAATGTGATTTTTTGTTGTAGGGTTTGATTGCTGAAGAGGGAAAAGGTTCTTTTGTAAAAGAAGATGATCCTGAGAAGTTTCGTGAAGGTCTTATGAAGTTTGAGAAATGTTTTGGATTACCGGAGCAGGAGAAGTTGATTACCTACTACTCGTGCAGTTACTGGAAGGGCAGAGTGCCCTGTCAAGGATGGCTCTATCTTAGTACCAACTTCCTTAGCTTCTACTCGTTTTTGCTTGGAGCAGAAGGTAAGTAAACCTTGATGCTAAGATGAGTTCCTTCATGCTTCACTGCTTATCTTTCAGATTAGGAGGAATCCTTCCTATGTGCTAAGGGAGCTATTTCATCATGTGAGCAGATGTCAGAGATGAGCAAAAACTGCCAACATAATTTATGGAAATGCATACATTTGTGTAACATACTACACAATATCCATTATTATGCTTCTTTCTTTCAAACTTCAGAGAGAAGGCAGACTTCCGGAAGTTGACTGTAGCTAAAAGTTGTCCATCGTCTTTAGTTCATGCTGCATTATTCGCTCTGTGAGGATTACAGTTATTTCTTCACACACAGGCTTAATATTTCACATGGGTGCACTAGACACTGGTGAAAATTGCACATAACTTTTTTTATTTCCCTGTGTAACATTAGTTTGAAATGCCCAAACAAATGCCTCTAATAGTGTGTACTGTAACTGTATTTATGTGAAAAATTGAAAACATATAGAAAGTAGGATCCTTTCAAAGCTGATTTTGATCTGTATTGAGAAACGCCGTGGCTAAAGGGCACAGTTCCTCTACATGCCAATACATGATGGATTTAATTTAAGAAGCCCTGTTGGTGAGCTGTTGAAGGGGGTTGGCTTGTACGATGGTGTTTGTTTGCTGTTTGCAGTTTCACATAAGAGCAAGGAAAAGGTGATGTAGACTTGAGTTGTCATACATGGTGTGTGTTCTAATGTTTTTTTATAAAATGCTTTCTAATGGAATTATTTTTTAGGAAGTGTGAAGAGAATGCATTTTTTGCTTATTAGTTTGTAGTCCTTTCCGAGTGTGTTATCATTTGACTGTGTTGCTTAATTATATTTTATTAGTGCTGATGCTACTGCATTTCTTTCTTTAATACAAGCAGATACTGAGAAGTGACTCACATGTCCTTATATTTTTATTTTCAGTAAAACTTATTATCTCCTGGGATGAAATATCAAAACTTGAGAAAACTTCCAATGTGATTCTGACAGAGAGCATTCATGTGTGCTCCCACGGGGAAGATCATTATTTTTCCATGTTTTTGCACATTAGTGAAACATTCCTTCTCATGGAGCAGCTGGCAAACTATGCAGTTAGAAGACTTTTTGACAAGGAGACATTTGAGAATGATCCAGTCCTTCATGACCCTCTGCAGATCACCAAGAGGTAATGTATTACTTACAGTTTATCTGTTCTGGGCCCAGTATTTGTTTAGGCAAAGAGGAAGAGAATCCGTGTCTCAAGGAGATAGTAAATATCAGCAAAGCTGGTGTTGTCTCAATCATTAAAATGTTGGACCAAAGCCATGTGAGGCATTGTAATTTGTTGTTACTGGGCGGGATCCAAAGTCTGTATGAAGGCAAGAGTAATCAAATTTTCAGAGGTGGCCTTCCAACTAAAAGGTTTGTATTAGTTTGAATTTTGAAAAGGTGTTCTAGCAGCATTTAGGATTACAAAATTCAGATTAGAGCTACAGTGTCTCCAGAGATACCTGATGAAGA
Organism: Pachycephala philippinensis; assembly: GCA_013397055.1. Classification (NCBI taxonomy): domain Eukaryota; kingdom Metazoa; phylum Chordata; class Aves; order Passeriformes; genus Pachycephala; species Pachycephala philippinensis. The sequence goes on along the minus strand of VWZT01004468.1, from coordinate 751,723 downwards.
AGGATAAGATGGGAAAGAAATAATTTAATAAACATGTGTAAATGATAACTAAATGGCTTTTCTGAAAGCCCCTGGAGGTGAGTGATAAAACCAATGAGTTGCAGGTGGGTGCATGGCTTTCCTGAGGTAAAACATTCTTTTCGGTGGTGGGAAAGACATGAATATCAGTAACTTAATGGTTAAGATCCTTCCTTTCCCTTTGATCCCTCAGTTTGGTAGCAAAGCTGGAGAGGGATACTGCTCTACAACCAAAACATTGTTTCTGGCTGCAGTTATCTGTGAAAAATTAGCCCATGGCAGATGTTTACAACATGTGCTGCATTTCTAGCTAATTAACCCTCTGTCAAGCCAAAACTTGTTTTATTTTTAAATGGATTATTCTGATGTGTGGGGAAACAGAGCACATTATGCTATTAGTATCTTTTCTGCACTGCCTGTAGGCCCTGTAGTGCTCTACTGTGTAAGAACATTATTGAATCTGGTCTTGTTTAATGACACATTTAAATATTTTGTTAAGTGCATGTACAGGTAGGTGTGGTCCTACCGTTTGTTGCCTCTTCAAGAAAAACACTGAACCCTCCAGACTGACCCCGTAGATTATGGGAGAGGAGAGCATGATGATTTGCTGTCTTTTCCCAAGATATTTTTGGCTTTTGTATTTGTAAAGACATTTAAAACTTACTTAATTTTTCTTTTCTCTTTCCTTCCAATTTGTTTTGTTTTTAATCCAGAGGCCTGGAGAGCCGTGCCCACAGTGAGCAGTTTAGTGCATTCTTCAGGCTACCTAAAGAAGAGACTTTGAAGGAAGTTCATGAGTGCTTCTTATGGGTTCCTTTCAGTCATTACAACACCCATGGGAAAATGTGCATTTCAGAAAACTACATCTGCTTTGCTAGCCAGGATGGCAGCCTGTGCAGTGTAATCATTCCATTGAGAGAGGTAACGCAAACCACCAGTGAGAGTCAGTTATACGAGCAGTTTTGCACTTGTATAGTTTTATGTCAGTTTAGCAGATTTTCATTAGGATCTCATTACTTTATGTGATGTCATGTATTTCCCCCTGCCCTGGATACTGCATGTAGGAATTCTGTTTGTAGGTTTTCAGAACTGCTTTCATGTTTCAGATTCATTTATCTTCTTTCCCTTTTCTGTATACTGTTATTTCTGTAGCTTGGTGCAGAATCCAAATTTTTTAATACTCTTTTTTTTTTAATTAAAAAGCTTTTGCTTAGTACGTGAAGGTGAGTTAATGCACATTCTCAAAATAAAAAGTAAAGAATTGTAGCAGGTAAAGGATTTTGAAGATTAGTAATCACTCTGCCATTTTTCTTGGCTCAGTAGTGAGTTTTTTGCAGCAGTTGAGCAGTGCTGTCTGTTCAAAAGTGTAGGAAAATCGTGTTGTCAAGTGAGCAAGTAGCAATGCCATTACATCTGATAATCTCAACAGACTATAAGGACCATATAGCAAAGGACACAGCTTTGGAATTTATCTATAGAGTACTATAGTAGACTGTAGAATAACTTCTGGGAAAAAACAACCAACCCTCTCTATTCCTGTCTTGACTTCATGTGATCTGGGACATTGCCACATTTCAGTCTTCCAGTATTAAAAGCTTTTCATCAACAACAGACGCATTTTACAATAGCCTACAAATGAACCATGTTCTATAATTGCTCTGTAATTGCTGTACATGCTCTGTGTACACACTGCCTAACACCTGACATAGGGGGTGAGCTGCACTAATTTCAGCAATACACTTGGTGTTCTCCACCTACATAAAACAATTTATTTGATTATCTATAAATAGTGCTGCAAACAGTAGAGACTTCCATAACATAAGAGGCTGTGTTAAAGGAGCTGGCTCTAAATTTATTCTTATGGACTGTTGGGCCCTCACTATTTGTTCTACAGTACCGCAGTTACCTCATTCCAGAGGTCTTTCCTTCTTTACCTGTAACAATGTGCTCAGTGGTTTTCCATTCTTTACCTTTAACAACATGGATGCATCAGCAATGCCAGTCAGTCTAGATCCTCGTGATTGTCACACTTGTACTTGGATGATTAAAGTGTTTTAACTGCTCTAATCTGTAACTGTTCCATCATGGCAATTAAAGTCAGCTCCAGCTGTCATGTGTTATGACATCTGTTTTGACAGGGCATTCTCAGTGGAAATTCAGTCTTGTAAAACTTGTTTCATTTGATTACTTACAGAAGTCATGTTTTCTCTGCTTTTGGATGGTAGGAAAAAAAAGCAACAAGTTCTGTGGGTAGAAGGAGACAAGGTTTTCAAATAAGCTGAGCACTCGCAGCTGGGGAAACCTTTTTGAAGGTTTCTGGTACTCTGTCAAAAATCTGTTGCATAATACTTAGTGCCTTTTGCTACAACAGCTACAGGCAATTGAGCTTTCTACCTGTAACTTGTGTTACCAAGTATGCCTGTGTGGTGCTTCATACACTGTTTCATTTACACATGGATTCTTAACAGGTTTTCTCTTTTATAAGCAGGTAAAATTTCTTGCTTAATTTATGCTTCCTTGGTTCCATAGGTCACAGGGGTGGATAAGGCAGATCCAGCCAACAGAGGAGTCAGCATTAGTACCAAAGGGAAAACAGCTTTTCGTTTCACGGAGGTGAGAGATTTTGAACTGCTTGTGGCAAAGCTCAGAATGAAATGCAATGCAACTGCAAGTCCACAACACATCGTAAGTACTGAGGTAATTGCTCTGGCTATTCTAATTTCTTAGAATTTGTTCATAGGAATAAGTCATGTACCTCTGGTTTTAAGGTTTGGAAAGATAAATAACTGTACTCATGTGAAAGAGAATGAGTTAAACAATGGTGCTACTGTGAATGCATTATGGTTTGTGTCCTCTTACCTTGTTTTTCATCAGGTTTTGAAAAACAACTCCAGCTCTAATGCTGGTTTTTAAGTGCTCTCATGTTTTCTAAATAGTTCATTGTATGCATGGGGTTTTTTTGATGGTGATAGATGATCAGGCCTCCCTATCCTCATATTCTCAGTTTTCATTATGAATATTTGTCCTTTCATAATTTTGTTTTTTACTCAGGAGATGGCTCTTTTTCTTTTCCAAGTGCAGCCTCCTGAGAGCCCAGCTGTGCAAAGCAGGGGCTGCTGTTTTTCATTTATTTTAGAAGTTTGTGTATGGTACCTGTAACTTAATATAATAAACAATGATGGTCTGGTATCAGTGCTGCTTCTTGGAGGATTGTTTATAATTTTTGAGTACCACTGTTAATTTTTTTTAAAGGTTGCAGCTGGTTCTGCTGTTGACAGTTCGAAGGATTTTGGTGCAGGACAGTCAAAGATGGGCCAGAGAGATAACAGCAAAACTGTCAGTACAGAAGCACTAATGACTGTCTACCATCCTCAGGATGCTGAGAACCTCGACTCTAAAATGGTAAGGGCTAAAATGGCCAGCAGTTGTTGGAATCCAATTGGAAAGGACTGAATTAAAATGAATTCCAGCCAGGCTGCGGATTTCCTCTGGGTCTTTGCCAGTCTTCTTTCATCTGCATTTTCTGTATTTGGAGTCCACAGGGTGCTTCTTCATAGCTCCATTCAATTTTCTGCTCGTCTTGTTTGGTAATGATATGCCTTATCTTCATGGAGTTAATTTCTTCTGCTCTTCCACCCCTCAGGGAAGAGTTGGCTGCTTGTTTTATGATAGTGAACATGTTGCATTTCTATCTGAATTTTCAAGATACAAAGTCACTACAAACTCTTTGGGAGCAGGGAGAATGTTATAATAAATTGACTTAACTTCTTCCTTGTTTCATTCTTCTGCACGACTGTCCAACAAAGTTATGCTCTGAAGAATATTTATGTAGTTGCTTTTGCAGAAGAACATCCAGTTTTTGCTTCTCTGTAGTATGTGCAAGAAGACAGGTTTCATTTCAAAATAAGTCTTTCAGCAGAACTGGGTAAATTAAGATATGAATTTTTTATATCATAAATACCAGAAAATAAATACCCTTTGGGCAGGACAAAAGGGAGTCCAGATTTTTAAATCCTGCTTTTTATACTATGTTTGACAAAAGAAGACAAAATCTACTTTTCCTTTCAGCACCTTTATTGCTTTAGCAGTGTTAAATCTTAGTGCTGCATGCACAGAAATTGTAATGGTGACATTCACCCTGTCTCAGCCCTGGAGCCTCACATGAGCTGAAGCACCCAATCAACAGTTGCTTTGCTTCAGAGAAATGTATGTTTGACCTTACTGTGCTGTGGCACTTGTTGGTTTCTGTCAGATGGGATACTGGATTAGATCTACCTTCTGTCTCATCTGGTATAAACATAAAGAATAGTAGGTCATGTACGAGATGGCATTTTATGCTAAATTTGTGCTCTGCATAGGCTGGATTTTGCTCTGATTTGCTTCAGCATTCATTTCACACATGAATACGGATGCCAACACTGCAGTTTCCAGTTTATATGAATATAACTGGGAGCAAAATTTACTTTCATTCTCCAAAACCTGGGGAGAATCTACCAGTATACTTAATGCTTGTTATCTTCTGCCTTTTGTAGTTGAAAGAAAAAATGAAGGAACAGTCGTGGAACATCCTGTTTGCGGAACGGGGCCATGGGGTCAGTATGTTTCGAACGAAGAAGACTCGAGACCTAGTTGTAAGAGGCATCCCAGAGGCATTAAGAGGAGAACTCTGGCTACTCTTCTCAGGTATTGCATAACAAGTATAATTGATTTATTTTGGGAGTCATCATTGGCAATTTTCATGGAGTGATTCCATTAATTTCGGTAGAATTTGACACATTACTCTAGTAATATCTGGAGATTCATAAGGTACCTCAGTAGTCACCAGAATTTTTATACAAATTGCAAACAATCAAATAATTGCTTTTCTGTTGTCCTCTAATACCGTGCAATGCAATGTATTGGCAGGTGCTGTAAATGACATGGCATCCAACCCTGGTTACTACACTGAGTTGGTGGAAAAATCCCTGGGAACATGCACTTTGGCTACTGATGAAATTGAACGAGATTTACGTCGCTCCTTGCCTGAGCATCCTGCTTTTCAAAGTGACACAGGAATTTCTGCACTCAGGAGAGTTCTTACAGCTTATGCATACAGGAATCCACAAATTGGATATTGTCAGGTACAGCAGTTTTGAGAGTCTTCGTGTTGGTTGTTGAAATATTAGCTCGTGATGGCAGTATGGTAGCACCTCATAAAACCTGTCAGAAATCTGGAATAGTTTCTTGCTTAGTGGTTCACTTACTTTGCTTATTTCCTGCCGTTGTGTAAAATGAGTTTTTACATTGTACTTGAATTAGTTTATAGGTGCTGTCATGTCCACTTTATATATGCATTTGCATTCTAATTAGACATATAGCGCTAAAAAATATTTTTATGTACTTTAAATTCTCTCTTCCATATTTGATAAGATAGAAGTAAAACTCTTGTCCTGGATATGGCTTTAGGTTATGCCAGCACTTTAAAAATGTGCTGTAAAGTGCTTTCAGAAGTACAAGTTCTAAGAAATAATACCAGTTGTGTTTTCACCATCTTTTCTCTTAAATGCTTCCTTTCCTGTTTGAATGTTGCAGGCAATGAATATTCTGACATCAGTGCTTCTGCTGTATGCTAAAGAAGAGGAAGCATTCTGGCTTTTGGTTGCTGTGTGTGAAAGGATGCTCCCTGACTATTTCAATCGCCGAATCATTGGTAACATCCATCTGCCTTTTTATCTGTCTTCAATTGAATGTCTATCTGTACTGAATGTCCGTGGTTATTCATTAAGAACAAATGTAAGGAGTGAGCTGAAGACTGACCTGTGGAGAGAAATCATTGCATTTGGTTCGGTATTGTGGAGTAGAAAATGGAGGTTACAGAGAACATCCCATGACTCCTCCTTAAATAGGCATGGATGTGATTTTCAGATATTGTCAGTATTCTAGGCATAACTGCTCAGGAAATAGTCAGATTATTATACTGTTCTTTTGGAATTATAACTGCAATTCATACTACTTATTTGAAACTTAGCCAGTTTATATAAAGGAAAAGGAATTACTCCACGTCCAGACTTAGACTTTGATCTCATATGCAGCTCTTAAAGGTGTATATGCTAGAAGAAAATGGGGTGTGAAGTTTCTCTCTCATTGCAGAGGGAGTGTATTGGCTGTCAGGAGAGTCGCTGGAAGCAGCCATGCACTCACCAAAGTGCCAACACACTTAAAGCATGCCCAAGGCTCTGGCCCCATGCATGGAGAGCACAGCTTTCAGCATGGGGGAAGGAGCCCATGGTTCTGCGCAGCTGGGCCTGTGTGTGCCTCTACAAAAAAGCTGCACTAGGACAGGAACTTTGTTTCTGGCTGGTGCTCTGAGAAAAGTGTGCTTCTCTGTATTAAGATTTGGGTGGTGGTTTTGTTATCCTTTCCCTGCGGGTGCCTTGGTAGATCAGGCAGTGTTTGAGGAGCTCATCAGGGTTCACCTGCCTCAGTTGACAGACCACATGACGGACATGACTTTTTTCTCCTCGGTCTCTCTCTCCTGGTTCCTTACCCTTTTTATCAGTGTGCTGCCAATTGAAAGTGCAGTCAATGTGGTGGACTGTTTCTTCTATGATGGAATAAAGGCAATTTTGCAACTGGGCCTTGCAGTGCTGGAATACAACACGGAGAAGTTGCTCACTTGTAAGGATGACGCAGAAGCAATCACTGTTCTCAACAGGTATCAGTGCAACTGTTACTCTTTCAGGTTACACAGCAGCTCTATAATTGCATATAGATAAGTCATTCTGAGGTAGCTGAGAAGACAGCTAGCCAAAACTTCCAAAGGTTTCAAAGGACTTAGTTTTCATCTCAGGGTGAAATTCTGGAAGAGGTGGCTGGAAAGTGGGCCTGGATCCTCCGAAAATCCCACCCTACATTCAAGTTCTTCTAAAACCAAAACTATTTTGTGAATTTTAAAGAAAAAGCAGTGTGCTTTTTACCTTGAATTTATATCATGTATAGAGGGCAGCGTTCCTAATGATGAGATGATCTAAAGCACATTATGACTGTTCAGACAGTTCAGGCATCAACTTACAGGCAGCAAATTCTTCAGCTCAGTTCTTGTAGTTTAGGCTGCTGAATCCTCTGCTGTTAATGGCTTAAAACAGAAATAAGACCAAAAAAATGTGATGAGTTCAATCACAATGAGATGTTTGTTCTATGTTGACAACATGAAGTGCACTTTAAACTGACATACTGCAAACAAAACTTTCTCAGTTTTTTCTTCACTAACTAAATTCTCTTGCTGATGTTGTGGTTGTGTATCATGGAGTATTAAACCAGCAAAATTACTGTGCTATAGGAGTTAATGAGTTATGACTGTTAAGAACTCATAATAAGAATTTCTGTTTAGTGAGGCTTTTACATGTTGCATGTTTGAATGGGGTAGGAGCTACAGAATTATTGAGGAAAATGCAGTTTTTGTTATAAGACCATGCAGTCTGGTGGTTATTGTAAAATCTGGCCTCCCCACTGGATCTATTTAGGTTGGTTATGTAGGTGTGATAAGCAGGTACAGATCAGGCATGTCTTTGGCTTGTACATCTGGGGGAATTAAGGTTGTCTTGTTCACAGTTCAGGACAAGCCTTTTTCTCTGTCTCACTTAGTACAACCTCGCTATATGGATTAGAAAACCAGGGGAATGCCAAGTGGAAGGGACCTTGGAAAGGGTCTAGTTTAACTTCCCATTTAAAAGGGGATTACTGCTAGCACTAGATCACATAAGCTCAGTCTTAAAAATTCCCAAGGCCAGAAGCTCTACAGCCTTCTCTGGGTGGGGAGTTCCCATGTTTGTGTATCTTTGTTACTATTACAGCACATTTGTGCTACTGACTCTGATATTCTTTGCTTTTTCCCATTCTCTGCACACTTTTTCTTCAGTAGATGCCAATGCAGTTGTTCTATTGTGATAAACTGGTTCTTGCTGATTTCTCATGTGTTTGCTTTGTGCAGATTTTTTGACAGTGTCACTAACAAAGACAGTCCTTTGCCTCCAGCTGTGCAGCAAGGCTCCAACCTCAGCGATACAAAGAGTGACCATCCAAAAGTGGACATCACTGACCTGATCCGAGAGTCAAATGAAGTATGTGTTCTTGTGGGTATGTTCTTGCATCCTGTGCAGTGTTAATGTTTCATGGGCTAATTCAAAACAGTGCAGTTGCATTGTACAAGCCAGGGAAGAAAATCTGTCTTGATTAGTAGAAATTTGGCTCTGTGTTTTGTTGAGCCTCACTGAAAAACTTACAGGTTTATGATATAGGTTTTCTTTTCTGTTGTTTTGGGTTTTTAACTGCTGAGAAGGTCTTTCTGGTCTGTCCTGAGTGGAGTTCCCTAGACTCACCACAGGTCATGTATTACCATCGCTCATTCACATTCTATTAGTATGTTAACTAAATGACAAAATACATCAGAAACAGCCTTTGTGTTATACTAATTTGAGACTGATTATTGCACATTGCAGATACTGGTAACTTTTGACATAACAATGTATATGGGAAACTGTGTACTTGAGTAGTTTGTGGTATTAGGGATTAAATGGTATCTAGAGATGCGTTGGGTGAGGAAGACCAGCTGTGCTCTTTTAGTACTTGCTTTCAATTTTCAAGTTTACTTCCTGCAACTTCAAGCATTGGAGCTCTGCACTGAGGAGGAAATACATCTAGCTTCTCCTTTTCGTCCCCAGATTTCCATCAGACGTTTTTTTCCCTTGCCATGATGTGAATCAGAGTATTAATCTATTTGTAGATAGGTTTCTGCTCAGCCCACTGGAAGTGAAAGGCAAGCTGAAAGAAAAGATATGTTCACATTTTGCTTTTTCTGTTAACTGGTTTCTTTTATCTGTGTGATAGTTCTTTTGTTTCCTGATTCTCAGTCATGTTTCTAGTAAAAATCCAAAGTACATCTCTTCTGAAAAAAAACATCCTGACCTTGACTCAGAAAAGATTAACTAACTGTAATTTGTACAATTTAGAAACTGTCTTCTTTGATTTTTTTTTTCTGAGAAGAGGGTGTTACTTTTAATGGAGTGAACAATGAGAAGAATCAGAAACTCAGTTTCTCTTGGAACTGTCTTTATAGCACTGGGCTAATCATACAAAAGTCTGTTCTGCTATAGTATTGTTTTACAAGAATGTTAAACTGAAGAATCATGTTTGGAAAATGCTTTAAGATTCTTGAAAAAAAAGTTACAAGCTATTATGGGTCTTTCTTGTCATGATGAGAGCTCGGAGTGAGAATGAATACTTGCAGAATAGAGACCAGAGACAGTAAATAATGAAGTGCTGTATATTGCATTCAGAAGTGTAAGTTGAAGCTTTCAGAGAGATGGAATCATGACTGAAAAACAAAAATTCACTGTATTCTACAGGAGACTTCACCAAAGCAATAGTCTCTGATTTGGTATGGATTTTGAACATTGTTTTGCGCAGATCTTTGAACCTAAATCTTCCACTTCCAAGCTGACAGCCCTGTTCTTAGGCCCATATCCCAGTTTCTATCTCACAGCCCCTTTTTCAAATGCAAATTATTGTCTTCAGTTGAAACTGAGTTTCTTCAATGCTGGCAAGTGTCTCATATTTGAGAACTGCTCATACAAAGTAGGAGTCAATTTCCTCCTTCCCATTTTGACCAGACAGTTAATTTCAACACAGCTGTGGTCTGGTGAAGGGTTTTATTTATACCACTGTGGAAATAAAATAAAACGAATTTTGAAATAGAAAGATTGCTGCAATGGAGAGTTGTCATTCTGCAAATAGGTTACAAATTATGGAGAAGTGAACAGAGATACTCTCTGTGATACTGTTGTTTTGTACAGGTGTTCACAAGATAAATGAGTTATAAGTGAAAAGGTATGGAGTTGAATTTTAAAATGTAGTTCAGTTTCATGCCTTTGACTCAGGAACAAACACAGATTCTTTGGCAGTCTAATCAGGATAAAGAAGTCATGTTTACCTAGAGAATGGAAGACTGTGTAACATTTTAACACATTACATTAATTCAGAGTTACATTATATATTGTATTTATATTCTTACTAAGGCCATTGCACAATATCAGTGCTCAGAAGCCAGACCAGTGAATGAGTTATGATTCAGAGATGTAATTTCGCTCTGCTTCTACTTTGTTTCAAAGGATGCTGGTAGTGGTCTCCACAGGAACACAGAAATACAGTTCTGGAAGAAAACTCCACAGGTCATCCAGTCCAGCTTCCTGTCCAGCATCCACCCAGATCATCCTTTAAAACGTCTAGTGTTGTTAAAACAGTTCAACAAAAGAAAATCTGCAAAAACTTTAGTCCATTATAGGGTTTCTCTGCCCATGTGGGAAAATAGCCAGGATAATTTCTCTCAGATGGTCATAAAGCACTATTGAGGAGAGTTAGTTGTGGTTTTCTCTGTAGTTCCTTGTTGCTATTAGGTGGTTGTTCATCATTTACCCTTTCAAGTCTGGTCACAGAATCAATTATAGAATAGTTTGGGTTGGCAGGGGCCTTTAAAGACCATCTAATCCAATGCCCCTGCAGTGAGCAGGAACAGCTACATCAGGCTGCTCAGTTGGAGTCCAGCCTCATCATGACTCTTAAGTTAGAAGAATGAGTCCTGCAGATTGCTCTCCCAAAAGGGAGTTGCCAGATCTATTATTTTTCTAGATTTAATACAACCAGTTCCTTTAACCTTTCATCAAAGTTAATGTGCTCAGTTAATGTGGAGTTTTTCATATCTTGTTTAAAGGGCATTGCTGATAAGGGAACAAACACACTGCAGAAAAGCTTCTGGAATTCCCGCCTAGTTTGGTTGTTTATCACTCATTTGTTCTCAAAGTTTGTTATTAGAAGCAATTTTGCCCATGGTGGTCATGGTTAGGCCATGTCTTCCTGATTGCCTGTGCTGCTGGAAAGTGTCAAAAAACTTACAGAAGAGAATTTGAATCTGCTGTTTCAGTTCTACTGAATTTCCTCATAGAAAGAAATTAAATCGATTTGATATTGTCTTAATAAAGAATGCTGTCCTGTTTTGATCTCCTGGTTTCTGTTTAGATTTTAATTGTTTAATAATTTGTTCCATGATTTCTCTGGTAATAGTTTCTAGTTTCTGCTTCCTATCCCACTTTTCCTTAAAAGTAGATGCATTTAGTCACTCCAGTGCTCAGACACCTTTCCTGTCCTTCAGAAATTACAAAGGTAGCTGGGAATCATTCAGAAATTACTTAGCTAATTTCTTAATTTCACTAGAGTGAACTTCAATCCCTAATGACATGCACATCTCAGACTTTGCTGCCTTGCAGTAGTAGTCACCATGTGATAACAGAGTTGGGTACAGAGCCAACACACAGTAAAATCCCTTCGTTTGTCATCCCACACAGGGAAGTACTCCAGTTTCTTCTTTCTCCATCGCTCTCTGAAACACTTTTAAACACCCTTTTAAAAGTTACACTGGTTAGGGAGAATGTTAGTGCTCTAATAAATTATTTTTTCCTCAGAGTTTCTGTGATCTTCCTTTGTGTCCATGCCTGTATTGTGCTTAGATGCAAAAAAGGCACAAATACCTGTTTAGATGTGTCTCCCAACAGCTGATGGCATGGAATGGTGCTTTTCTTTTTAGAGATACGGCGATATTCGCTATGAGGATGTTGAGAGCTTGCGCTGCAGGAACAGGCTTTATGTGATCCAGACCTTGGAAGCTACGACCAAGCAGAATGTGGTGAGTGACTTGGAAGAGTTTCAGGCTTCTTTCTGATAAAATTCATTCCCTTTTGGAAGGTTCTGAGAAGAGCTACAGTTTCCAGGGCCAAATACATGATTTTATACACTGAACCCCATCATGTCTGCAGGGTCTGTTAACTGAGGCTTGGCCTGTCATGTTTTCAGTGTGTGAATCACAGCATTACCTTCTCGTTACAAGTAACACCATCGCCAACCACTTCTAAAGGCTGGAATATCTCTCACACTTTGTGTGGATTGGAACAGGCTGACCTATATTTCTATCTGCTGATGTTAATGCATTTCTCTTAGAGGCATAGAGTACTGTACAGTAAAACAGTTAAGCACCTGCATTTTTACTCTGGGAAGCAGCACTGAAGAGGTTTTTGTAGTGCATTCAACAGGGGTTGCTTTTTGTCTGTGATGTGTGTGAATGTCTGGTAATGCGGCAGCTCTCCATCTGCCTATCTCATCCTTTCAGTTCAGACTGCTGAATGAAGGTGGAGGTTGTAAGGAGCTTCCTTTGTTTGCCTATTTTCTTCAGTGGCTCATTTCCAATACCTGATGATAATAAAAATCTGTCCACCACCCAGTGCTTCTTTCTGTAGTAAATGTGGCTTGTAGCAACAGAAACAAAATGCTGGTGGTTATGCTAAGATGGTATTGTTGTATTTCATTTTACAAAACATATATATTGTGAAGATGGAAGCTGGTCTTACGTCAAACTTTGTTTTATAAAGCTGTGAACAATGTTTTAATTTAAAAAAATGAGGATTCAGCTTCACCTTTGAGAGCTGAACATGCATTTGCCCATTTAAAGGAAGCTATATGTTATGTCATTATAAATAATTACAAATACTAAGGATTTTTATCTCCTGGGTTTCATAGTGTGGGCTCCATTTATGTCAGTAACTTGACTAGCTTTAAGCTTTTCTTTTTTTTGAGAAATTATTTATTTTAATCTATAATCTTCTGATTACTTTTTAAAAGAAATTATATTCTTACTTCTAATTATAACATGCCAAAACCTGGAATATGCACAGTATCTCTTAATGTAATGTTAAGTCTCCTATAATTTTGTTCTATGGCCTTACTCCAAAGAGGGAAGACCCATTAACTAATTTTTTCTTAATTTTGTTTCAGCTACGTGTTGTGTCTCAAGAAGTAAAATTCAGTCCTAGTGATCTTGAAGAGCTTTATGAATTGTTCAAGGTAATGTGCTATTTTCCTCACTTACTAAATAGACTTTGAAATGGTTTTAATAAACAGAGATAAAGGTTGGACTCAATATATGTTTTATGTGCCAGCTGTAAATCTGATTACGTAGTTAACTCCTCACATCTTTCCCCCAGAGAGATTTGTTGTTTCCTGAAACCTAATGTTTTATCTGTTCTTTGCAGAAGGAGCACTTTCTTTCCTGTTACTGGAGTGTGCATAGTCCTGTCCTGCAGCATCACGATGCCAGTCTGCCCTACCTTGACCAGTACCGGATTGACTGGCAGCAGTTCAGGGTTCTCTGCTGTCTCTTGAGCCCCTGGTCACACTGTGCAAACAGAGACTCCCTGGCCCTGTGGACATTCCGGCTGATGGATGAGGGCTCTGACTGCCTTATAAACTTCAAACAATTTGTCTGTGTTCTTGGTATGGCAACAACACCTACCTGAACATATTCACGAGGCTCCTGGGAGTAGTCCTGGGGTGTATCACCTTCCATACACTATACAGAGAGCTAAGGAGACTTAGTCTCTTAACACAGGGTCAAATAGTGTGATTTTTTTCTCAGACAGAATAATTCCCTCTGGGAGATTAAATTTAAATATGTCTTGGCCATCAAAATATCCCAAAATTAAGAATGGTCTGATCTCATTGCCCAGCCTGTTTGGTTTATGATAAATCTTCATACGAAGTCATCTTATACACAAATTGTGCAGGATGATCAGTGCCTTGCATCTCTGGGGAACTGAAAGTTTTCTTGGCTCACTGCTCTCTGTTCCTTTCATCTTGTTTTCAAAGTGGTATTGTTCAGGGAACAAAAATTTAAGGGAAATGGGCAGACATTAGTGCTATATTTCTTTGGTGCTGTGGTTTTATTTCAGAAAGTTATAGACATTATCAGTGTTCTTTCCTCAGTGTAGGTGATAGTGGCACAGGTGATAGTGCTTTCCTTAAGCTTAATTTCTAATTATACTTCCTGTAAGGTAGGGAACGTGTCCAGTTCCAACCTCCCTGGGTTGTATTTGGTTAAAAGGGTGTTTTAATGTTTGGTCGAGTTGAATAGACTGTTCTTTCCCCTAACAGATACGATGTATAATGGAAGCTTCACTGACAAACTCAAGCTTCTTTTTAAGTTGCACATCCCTCCAGGTAAGTGAGAAGCAGTGGCATTTGGGGAGAGCTGTTTCTGGTCTTTGTCATCGTTATTACTGCTTTGGTAATGCCTGGATGCCATGAACCCACTTTATTCAATCATTTATTGCAGCTTTTACTGAAGTAGAATCTCTAAGCCCTTCCAAAGGGGATGATCTTTCAAAAGAAGAACTGATCCACTTCAGCCAACTCAGTGGTAAGCTCCAGAGTGTGAGGTTTTGCCTGCAGAATACGAGAAGGGATCTGTTACTTATCCTGTGAAAAATGGGAATTTCTTCTGAAAACTAGTAAATCCAGTAAATCATATCCCTGTTAACAGAATCCTCTGTGAAAATCTTCTGTAGATAGTTACAATTTAATAAAGTTGTGCAGAATTTGTGGGTAACTCATCTGATGGTTGAATTTAAAGGCCATGGGTGTTTACATGGAAACAGCAGAATGTATTTGGTTGGCATTTTTCAGCATTGTAGGCAGCCTGTTGCAGTGTTGAAGTGATGGCCGTTTTATTTTTGCATCCTGGGCATAAAGGGATGGTATTTTTGCCTCAAGAATTAAAATACCAAATCCGTACTTACTTTGAGGCACATAAGCAAGTGTTTCAAAATTAAAACCTGAAAAAGGTTAGTAAGTTTATGGAGTTGATAAAATAATCTGTTTCAAATACTCTTGAAAGCTGTGTGATTTTTATTGGGAAGACAGATCCCCTTTTGGTTTTTAAAATCTGCCCAAAGTAGATAATATATAGGTACTGTTCCTGCTGCTCTTCAAGTCATGGACCATGAACATTATAAACATTATTTGATATAGCTGATAGCAGTTTCATTTGTGATCTTCTGCCTCACAGTGGCTTCTATTTTTATAGAATGCAGATTTTACCATGTGGTTTCTTCTTTACCTAATCTGTGCTGAGAACATTGAGGGTCTTACCCCTTAAGGAAGGAATTTTTGATAAGGGAAATGAAACATTGGTCCTCTTTTCTGAAATAAATAACTTTCTTGTTTGTTTGTTTCTTCTCCTAAATTGTAGTTTCATCTGTTGGGGAGGGTCTTGAAAGTGATTCTTTGAAGAGCAGCCCAGAAAAAGGTAAAAGAATCCTGGTGGCACATTTGGTAACTATATCTTTTGGGGGAGTAGAGCTGGGAAAGTGTGTGCTGACAGAGAATATTAAGTAGCATCATCCTTAGCGTGCTGCTAACATTCTATCCACTTATGTAAGTGTAGTCGTGGGAGCAAAAGGGCAATGTAAACTCTCATCCCCTGTAGTCCTTGGCTCCACCACTCTGTTTAGAAGGAATGATGTTGAAGATGCCAGTTCTTTTGCTTATCATCTCTTAGTTCTTGTGGGAAGCTCTTAGTTCTTGTTTGTTCAGTTTTTTTTTTTTCCACTTCTTCCCGTTCAAAAAGGGAAGGGGAAGGTTGATATTCAGGCATATCTGAAGCAATGGCAAGATGAACTTCTTAAAAAAGAAGAAAACATCAAGGATTTGCCAAGAATGAACCAGGTAAACTGTCTGAGTCTTATTTAAATCTATTTTGTCATGAAAGTTTACCCTTTAAGTCCTGTTACAATATTTCTAAAGGATTTGTAGGATCCCTTAAATTTCAAATGTTCACATCAATCATTATACTGTGGCTTTTTAAAACTGCTGTAATGTATGAAGAGAGGGACTTTGAGACACAGAGAGGTTTCTCAGAGCTGGTCCATGCTGTCATTAGAGCAG
The DNA here is from genome assembly GCA_013397055.1 of Pachycephala philippinensis. Classification (NCBI taxonomy): domain Eukaryota; kingdom Metazoa; phylum Chordata; class Aves; order Passeriformes; genus Pachycephala; species Pachycephala philippinensis. Next base: position 735,904 of record VWZT01004468.1, on the reverse strand, counting down.
CTACACCGGGTGCCTGGCAGCAGCAGGCACTGGACTGAGAGCACAACAGGTAGTGAAACAGGACAGTTGTGCTGCTCTTCTCTGAACAGTCTCCTCTGTGTCTCTCTGTAGTCTCAGTTCATCCAGTTCTCAAAAACTCTCTACAATCTGTTCCATGGGGATCCTGAGGAGGAACTGTTGTATCAGGCTATCGCAGTGGTGACCAGCCTCCTGCTGAAAATGGAAGAAGTTGGCAGAAGACTGCAGAGTCCCATGTCACCTGTCAAAAGCCCAGTTGCTGTTACAGAGATGGCTGCTGAAGTCTCCAGAGAGAGGCAGGAGGAAAGCAGCTCTGAGCAGACTGAAGGCAGTAGAGCACAGAGTTTGGGAGGGAACCATGAATGGTCTTTTGCCTTTGAACAGATTCTGGCGTCCTTATTAAATGAGCCAGCCTTTGTGAGATTTTTTGAAAAACCTCATGACATAAAAGTTAAAATAGAGAGTGCTAAAAATTTACAACTTAAAGCAAGAACCAGAGTGTAATTTTCTTTACCTTTGACTCTGAATTAATCACATAAAACGCTTACAAATGAAGGCTGTAACTATGGAAATCAAGTCTGGTGTTTACATAGGGAATGAAGTTTGAAGAATTAACTTTAATTATCAGATTACTGGTATGTAATGTGAATAAAAATAGTTTGAAGCACAATCACTTTCTTGCATTGTTCATAAGTTTCACTCCAAAAAAAGGGACTGAATAATAAACTGTCTTTACCATGTTATTAAAACATGCAGCATTGCTTGGAAATACTGGGTGTGTACAAAACACACACAAGTTTGTTCCAAACTTGTCTGAATGACCGTTGTTAGAGTGGGTGTTCTCCAGGTTCATTTCTATTACTGTGATAAAAGGAATGACTTTTTCCCATTTTCACTTTAAAGGAGTATCAACAGCTTGGAGGTTGTCTTCCACATTAATTAATTATTTCCAAACTTGCACGTGGACTGGGGTCAAAGCAGGGTGAAGACTGAGAACAGAGGCTGTGGTAGCACGAGACCATGAGATTAGAAAAGGAAGTTGCCCTGCTCTCATTTCCTCTGCTTTGATGTTACCCATGGGTCTGGACTCTAGCAGATTCCAGCCCCTCATCAGCAGTTTGCAAACTGCATTCTCCCAGCCCATGTCTCAGTTTTTGCAACAAAAAACCAGTTGCCTGCTTTTCTAGCTCAGCCTAGAGGTCTCTTTCCCATTTTCACACGAATCCTCCTATAAAAAAAGGTGAAAAGGATGGAAGCTTATTTGTTCATCCGGGCTGCACAAGGATGCAAAAACTAATATTGATTGTTTGAAGTCAAGGAAAAGCAGTGGCTAAATCTGTCTGACCGCATGGTGGTTGTACTTTATCTGGCAAGAGGAGCCATTGTTGTCTTCTTAGGAGCATGTTGATGAAATGTAGAGTTTTGCTGGTGTTTGGAAAGCCCAAGCACAGGCCATCTGTAGCTGAATGTTGACTATTGAGCTGCTCAGGGACAGATTGTAGTTGCTTCTTTGCCTACCCTGAGTCCATATCTCAACCCAGTAATTACTATTGCTTTTCTATAGCACTCTGGATTATTGCTGCTGTTAATATTTTCCATCTGTCAAGATTCAAGGCAACAAGAAAATCCCCTTGAATCTTACTTGAAATTTTCAATATAGAAAATATGATATAGTAGAGATCCTGTGGAGGAAAGCTTCTGCCAGTGGAAATGCTGAGAAATGTTGACCTTGAATCTTTGGTAACTGGTGCTAGAAGGCATTCGGAGAAGAAAGGTAAGAGCTTGTATTTTAACAACAATAGCAAAGTAAGGGGGGAATCTGTGCAAAACTAGTTAAAAATGTCTGTTTCTAAAGCCTGTATGACAATCTTTCTCTGCAGAGCAGCATTATTTTTATACTGTGCATGTTTTTTTAAAGAAGCAGAATGGGGATGGTATCATTCTGAGGCTTTTCTTGCAATAGTAGTGTGAATGAAGAATAAAATGAATTTCTGACTAGTGTTACAGGCACTTTGTGAAATGCCATCATTGCAGTTGGTGTTAAATTTATGATTTATGTCTTATACTCTCCCCGATACTCTCAGGTGTTAATGTAAAATAAAATTTTATTGGAGAAGTCCAAAAGCTATATCATATATATTTGGAGAATGAGGAAACTTTTTTCAGAGGTCTTCACAAAGTAATTGCACTTGGTACAATATAGTGCTGATTTGTATTTTTATGTATAAAATATAAAAACTAATTTATCCATTTATGTGGATATGGATAGGGCCACACTGTATTACTTATTTTAGAATGTATTTACTCACTGTTTTCACAAAGTTGTTTAGAAATACAAAGCAGATGATACTGTTGTTCTAGTCCAGGATGTACTCAGATAAGGTTTGATCAGTGAGTAATTCTACTGCAAATAGCCATGACGAAATTAATGGAGCCTCATGAAAATAGATACAGCTGCCCATCCCCAAAGCTTTTGTAGGTTTATGAGAGATATTGTTTATGTCAACAAGCAGTCAAAGTTGTGAACTGTTTGCTAATCAAGGTAACAGAGATATGAAAGTCTTGAAACTCAAGGACTTTTTTTGATTGAGAGAGAGCCGAGATGTGAAGACCTAAGTACAGAAGAGTGTGGTGAAGGAACTTGCAAAGTACAACAACCTTCTGTTGTTAGCTGGTTGCAAAAAGGTGCTCAGTTTGTACAATACCCTTTTCTATCAGTGCCCACCCAAGAGACTATAGAGCCTTTGCCAGCTGGGTAGTAGCTCTTGTCAGATGTCGTATCTATGTATAAAGAAACATTACCAGCATATATATATCAAAATAGATTTAAGGTGAGAAGTTAGGGTATGTAGGGGAACACTAACTTTTATTAACTGCGTAGATTTTTTTGTTCAGTTTTTTAATATTTTTTCCCAAAACGGGTGGTGTCTTTAAATTGTTCCTGTAATACACCTGCAGGCTGATCCAGGAAGACTAGTCACAGTGACCAGGCATGCAGTCTCAGCAGCATGGGGAGTGGAGTGAGATCACTCCAACAGCCTGGCAGCAGTCAGGCAATGGCCCAACTGGCAGGTTCTTCCTTTTGGAACCTCTGGATCATGGGTGATCCTTTGGGGAGATGTAGATGTAGCAAGTGCCAGTGTTTTCCAAGGCGTGTGACCCAGAGGTGTGTTTGCTGAGCTGCTACCACAGTGCACCAGAAGTTGAGCTCTGCTTGTGACAGAGTAACTCTGGAGTTAGTGTTTAGCTTCTTTCCTTCCCTTTCCTATTCCAGCTCCTTCCATCCCTATTCCAGACAGGCTGGCTAACAAATAGATGCAGGTTTAGCTGGGATTGTCGGAGCTAGAGCAACAGCAGCTTGTTCCCTCCCTTCACTCCTGAAGAGCGATACCTTGACTTCAAAGCCCTGCGCAGTCAGGGACAGAGAGCCCTGTGCCCTACAGCTTCTTGGCCAGGTGAAGTTGGTGATGCAAAGATGGCCCCAGACTCCCATCACATCACCTGAGGGCGCTAGGTGTGCACACGAACAGGAAGCAGTTCTGTTGTGTCACTTCACTCATCTGTGTTACTTTTTTTCTGTAAGTCTCCATGAAGTTTTCTGCCTTTATTTTCAGGTTCAATCATAGGAAATAAATGAAGGTGCATCATTCAGTACAAAATAGACAGTTGTAGGTAGGCTATAGATTGCTACAACTACTGATGCTGTTTGTACAGTTTGACAATTGCAGTGCCTGCTGCAGTGTCACCCCTGTGACTTGGCAGCTGTGTCATGGTCACCCCACAACACTGACAGTGGTTCCTGGGGACGCTGCACAGTCCTTGCTTGTGGCTGGGCCTTGTTGCTGAGTACTAAGATGCCTTTTGTCAGGTGTCATTGATAGCCAGGGGACATAGCCAGCAGAGCTGTGATGTTTCCTCAGTCTTGCCGTATGGAATGTGCTGCTCTGGAGCGCGGCGCTGCTCCCTGTGCTCCGGGTGACCAGTGACAGGAATGTGCTGCTCTGGAGCCCGGCGCTGCTCCCTGTGCTCCGGGTGACCAGTGACAGTCCTGACCCCCACAAGGAACTGGCTGCTCTGTGTGCCCAGCTTAGGGCTTGTGCATGTGAGGGGAGGGAATAGCTCAAAAAATACCAACTCTTTCCACCATGGGGGAGAACTGATGGTAATTCAACCAGTAGCATTTCCCAGGACATGGAAGTGGCTGCTGCCATGTGATCCAGAAAAATCTGTTTCCATTCATTCCTAAAACAAGCCACTTGTTCATCACTCTAATGGCTGAATAATAATGTAATTTTAGAAGAGTTTGCTACCATAGTGACTAAGAAATAGCTGTGTGTTGATTTTATCGGAAGTTTCTCATCCAATTGTACCATACAAGGTTCTTGATTGTGATTGCTGTTGGTATCTGGACTAAAACAGAAGGAAATATTCCATTTTGTTTCCAGGAAAAAAGGCTATTCTGTCTTTTTTGCTATAGCTTTGTCACTTTACCAAGATGGCAGCACATGTTTGTGTTGACAGATTGGCTTTTATACAATGTGTTGTATGCAGAGGTACTGTAAGACAAATGGGATGTTAAATAAAATATTGTTTCCCTTAAGAAAACACTCCGGTGTTTGAGGCACTATTATTTCTTGTGATGGTCTGTGGCAGAAGTTCCTTCAAGAGCATTGGTCATGTTAAAGCCACATTTAGTCAGTGCTCTCCAAACCAAGGAGCAAGCCAAAGCCCCTGCTGGGACAGCAGCCTCCCAGAAGCAGAGGAAAAATGGAGACCTGGATTTTGCAGCCTGGGACTAGTTTAGCCTGGAGTACAGCCCGAGCTGGCTTCAGTGCCGAGCTGGTGAGTGAGAGAGCCCAGGAGTACTGTCACTTGCTTTTCGCATCCAAATTCAAACAGTGTGCAGACCCTGATCCCTTGTTCTTTCTAATTTATGCATTGCTGCTATTGCCTCTGGCACTGGTCACGGAAATCCCCGTCGTTGCCCTGAGCCCCATCCCTTCAGCTGTTTATGCACATGGACACAATGGCTGCTGCTCTTGTCTCTCCTGGAGAGTAGGGATCAGATCCCCAACAGACCCACACCACCTAGGGAATAACAACAGTACATAGTGTGCAAGAGGTCTTACAAGTATTATTTTATTTCTTCTTTTTTTTTTTTTTTTTTTTGTCTTTT
>VWZT01004468.1:675496-730703 GCA_013397055.1 Pachycephala philippinensis | reverse complement strand
TTTAAATACTATGTACAATTTGTTTAAAGCTTGTCAAAATGCACGGGCTCCCGTTCAATGGAGCTGTGCAGGGACATAGATTCAAAACAAGAATAAAATCTTTACTGTTCATCTTCATAAGACACTTACTTTTCCCCATTACAAAATACTTTTAAGAATAGTAACATTTATAAATGTATTTGTATTCAACATCATATAAAATAAACCAAGATTTATACTCAATTCTTGACTTTTTCTTATTTTCTTTTTTTTTCTTGCATGGACTATATACAATATATACAGTAACTTCTCATTGTGTTTGTCAAATCAGCCTGATTATACCCACCAGGCTTTAGCTTATATGTACAAATACGCTAAAAGTGCAAGACCTTATTAATTAAAGCTGCCTGTGTTTTCAGAGGTCTGGAATTGTGTGGCCTATATATATTTATATATAGATATACATCTACATACATATAAATGTATATTAAAAATATGTATATCTATATATAGAGTTATAGTATATAGGTACTTGTGTACTAGAAAACCTCAGAACATTTAGGACTGATAGGTCGACACTGACACTGGAGGCCAACCCTGCTGCCATTGGTCACGTCCCTGCCCTCTGCTTGTCACCAACAAGTCACACTTGTGTTTTCTTGTAAGCGGCTGGGGGGGGTGTGAACCAAACCCACCAGCAACCCTCAATTCCAAATGAGTCATAAAAACACAGGTCATAGCTAACACCGAGGTAAACAAATACAAATAAACCTGAATAAAGAGATTTTTTTATCCATCTATTTTTTTGAGAGTGAGTGACAATATAAGGCAAAACCCCCCTGGCCCTGACTCAGCCTCTCCCTTGGCTGGAGGCAGACTGAGCAAAGACCAAACAAGCCCCAGAAAGGGACGGTGGGATTTTGTCCTTTGGAGCATGTCAAGAAAACAAGGCCCTACCCCTGAGGCAGTGCCTGGGACTGTGCAGCCCTCGTCCAGCAGCAGCGAGGCCAGCGGCTGGGGGGGCTCTGAGAATAAGGGGGGGGCACATGATAAAGTGCGTTTTTAGGTCTCTGGTTTTATCAAGGCTGATCTAACATGTAAACATCCTCACCAAGCTCCTGTGCTCCTTGCTGGGAGCTGTGAGCAAGGGCTGTGCCCCCAGCCCCCTGTCCCTGCAGCCCAGCGCTGCCATCAGCAGGGCTGTGCCCCCAGCCCCCTGTCCCTGCAGCCCAGCGCTGCCGTCAGCAGGGCTGTGCCCCGGGCACGGCCCCAGCTGGCGTGCCCATCGCCTCCCACCTCCCCCGAACCCCTTCCCAACCCTTTTTTTTTTTTGGACTCACTGACAAAGCCACAGCAATGCCAGAAAACTGCTCTGCCTCAGCTACCTCCCTACCAAGCCCTGTTAAAAAAAATACACCCCCCAAGCCTCTGACCCCAACCACCACCACCTCCGAGATCTATTTGATTGCCACCTGGCATGTCTGGGCTCACATGTGGCGATAGGACACTGCAGACAAGCCACGGGGATGTGCTGGGGTGTTGCAGGTTTAATGGGGAAGCCAGGGAAATGCACGGCCTTTCCCTCCAGCCAGCCACCCTGAGCCACAAACTGTACAGTGCTGGAGCCAACACAAATATATGTGTTTGCCTCCCCTTTAATGTTATGTGCCAAGGCTATGGTGGAAAAAACCCGACAAACAACTCCCAAAAATACAACCCCCTCCTACTGCACCCTCATGAGCAACCCAGCTGCCTCAGAATGGGGAGAGGAAGACCCTAAAAGTAATAGTGCTTTAAAAACTGAAGTTTCCTACCCTGAAGGCTCTGTGCTGGCCCTTACTGCAGCACAAACCTGCAGAGTAGGAAAGCCCCACGTGTTACTGTTTCAGCTCCAGATTGCCCCCGAAGGCAGGTGTTCCACATCCCACTACCAGCAGTGAGGTGGCCCCAGCCCATGCCTCTGCTGTAGCCACGATTTCTTGTGATGGTTTGAAATGGCTCAGACTGTGCCCCAGAGCAGCTGCTTGGCTGCCCAGCACCAGGGGCTGCATGTGCTGTGCGGGCTGGGGCCCAGCTAGGGACTGTGCTGACAAGGCACGAGCCCCGATACTGGACCCCAGGCTGTCGGGCATCTCATTGCCTCCACTCTATGGCCCACTACACTCCCCAAAATGCTGCATGTGGCCAGCTCTGCAACCCACGATGCATCATGTCTGGCACCCCTGGGAGCTGTGCAGTCAGTGTCCCAGTCAAAGCTAACCCCTGCAGGGGCTTTTGCCAAGGGAGGGGACACATGGAAAGCCAGGGGCTGGCACAGCTTTTGTTCACATACCCACCTCTGCCCTGGCCAAAACACCAAAGCACCCTAGGGCCTTGCACCAGCCCCGAAACCTCCTGGCTGACCCCAGCTCCAGCAGCCTGTCCTCCCACCACCACTCCCCCAGGCAATGTGGCACAGCAAAACCCCATCTCCCTACCCAGGAAGAACTGCTGGGAAACAGCCCCTGGTGTACCAGGGCTGCAGGAGCCCCGCTGCACCCTTTTCTTGAAACACAGGGCTGCTTGGAGCTGCTTGTGCCAAAAGCTGCTCCACCAGCACCACCAGTAACACCAGCTGCTGCAGTGCTGTGAACGGCCAAGAAAGTGGCTTGCAAAAGGGAAAGAAGGAAACACATGCAAAAAAAAAAAAAAAGGCAAAACCAAGCATTCTTTACTTGGTTTCAACAGATGCCAGGAACTAAACATTAGGAACTAACTCCTCTTCAAACCTTGCTCTGTCTGCCAGCTGGAGCTTTACTGCCAGATGGACCTGGTCCTAACTAACCACTGTCTTCCAAAGTTTACAGTAATGGCCAAACCCATCTACATTTGGGCTCTAACAATGCCCAAAGTTAGTACTCAGCTACTAACACTTCAAAAATGTACTTTTAAATTTTTCCTTTGGAAAGACACACTTAACTATACACCCACTGAGGAATAAACTGGTTTTTCAATTCATAAATATAAACTTATAGTTAAAAAGTGACAATTTACAAAAATACAATTTATTGCTGACCCTATGGGCTTGTAACATCGCGTGTGTTGTCATCATACATTTTGGGTTCGCCAAATTGAAACATGACCTAGCAAAACCACAAAGTTTGCTGTCATATGCTGTTCTATGCATGTTTGTTTGTTTTTATGTATAGAAACATATACAACTACATCACTTGAAATAAAAAAAAAAAAGGAGTCAAGATTCTTTGTCTGTAACCTGAAAAATATTTGGCTACAGGGAGTAAAAACCATACAAATTCATCTTCACTTGTTAACCAAAAATAAAACATGACAATATTGTACTAGCTGTGATGTAAGCTGGTATAACAACAGTAAGAAATTCAGGCAAAAGTGGTGTTATGTAAATTAGCAGCATTATCCAATCTCCTGGAAAACAAAAAACTGCGGGACTGAGGTATAGAAAAAGGAAAAAGAATCCACAATGGACCTACTACAGCAAAACGAGTTATGTACACGGTAATCCAATGGTGTCCTGCGGACTGGTACAGTCTATGTGCTCCAAATGCTGGGCTTAAATTCACAGTGACTTTCAGCATTGAAGTCCTGAATGGAAAAGGGTTTTTTCCATTGCAAACCGAGCTTCATGGCGACCTGATACCTCACCTCCCGGCAGCCAGAAAGCCACTGCTTCCAGTGGCACCATGGTGCCGGGCCAGGGCACAGCCTGCTGCCAGAACAGCATCACGGACTGGCTGCACGGGAATCCCAACAAACAAGGCCCTTGCAGCCATGCATCCCTGTCAGGGATCATCCCTCCAGCCACCACCTCCCCACGGAGCCCGACCTCTCCTGTGCCATGCTTCGACGGCGTCGTGCTCTCCCGCGTGCGCCCGGGCGCAGCGGCTGCAGCCATGTGGTCCTTGTCTCCCAGAACCGACTCTCAGGGCAGCTGCATCTCAGGCAGGTCGGGCAGGTTGCAGGGCTGGCCCTGCGTGTGGTGGTTCTGCTGCTGCGGGTGCAGGAAGTAGCTCAAGGGGTTCTGCTGCGGGGTGTGGGGTGGCTGGAAAATGCGCTGCATCGGAGCCCCAGGCACCAGTTCAGGACCTTGCATCTGTCGGGAGACACAAATCTGAGCAGTCAGACCTGCCCCATCGCCCAGCTGTCCCTCTCTTGCTGCAGGGCTGATGCTAAGACTCACACCCAGGAGTGTGTGCACCAAGTCCTAAACTTGAGGGTATGAGCTGTGCCCCTTGGGATGCTGCTGCTGTCAGCACAACCAATGATGCCTGGAGAGCACAGAGGGGAAGCAGGACCCATCTGTCCTAACAGGCTCATGGGGAGCCCAGCAGGAATGGAGACCTCCAAACACTACTTGGATGCAAGGTAAAATCTGCAGGCTGTGCAGCTTTCATCTTCCATGGGAAAGACCTTCAGACAACCAAGGAAGAGGTCCTAGAGTGACCATGTACCCACCCATGGCTGGTACCCCAAAGACCTGGACTTGCTGTTTCACCCCTGCTGTCCACATTGCTGGTCAGGACCTCAGTGCAGCCCATGAGGACACGTACCCAAAGCAGGGACAGTTCCTGCCACATTTGCTGACAACAGCAATTCATGTCTCACTCTAAATCCAGTCCTGCTGTGTGGCTGCTTTCAACTGTACCCACTCCTCCTGCTTTTCTTTTCTACCATCCTTGCCTGGAGGACTGTAACTTACCTCTGCCATCCAGGCAGGGCTTGGAGAGCGTGTTACTAATGAATTACTGGTTTCAACAACCCCTCTCCTTGGCGGTGTCACTAGTTCAGCATGTACTGATGTAAATTGTGTGTTGAAAAACCAAAATCCCCTTGTCCAGAGATGTGTGTTGTGAAATACCCATTTATTACAAGAAAGCTCTGACGGCAGCTGATAAAAACCTTGCTCTGCTGAGATGTAACAGCAGGAGGTATGTTTTCGAAAAAGCTTATCTCTTATCATGTTTCATGACTACAGCAAGCTTCCCACCACAGCTCCTCTGGATGAAAAGCTGTATTTGAAAAACTGGGTATTTCTTCTGTACACAGTGTGATAACTGAGTTTGTTGGAAAATACGGCCTTGAGCAGGTGCAGAGTCAGCCTGGAAAGGCTGAGCACTCGGCTATGTGGAGATACAATGGGAATGGAGGATGTGCAAAGGCACTGACCAGGTTTGATCAGCCAGATAAGCCCCATTTCTTCAAAAAACCCCAACCAATCCCTAAGCCATCCCTTTGCCTCCTCAGAAACCTGCTCGTGCTCCAATACCTGAAGGTAGAGGCGGTGCTGCTGAACCTGCTGCTGTGGCCACTGGTGGAGATGAACTGGTGTGCTGGCCTGGTGGGATGTGAAGCTGGTGTGTGGGATCATCAGAGATGGGGAGAAGATGGGCGGTGGGGCTGGAGGTCGAACGGCGCTGCAGGTGACTGGCTGCACCTGTGCTGGGGGAGGCAGGGTCTGCTGCTCTGCCACGAACCTGCCACCAGGAGGAAAACCAGGCGTGAGATCCCACACCCAGACCCACCCTCAGAATGGGCACTGGGGAGCCCAGCTGCTGCAGGAACCAGCCTGGAGCAGAGCTGGTCAAACCATGCAGACCCTGCTGACAGCAGGCCCAGATTCCCCCCTGCCCACAAAGCACAGACTGGAACTGCTGAAAATTAAGGTTTTTAAGGCTGTACATTTTCTCTGTGTCTTGGTCAAGCATTTTATGCTTTGCAAAAGCCAGAAAATGGTTAATTTTTTTTGAAAGCACTTTATTTATCATAAAGTTCTTTGTAATTAAAAAATATTCTCATTACTTTTTCTCCTAACTGGCTGAACTTTTGTTTCATTTCAGACTGAGACTGTTTGTGTTTGTGCGATCAAGTACAAGTTTTTCCATGTCTTTTTCAGTCCCATTAAGTGTCCTGCTAAGACACTGCAGGAAAACAAGGGCCAGCAGAGACTCACTTTCCTTGCTGCCTGCTGGCACTGCTCTGCATGGGCTGGCCACTGCTGTTGGCTGCAGGCATCATGGCTGGGATGGACTGATCCAACAGCATCCTGCGGTGGAAGGAAAACAGGATGGTCAGGCAAGGGAGAGGTCCAAGCTCCTGCCAGCAACTCCTTGAAAGTCCTCCATGAAAGCAGGCAAACCACTACCTTGAAAACAAGCTAATGAAACAGGGTCCTTCTCATCACCTCACATCTCTCCTGTGAATACAGGCTGAGAGGATTGGGAAAGTTGAAACTGGAGAAGAGAAGGCTCCAGGGACACCTTACAGCACCTTCCAGTCCCTAAAGGGGCTACAAGAGAGCAGGAGAGGGACTTTTGACAAGGGCATGGAGCAACAAGACAAGGGGGAATGGCTTTAAACTGACGGAGGGCAGGGTTAGATTAATTTATGGGAATACGGAGAAAAAAGGATTTAATGCCCTTGATGATAGAGCATGATGTGCACAGCACCCTGCTTGCCTGCACACTGGGCTCACTCCTGCAGAGGGAACATCCTTACACCTGCTGTGGCATCCCGAGCCCATCGCCCTGAGCCGAGCCACGCCTGCCCTCCCTGCTGCCCCAGCACTGCTGTTTTCTGTCACTGCCCCCAGGATGGTCCCAGCAGGGCTGTGGGTACCTGAGGCTCCTGTCCTGGCTGTAGTCAGCTGGTGGTTGCCTCTCGCTGCTGTCGGCCGGCCCCTGAGCAGCCACAGCGATGGGGTGTGTCTGGGAGAACACCATGGGGTTGTTGTAGAGAGGCACTGAAATGCTCGCCTGCCCCGGCACACATGTTTGCTGCCCTTGGCTTCCTCTCATTGGGTGCTGCTGCTGCTGTACCTGAAATGAAGACATAGGTACCCACGTAAGATTTAAAGCTCCCTAATGGAAAGATAAAATAACCACTTACATTGGGAAGATAGGAAAAGGAGAAGGAACAATAGGATATTGTCCCTGAACACAGCAGTAGGAATAGTATATCTGTTCAAGACAACCAACCCATTAGCATTTATTGTCCCTGCAGGGCAGGTGTTGGCATCCCCAGACAGTCTCTTGAGAAATTAGGTTACAAGTGTAAGGCCACAAAAGGCTTGAGGAGGAAAAGAACAGCTTAAGAGAGGAAGTGCAAATCCGAAGTCTCCAAGGAAAGCATCTCATCTGTCCTTTAAAGCAGCAGTTTTGGCCTTCTTTGCTTTTGAACAACTCAAGTCTTTCCCATCTTAATAGTGGATTTAGGTCTAGTGATGACAAAATTGTTTTTTCAAAGCTGCCTTCCAAGACTCCTCAGGCAGAGGAAAATAAATCTTTTAAAATGATGCCTACTCCCATGTTATGAAACCACAATTCTCATTGGCTATGAACGAGCATTGTATCGATGAGAGACCAGATTTCCCATTCACTTCCTCCCCAGTCACCAGGAGGGCTCCAGCAGTCCCTGGGGTTTAAATGGTTTTTGGCTACCTGGCTTTTATTTTTACAGTTGAGTGACATTGTTCCCAGCTGACTCTTGACACAAATTCCTCAATGCCAGCTACGCAGTGAAACCAACACAGAGGGGATGCACAGGACCACGGGGAGGACTGACATGGCAGACAAGGATTTAGAAGCCAGGAAAGGGGGTGATGAAGACAATGAAGCAGGCAGTGACCTGGGGGGCTATGCCACAGGGGTCCCTGAGGAACGGGCGTGGTGACAGCAGGTGGGTGCTGCAGTAGTGCTTTGTCCTCATGAGGCCTGGCTGCTGTGACTTCTTGGCCGGGGTCTGCCTGGGTGTCCCCTGCGGTGGCGGCCTCCGGGGGCTTGGCTGCTGCACGTTGTTAAAGACGACGGGGATCGGCTGCTGCATCAGCATCTTTAAATGAAGAGGCATAGGAGTTGTTGGTTGTACTGCCTGGCAGAAATAATACTGCAGCAGCAGCAGTATCTCTAAATCCAGGGGCAAAGTGAACCATGAGTAACAGAAAATCAAAATGTTAGCTTGTGTCAAATATTTATTCAGAGCCAGGACTGTTCCAGCTCCATTGTGCCTGCTGTGTTTTGCAGGAGTGGCAGTGGGGATCCAGCAGCACTAACCAGACACAGAACCACCAAGCTTTTTGTGCATGGGAGACTTTGGATTAAATTGGGATTGCTTTTTCTAAATCACGGAAATCACTTGTTCAATAGTCAGCCAGATACTGACATCCCTCATCTCTCGGGAAACACCACTCCCACATCTGAAACCACGTTACCAATTTGTCCAGAGTTCATTCCCGAATGCTTCTGCCAGAGACAATTTTGTTACGGCTCTGTGTGCTCAAAGGAAAAGCAAATGAGTTTGGGAGCCCCAGGGGCAGCAGGTACCTGCAGGTTGGAGTCCTGCACGAGCTGGAGCTGCTCCTTGATGACGTGGAGCTCCTCTTGCTGCGTCTTGATGTCAGCTTGCAGTATGCGAGTCCTCTCTTCCAGCTGCTCTTTCAGCTGGTGCATCATCCCCAGCTGGCTGGGGAAATGGTACACTGGCTGCAGACAACAGAGAGAAAGGACCACAGGGTAGGACCAGTCCTGCTACTCACATTCATAGCAATGCTGGATTCAGAAAAATGACTGCTTTTCAGCTTTTGCCATAAAAAATATGATGCTGACAAAATATGGCAATTGCATATTTAACTGAAGTGCCACTGTAGTTCCAGAGCAGCAGCACATCTGGCTCACACGCAGTGCCTATCTCCAGGTGTTGGTCTTCAAATTTCTGCACAGATGAAGTGTCTATACACGGGACTCTCCTGTCCCCTCAGGATAACACCCTGCTGGTTTGGGCCCACTTGTGTTTTGTGGCAGACACTGCATCCAAACCCTTGCCACACCTCCTGGCTGGGCTTTCAGTTGTGCTGCTAATGATATTTACCACATTCCAGGCCCAAGTTAGGGCTGCAATCTCACCTGGGGATCCATCCTTCACACCTACCCTGGCCATTTTCAATCTCTGCTTTATAGTCTGAACATTTACTGCACTGACATCAAAGCCCTGTAAGGACAGACCTTGTCATTATGGTTTATGACTCCCACATTTTTCTTGGGGTTTTTGTTTTTTTTCTTTTCCTAGCCAAACTCAAACCTTCCTCTACTAAATGACATCCCCTTCCTCTACTAAAACTCTTCAGCACTGTATCAGCCTGTAGGTAGCTGTTACAGATTCAGGGAGAAGCCTTCAGCAGCCCACAATGCTTTTGACAAGTGTAACCTTCTCCTGTGCTATTTCTTTGGGTGTTCCACCTGCTCTCTCTGCTCGCTGAAATAAGTGGTTGCAGTAATGTGGTTGCAGTAATTTGGTTGCAGGTAAATCTCAGTAACAGCAACAGAAAGAGCACAGAAACCTTGTCCCCACTCTGGGATGAGCCAGCAAGGACGTGAGGGCAGTGAACCAGAGCCACCAAGGCTGCCCTGCTGACAGGACACACCAGTGCACTTAACAAAAATAAGCCACGTACCATCACAGGGTGCTGGGAGGGCACTGCCAGCTGAGCCACGGGGTGCTGAGGGAGGTGTTCACCAGGGGCTTGAGGAGTGGCTATGGCCTAGAAATGAAAACTTTGCCTTACTGTAGGTCCATAGCACCTCTAATGCAGAGCTGGTGCTGTACCAGCTCATACCAGGGATGAACAAGTGCAGGGAATTGTACAACTGAGATTGGAGATCTGAGGTTAAGTCCGCAGGGAGAATTTAGGCTCCTGCGTGCCCCTGCTAATTGCAAGTCCTTGGTGTCAGCATCCATTTTGGATAAAGGCCATTTCATGTGTACTAGCCCCAAGAGAAGAGGGTTGGTGGTGTGAAAAGGCATTTGGCCCAGGGGAGCAAACTGAATCCTGAAAGAAAGCAGCAGAGGAGCCTCTAGCATCTCTCCACTGGCTCTGCCAGCCAGTGGCACTCCCCAGGAAGCCCCAGCACACTCAGAATGTGGGATCCAGCATCTCTGAGGGTGAGATCAATGCTTGTTGAGCTCATTTCACTACAGCCTCAGAAAGGCTCTTGCTCCTCAGGCGCACTGACCTGAGCGCTGCCGACTGCTGCCAGCCGCAGGGCTGCCTTCTCGGCCGGAGCACCTGGCACGGCCGGCCGGGTGGGAGTGCTGGTGCCCGTGCGCCGCATGGATGACGTTGCTGCAAGAGAGACATTCACTGTCATACAGCAGAGCCGTGCCTGGCTGCCCTGGCTAAGCCTGAACTCGGCATATGCAGATGGGCCAAACACTGCCAAAGTGAAACCCTCTATGGTCCCTCTGGTTCCCCACCTGACTTGCTGGGTTCCCTCCTGATGCTAACCCCCTGTTCAGCCTGCCCTCCATGGGTGTACCCAGATGAGATCCCCGCTCTCCCCATGGCAAGTATCTCTAGAAAAGTCCCCTGAGTTTCCTACCCATGGCCCCACACGGGGCACTGCAGTCACCTTACTGCCTCCCCCAGGGCAAGGCGGGCACTCACAGGAGCTGGGATGAAGCTGCCTGCAGGGCAGGTATCCTTCTGTGCTCCTTCTGCAGGGATTTCACATCAGAGACCCCATAATAAAATTACATTATCTCAACATAAAACTTTTGTCAGTGAGCTTGGCTCAATCCAGCTAGCAAGTCACCTCTTGCCCCCTGAACCACAGCAAACAGCCATGACCCTCAGCTGGTGAAAAGCCAGGGGAAATCTGCTCTCACACAGATGGTGGGGTTAAGAGGGAGGAGGCGGCAGGTGCCCATGGCTCTGTTGCTGCTCCGTGACTTGGCATGACGTGATATGTCAGTCCCAGTGCCGAGGATTCCCCTCCCACCCCGACTCGGTCCCTTGCAGCCGAACCCAAGTATTTTGGATGCTGCTCTGCCCTCCAGCCCACTGCCTGCACCCTGGCTGGGCTGCCCCGGCACGTACAGGTGGAGTCAGAGAGGGCGGTGTGTGAGGAGCGCCGGGAGCTGTGCGATGACAGGGACACTCCCTCCCGGCTGGCGTCCTGGCTGCTGCTGCACTGCCCCACGTCTAGGTAGCTGCTGTGGCTCTGCGGGGAGCAAAGCACAAGCGGTGAGATCCTCGGCAGGAGGGAATGGCCCCGGCAGGGACCTCCCTGAGCCCTTGTTTGCAGCCGAACCCAGCGGGCTGGGTGTGCGGCACCGCGGCACCACAACCCCGAATCCCACTCGCTCTCCCTTCTGAGGTCACCCCAAAGCCTTCGGGCACACAGGACCCTCACACTCGTGCCCTGGGCACCCATCTGATGGCAGCAAGCAGCAGCGGAGGATTGCTCCTCCTCGGGGAGTGCTGCCCATGGCCTGCTCTCTGGTGTGCCACCCTCCGGCTCCCCTGCCCACAGAGCTGTGGGCAGCAGGAAATACGCTTTTGTCATTGGCCTCTTTCTGCCCCATCTCTTCAGGGATGTCACAGCTGGGTGGCTGCGGCAGCACTGGGGAATGGTGGCAGGGGCAATGAATGAAGGTGGCAGGAGGAGCTACCTGGGGAATAGTTTTATCCACTGCAGAGATGGAGAGAGATGACTGGCAAGGGACATGGAGCAGTGGCATGGGGACACCAGCCAGAGCCCCAAGAGGACCTACAGCAAACGTCTCCTGAGGGGGACAGGTACTGGGCAACGCTGAGAGCTGCAACCCCACTCGCTGCTCCCTGGGGAGCAGTGGCTCCAGCAGCCTGTTCTGGGCATGACCTGGGCAGCAGAGGGGAACAGTCTGAGCTCCCATAAAATAATGTCTGGACAGCAATAAGGCTGATGGAATGACAACTACATAACAATCCACTTGAAATTACTTTGATTGCTGGTCTTATTTGTAAACTACCAAGAGAAAAACTTAAAAGTAGTTAAAATGACCTGGTTACTTGGGCTGATGCGTGGTGATGCCGGACTGACTCAAACCATGGAAGTTACTACGCTGGTCACAATTCTACATTTGATGTGATCCAGCAACAGAGCTGAAATGTAGGTAAGTGTTTTCCCTTCACTTCCCATCCCGATCTGAGTATCAGTGATGAGCTGACACAAGCAAAACAGGTACCCTGTGGTACTGCCCTACTCTTGGGTCCTCTGTGCCTTACTGAGGGTGATAGGTACAGGAATCTGGCCTCCGACTCCAGGTCTGCTTCTCTGCTTCTGAGACGAAGTGGTTTAACCTGTCCTTTGTGTCATGGTTTAAGAAAGATTAAAAGGAGCAGAATAGAGCGATGCAACTGCTGAATTTGCAGTTATTGTGGAATCAGAGAATACTTGGAGTTAAAGACATCTAGGTTCAATCCCCCTGCCATGGGGCATCTTCCACTAGATCAGGCTGTTCAAAGCTCATCCAGCCTGTCCTGAACCAACATAGGCAATTTGGAACCATGTAGAGGAAACTTTCTTAGGGCCTGCCTGAGTCATGACCCAGCTGAAGGCTTGGAATGAGATGGGAGTAAAGAAAACAGAGAAGAAAGAACAGATATTTTCCTAAGATTGGTAAGATATTACTCAGTTTGGTATAAACATCTCATTCAACTGTGAAGGAACATGGTACCTTTAGAGAAGAGGATGCCAGTTCAATTGATGACTCTTCGAGGCCAACATCTCGCCTTCTCTCAGCCCGAACTTCTGCATAACTAAAAAAAAACCAAAACAAAAAAAACAGAAAATTACTCTACAGCTTCTGTGCAGGAATAACAAGCGTACATTCATTTTCTAACCTGATGATGATGAATAAGAATCATTTTTTTTGCATGGTAGCTCAGTGATCCCTACGCCAATGCCTTGGGCTGGACGAGGTCAGGTCCCTCCTTCTGAGGGTGCATACAGCTGTGCATGCTTCAGAGTTAACACCCTGCACTCCAGTGGAAGCTCCAAATAAAAACCAGCAGCTACCCAGATGCAATGTCAAGTGCAAGAATCCCTATAATGTGCCTCTAAAAGGGTATATTTTCTTTCCTTACTTTTTCCGCTCTTAAATAATAAAACATTTACAGTAACAAATGCCACATGATTCACCATTGGGATAAACCGGAGAGGATGTTTCAAAGACTCTCTGAGTGCTCATGGATTGTGGGCACTGAGAGGTGCCAGACCTTAGGGTGATGAAATATTAATGAGCTGCAACCTTTGTGGGAGGCAAGAGAAGTTGCTGAACCGACCTCACTTATATCATTGTGACAATGCATTTTCCTGAAACAACGTTTTAACTTGTGTGCTTCAGCAACATATTTTAAACCTTAGCTATCTGAGATAGAATTAAAGTTCAAAATCTATTTAGGGCTACATCATTAGGTTTAAGAGGCACTGGAACCAGAAAGAAGAAAGAAATTCATGCACAATAAATTCAGACTTTAAAGTGAAGCTGAATTCCCTGAAGGATGGTGGAAGCAAGACAACTGAGAAGCAATCTCTCTGTGTAACATTTGCTTATGTTAACACTTAATACGTAATTTATATCACAGATCATAGAATCAGAATCAATAGAATTTGGGTTGAAAGGGACCTTAAAAATTACCTCGTTCCAGCCCCTCTACTGTGGGCAAAACACCTTTCACTAGACCAGGTTGTTCAGGGCCCCAGCCAACCTGGCCTTGAACACTTCCAGCGATGGGGCAGCCACAGCCTCTCTGGGCTTCCAGTGCCTCACCAGCCTCACAGGGAAGAATGTCTACCTAAGATCTAATCTAAACCTATCTCTGACGGTTTAAAGCCATTCCCCCTTGTTCTACCACTCCATGTCCTTGTTCAAAGTCCTTCTCCAGCTCTCTTGGAGTTCCCTTAGGCACTGGAAGAGGCTCTAAGGTCTCTCGGGAGCCTTCTCTTCTCCAGGCTGAACAACCCCAGCTCTCTCTTCCTGTCTTCACAGGAGAGGTGCTCCAGCCCTCTGAGCATCTTCATGGCCCTCCTCTGACTCACTCCAACAGATCCATATATTTCACATTTACTACTGTTTGCTCTTCCAGATGTTTGACAGAAAAAGAGGGGGACCAGAAAAAAATCGATTCCTGACAGCAAAAAAATACACAGTGAGCAGTAAATTTACTGTAGTTCATAGAGCAAACCAGTGTGTCACTATTTTTTCAAGCTCTTCAGAAAATACATTCTTACTCTTAACAGTTTTTTTTGAGATGGCAGTGGTAATCCAGCAGATCCCCCTCCAGAAGGTGCATTCACAGAGCATGCCACACATGCACTGCCTTCCAGCACGGGCTGCAGCTCAGCACAAGCAGCTTCCCACTAGGGGGGGATCCAAGGCTGGATTTGGGTGAGGAATAAGGCCAGCAAGCCAGAAGCTAACTTCAAGTTATAAATATTTAAAGCTCTGATAAAAAGGTTTTGTAGGAGTTATGTGATCTCGTTCATGCCCAGAAAGCTGTCTAATTCCCAAAAGCTTTCTTTCTATGACCATGTCATCACTAGGGACAAAAGGGGAATGTAACACACTGATAGATTTGGCCAAAGGTGGCTTCCAGGCTTTTGGTCCTGTTGCCAATCAAAACAAAACAAAAAGGTAAATACATAAATAAAACCCATATTCCCTGTCAGAACAGTTTCATGGAATTACATTTCATTTTAGTGTGTCAGTAGGCACAGCAAGGATTTGGTTAACATGAAACAGAACCAGAAAAAGCAATGGCTGAACACAGACATAACACACACTGTGAAGAGATTGGTGCTTGCTCCTACCTAACTACCAGGTGAGTGCAAACAATGAACTCGGGCTTGGAGTTCCATTGGTGGTAGGTGATGTAGTAGTGGGTCTGCAGCCATATCCACTGCTGCCCTTTGGTCAGGAACCGATAGTAACAGGACTTTCCTTTTCCAAACTGCATCACTGTTTAACAAAAAGAGAAAGCAATTTATAGCAAACGGGGATTTCATGGTGCAAAGGTGATTGGAAAATTCAGTCCCACACCTCTCTCCCAGACTGGGGCAATGCTAAAGTGGCTCTTGAGCTTTATAAACAAGACAGATGATACACAACCATGTACTCAGCTTTTGTTTAGGGTCGTTCCTGCTGTCTTTCAGGAGTGCCCTTTGCTATTTTGAGATTGCTCTTATAACTGGTATAACTATGTAACTAGCTACATTCTTATAACTTACTCATGGCTCCCCTGAAATAAGCATAAATAATGTTAATTAAACAAACTATTTGCCTTTCATAAGTACGTGAGAATGCATTTCAAAGACTGAAGGTATGAAGTAAGAATCCTAACAATGGCACAAAACCACAAGATAGTGGAGTTCTAACAGTTTAACTGAGAGTTTTCTCCAAGACCTGGCCTATGCCAACCTGGTATGTATTATCAGGCTACATCCAGAAAAATCTCAGGTTCTGTAATACAACTGGAAAATAATGAGGGGAACTATGTTAAATAACCACACTAATAGTTCCAGACTGCTGGGGGTACAAAATGAAACATGCTTACTTAAAGTACTCACAATTAATGCAAAGTAAAATACAAATGTGGTTTAAACAAACCCATTTCACTTGACAGTAGTGACACAAGATGCCTGCCCAGAGTGTCAATGTGACAAACAGGAACTTAGCAAGCCACACTAACCCAAGTGATTTTTTTTACTCACCTGCACACCTCTACTTTGTTAAAATATCAGGACTGACTTCTTTAGCAATCCCATTAACAGTGATGGGCTTTAGACGAAGCACTTAGCACAGATTTTCTGGCTAACATGACATGCTGGGGATCCCTCAGCTCCTAGTCCTGGCAGAGATGTCCTGAAGCAACTTCTCTAAGTCACTTTGCCAGCACTTTACTTTGTTTCCCTGTGCAGTAAAATGAAAAGGTCCTTTCCTACAGGTGTGTTGTGCAAATATTCTTCTAATAGGTAAGAGGAATGCATAGCTGATAGAGATGTAGAATTTAAATCATCAAATCGATTCTCTGCTGAATGATCTGACCCACTCTCAATATAGTTTGTGTCTATACCAAACTGCACATGCATTACCAAAAAGGCTACTGTCTGGCTGAGTATCTCACTTGTATCTGAATAGTCTTTTAAGCAAACAGCACTAAGAAGCACTGTACTTGAGAACAATTAAAATACTCTATTAATATTCCCATCTACACTTCTGCTGCACTTGACACAACTTGTGTGTCCCCCTGTCACAGCTTCCTCCAGGTGCTCAGCCAGGCAACCCACTTCCCTGGCAGCTGCTGTACCAGGGCTTTGCCTGGACAGGGCAGAGGAGCCAGCAGGGAAGCGGAACAGGGAAACTTGACATGCAGAGAAGTATTTTTCCCCATTTTCTTCTAGGTCCCTCAGCTCCTCATACGTGTAAGTGGTAGAGGGTTCGTGGTAGAGACAGGGGTGGTTTGCAGCTCAGATATGGCTTGTCTCCAGTGGGCTGTGAGGATTCTTGGTGGAGTTCCTTGGTCCCAGCATCATGCTGCTCTGCATCTCAGAGCAATTACAGCATCCCACTTGCTCCACTCCCTTGGGGTGTCCTTGTTTCCTTTTGACAAAACACTCTCCTTTCAAGTGAAGACAGCAGAGAGACAGACACTGCAGCCAACAGGAAACCTGTAAGTAATATTTCTTAGCAAAATACCTGATTACCTAGATGCATTTTACAAAGTGTGTAGTTATTTTTCATTGCAGTGCTTGGCAATGTAAAACCAACGCAGGACACACGTAACTCTGGCTCAGTATCTCAGTCTGAAACGCACCCAATAAAATGGAAACATCTGGGTCTTGGGGATAAAGCATCTCACACCTGCTAGGAACTGCATACTGATTAAGAGTAGACCACATCTGCAGACACCTTCTGCCCTTCCTCACATGGGCTCCAGCCCTCAGCAGGACATGGTTCTTCTGCACTGGGCTGCACTGCTGTGGAACTCATGCGAGTGCTCCTTCCACCCTGGCTCCCACAGGTCACACTATTTCTCGTTGCATGAAAATGAACTTCATGGACCTTCTGTGGTGTTCACACATCAGCCAGAACTTGACTCTTCTGCTTTGCTCTTTTCCTTTCATGTCGACCAAACATGAGCCATCTTCACCCACAGGGAAACTGCGTTCAGTACTTTTGTATTTAAAATAATACTGAATCTCCAGAAGCATTTTACTAATGAGTAAATGATGTTCACAACATCTAATTGCACAGGCAGGCGATCCAAATGATGCTCTCAGAAGGTGTTTTGGTGAGCTGAGCCTCCTGGCTGACTCCAGAGCCCAGGGGAATGGCAAGACCCCACGAACTCTGACAAATCAACAAAACTTGCAGGGCAGAGGGGGGAACGTTCTAACTCCCAATCTTTTAATCTCATTTCAATCTGAGACAACCTGTGCTCAAACAAGGTATCTGCCAATTTAGGAAACCTGCACAAACAGTTTCTGATTTGAGTGAATTCTGCAGATTTCAACCTCCCAGGTAAGTGTCAGCTGTGACAGTCTGTCATGGGAAGGGAGAGTTCCCTCGTGCCCCTGAAGATGAAGCCTTTTGTGATGACAGCAAAAGGTTTTGCACAAGTGACAAATGAGATCAGAAACAGACACATTGCAGAGGGAGGGCAACTTACAGTGTTCATGGCACCTAGCAAGAAGCTCCAGGTCATCTGCGTGGTAGTAATCATACCCTGATGTTCCCAGAACCTCAAAGGGTAAATATCCTATAATAGGTGGAGCCCTAGAAAGGAAGCAAAGGGCAGGGAGTGAGCACAAAACTTGACGCTTTGATATCCTGTGATACCAGCAACAAACACCTTGTTCGTTCACTTGGCAGGGAAATCTGGAGTGGATTTTCATATAGGCAGTGATGTATTTTCATATACAAACAAAAAAAAAACACAGCGAGGGAGAGGTAAAAACTGAGAAAATGAAAAGGTGCGTGTTTACTCTTCCCCAGCCTATTCATTACGTGGGTGTAGAGAAAAGTATGTACGTATGTGAGTGACTCAATTCATTAAGGATTCTTGTGAGACACTGCTTGAGAAACGCTATGGCTGATCCTGCGCATAACAACTTGGAGCTAGAGTAAAATTATCAAGTAGGCTGGATGTAAATGTCACCTGGGTAGTAACTGCAGAAGAGAGAGTAAGTGGGAAGCTGCAGTGTGTGTCAGGACCAGCTTGGGAAGAAGTAATTGCTCCCCTGGAAAAGCTTGGGAAACTACAGCCAACAAAACTTTCAGCGCTGGCGGTACAGATAGCAATAGGCATGGGGCTGATTTAGGGCTGGTTTTGCTTTGCCTGGTAGAGAAGGAATTGATGAAGTATTTAGGTAGGTACATTGCAATGACTTCCCTCACTATTTTGCTATCAATTCTAGATTTTCCTTTTTCTAGGCAAAATAGAAGATTTTTTTTTTTTGCAGGTGTCCTAACACAGCCTTCACCAGCGCCTGATAGCTTATGATTATGAAACAACACTGAAATGTGAGGAGAAAACCACTGTTTTTATCTCTCCTCCCTGTCACTCTCCATCCCCCAGCACTCAGGTACACTCCTGCCTGCACCAACTCAAGCACTCAGTGTGGCAGGACCTGTGCTAATGTGGCTCCACCTGTTTGTTCTGGCTGCAGGATGTGCTGATAGTGTGACGTTCACCTGCCACGTTCAGTGTGTTTCTCAGGAATAGGGCAAAATGGTAAATAACTCAAAATGGGGTGGGCCGAAGGGGATGGTGCCCATCGAACCTGCCTCTCCTGCTGCCCCTCTCCTGCTATGCTGAGTGCTCTTAAAGAAGAAGGCCATAAAGTGGCCAAGAGTAGGAACAAAAAGTTATTTCAGTGTAGTACCTGTGGTTTTGGATGGATCAGTCCTGAGCTGGCCTGGAGAAAGGCTGATCAGTCCTCTCTTGGCTGAGCCACCCAGCTCCACATTTGTGCTCTTGAGAGACACAGTGGGCATCAGTTATCGAGCCACAGAGAGCCCAGGCAGCTCTGTAACCTCCCTCTTCCCCACAGTTGCGGGCAGTCTGGCACCAAATGGGGAATGGGGGGAGAAGGAGGATCTAGGGATCTGCTCAGCAGCAGCCCCAGGAGGAGCAAGGTGTGAGCAGAGCTCCGGAGTCCCAAGGGGTTGGCTGGGAGAGCCAGGCCTCCACTCCACAGCAAATCTC
Source organism: Pachycephala philippinensis (assembly GCA_013397055.1). NCBI lineage: Eukaryota > Metazoa > Chordata > Aves > Passeriformes > Pachycephala > Pachycephala philippinensis. The sequence continues at coordinate 711,688 of VWZT01004468.1, read as the reverse complement.
TTGAAACAGACTGTGCTGAGCACACAGCGGTCTCTGCTACAATACAACTTTATTTATTCAAATAACTTTTCATAGAACACTCTGTTCCTTTTCCTCATGTGACCCAGATTTCTGTAAATGATGATAATATGTGTATTTATCAAAGTGTCCTTCCTTGCTGTCTCTTTGGCAGAATGCATCACTGCTTCTCCTATTTTTAATGACATGCTTATGTTCAAGACAATAATGTCTTTCAGATGCACATCAGATAAAGATTTAAGCTGATCAGGAAAGTATTATGCTTTCCTGAATATCACCAGAGCTCTTTACATGAGAAAGCAGACACAAAATGCTCCTCATCTGTCATTTGACAAGGAGATGCCTTGTGGAGCAATTTAAAAGTGTCTTGTTAGCTTAAGTTCAGCCCTGAGACCTGCAACTCACTGTGCAAATGGGAATGCACACTCTTTAGAGAGCCTTTTGGGTGCAGTCTTTTAATAAATGAAGGGAAAATAAGAACAGCACCAGAGTGCAGAAGAGAAACAGATCATTATCAAAGTTGATGGGTTTTTCTTTACACATATTTACATACAGACCCAGAATAGAGACTTTTCCTATTTCTCTCACGTTCATCCAGATCTATGCAATGCTTTTATTGCATCTGTCTTTACTCTGATTTAAGTTGCAATCATGATAGCAAAAGTCCTGATTCCAGCTCCTGCTGGGTACCCTCTGCCCCTGTTGATGGCACACCTCAGTGTCAGGCAGCCTGTGGTGATGCAAATCAGCAAGAAAAGGCAACATGTCCCAGTGTCCTTCAGACTGTACTGGAGGGAGCTTTGAATCAGTGATTAAATAAGACAACTCCCATGATCTGCTCATTCTTGGGTCTGAGCTCACTGCTTGCATCTGGGGCTGTCACAAACTCTGCCTCAGCATCTGCATCAACTTAATTTCCTCTCAGTAACAATGGTTTCCTTGCTGGGGATATCAGTGGGACTGGAGCGTCTGCAAACACCCAGCACAGAGATTCCTCTCTGAGTCATAACCAGATTCATCAAAAGACGCTTTGACAAGTTTCAAAGTAGCTCCTACTCACCTTTTTCACAGGAGCTGCTGGGACACAAACCTGTGGAAAAGCAGCTCACTTCATCAGCGAAGTGAGGGCTTAGGGCTCTTTTACAAATCTTAACATTAATCAGCTGATTCTGAAAATGTGCATTATCAGACAGGCCAATTAAAGTCTAACAAAGCCACTCCGGCAAGATCTCATCTGAATGAATAATTATCTGACTGTCCTAAACCACGCACAATCAATGTAGGGCTGCTGCAGGGTCAGTTCCTCCATGCTTCAAGGTGTGATGTGTGAGGCACACACCTTGTGTTCTATATAAATGAAAGTTATTATTCATTTGTGTTTGCTCTCTCTCTTTCTTGCTCCAAATGTGCAGATTATATTTAGATATTTTCCCTCACCAATATTTTTTTTTCCCTTAGAACCTTATTTACTAGTCTTCTATTTTTAGTAGTGACTACCTCTGCACAGCTCATAAGTGGAGGGATAATGGAAAGGGGAGGATTTTGCAACGTGCTTATGCACATATGTCAAATCCAGAGAAGTAAAAGAGTGAATAAAACCCTCCAGCTTCTTTTGAAGAAAATGAATCCTAAATTAAGCAGCTTAATAAAGTGGTTCCAGGCTGTTTCATTCACCAAGCTGAATTCTAGTCCACCATATTGCATTGTCAAAACCTAATCTGCAATTAAATAATAAAATCCACTGGTTTTTATTTTTAGAAATTCTATAATTTCTCAAGATGAAAAATCAAAAGTTTATTGACACAGCAAAAGATATAGAAGGATTCCTGGAAGTTTTAGTTGTAAAACAGAGGAGCTAAACCAATATGGGGAACATATTGGGACCCACACTGCTCACTTTCAATGACTTATTATCTTGGTTAGAAGATCAGACATTTTTCTAGGCATTTTCCATGGTTTCTTACTTGCCTAAAATATGGAAAATAGTGAAGCACTTAAGGATGCCTAATAGCTAAGTTCAGAGTACTGCTACTTACTAAGTTGCATTTAATTAGAACTATTCCATTTGGGATCTCAGGTGATACGTACACAAAGTTTTCTATTTTTAAACTACAGTTTATTTATTCTTCAGTGACTAAACCCAAATCTCTTACCTGTGGTCCAAGAATAAAAACTTCCATTCTAAACTATGCCTCGATGTAAATTCTTCACATGGCTCTTCAACGTTGCAGAGCTCCTGCAAAATAGTAGGCACATTCAGACATTTAATTCTATGAAATGACAAAAGGAGCCCACTATCAAAACCTAGGATGCATCTTGTTGATATAATAAACCATACCAAAATACAGGGCTTTAAAAGCACTTGACTTATCTTCCTCTAAGGAATGTGTAAGACTTGTTTTATAGATGCATGAATTGATGAAAAATAGCTGAATAGTTTACATTGTGCTGAATTTCAGAGCTAGGATAAATAGTCTTAGGGTCTCATCTTGCACTCTCTAGGCAAAATCCCCCAGCTTTTTGCAAATACTGGTATTTGAATATGGATGACAGGTCTGGGTCCAGCCTCTAACTGAGCTGGCTAATGCTGTCTTGAGCAAGCAGCACCCGGAGTTTTTATCCCTGTCATCTGTGCACAGTGCCACAGGACATTTACAGACCAGCAGGAAGACCTCATGACACACGTTCTCAATGTGTTTCAAGATGCAGACGGCTTCCTTACACAAAGCAGTGGTGGATTATCTCTTTGAAGGCTGTAAATTCCCAAGTGGTGTAGCTGGTCCTCTTGTCCTGGAGCTTCCCAGGCTGCCCCCTCTGAGACACCCCATCACAAAACCACCTCTTCTCAAAAGCAGCTCCTGCTTTATACCTTACCTTTCCCAAATACACACTTGTGTCATCTCCCACTCCCAGCCACAGCAGTGCCCTCTCTCCTCTCCAAACCCTGTGCACAAGCAGCCCGTGCTGCTGACTCCGCTCCCGCGCCCCAGGGCAGAGGCAGCACGGAGCTCACCTTTAAGAACTGCGGTGTGACGAGACGAACAGTCGCTACCAGGCAAATCTGCTCCTCCGTGGCTGACCTGAAAGCTCGTGCAATAGCTGACTCAAAGCCATTACAGGAGGGTGTAGGCACTGGAAACAACCATACAATTTATTTAAGAAGAAGAGGAAGGAGAGCTTTCTTTTCATGTCAAGACAGGTACAGTGACTGATGAAACCCAAGCGACAAACTCCTCCTACCCACAGGGTGATGCCATGCTGATCCACGCTGATGTTATTTAAAGCATGACCCTTTAGGCTCCGAGTTACACAGCTGTAACCACCTACCCCTGGTTTGCAGGGGAGCTTTGTAAGACAGCTCTGAGCAGCTCACACTGTGCAGCTGCAGTCTCCTTGCCAGCCTTTCTCTAGGCCAACATTTGCAAGATTCAGGATTTTACAGGTATCTCAAACTACTTAATCTCTATAAAGTGTCATTTCACTGCCACAAGTGAAACAGAATACCATATTTTACTGGCTATTTGAATAAGTAAGCTGCTTTACAATAGGCAGTGGGTCAAACAGAGGTATTTTCAGTCTGGTATCAGCTTTAGGCACAGCATGCAGGAGAGTGCACTCTTCTGATGAACAGCCTCCCCACCACTTCTGTATGAAAAATATATCCAATGTATGCACAGCTCATTCCATCCCTGACAATTACGGAGTGTTTTCAGCAGAAGCAGAGCCTTTAGGATGCTACAGACCAACACAATTTAAAGGAGAGATGTGGAGAGGCAAAGGTAGGCCGAAACAGAAACTTACCATGAGTAAAATATTTAAAATCCACTACAAATTTCACGTATTCATACATCAGGGGTTCATTTGGATCTAAGCTGCCTCTTGCTAAATGGCAACAAAACTCTATTTGTTTTTCTGCTGAAATGAGAGAAAGGGAGGGAGACACAGACAATGGTATTAGAAGTGTGCACCACCTTAGCTCGCTCACGTATTTATCTACCAACCCTGATGCTGTGGTATCCGAGCACACTCTGCTGGGATGCTTCTGATACCCCAAAGTAAACATATAACTACTAGGAGCAATTATCAGCTGTTTCTGCTTAAGGAAATGTATTCTCACCCTTTTTTCTTGTCTTTGCAGCCACCCCAGTAAGCTGGGTGTGAAACCCTGGCTATCCTGGTCAGCAGTATTGACTTCATGGATGCAGGATTCCATGCAAAGCAGTTCCATGGTATTGCAGCACCCTGCTCTGGCACTGCTCAGCAGGACCCAGACCCAAAGGGCACTGAACTCACCCTAAGCCATTAACAGTGGAGGGCACTGTGCCAAGCTCTAATCCAGTTTTCTGCCCCAAGTCTGAACTCTGTGGATTAGACCACGCGGCCTTCAGCCAGAGGGAAACCACCCCCAGGGCAGAGCATCATCAGGCTGCTCAGCTCCCACTGATGCTCATGGGGCAGCAGGGAGGGGAGCCCAGTGCTGCTCGCTGGCCTTGCCAAACCCACCAGGAAAGGGGTGGGGGCCCAGCACACGTTTGGTGAAATGCAGGTGCTGGGAAGATGCTCCTGCCTGCTCTGGTCCTGGGGACATTTTCTGGGGGAAAGGGACATTCTGGGGGTGGGACAGCAGCCAGCAGTACAGATCCAGATGGATTGTTCAGATAGGAAGGCTGGTACTTAAGTTACATTAGGGCTTCTCTCGTGTCCTGAGACATGCAAGCTTCCTAAGGAATAACGGCTCTGCCAAAAGCGTTTGGGATTTCTCCAAATTTTTGTTCCCCTAAGCCCTCACTCCTTTCTCAGGCTTAGTCTAGCATCCCACCTGGGGAAAAGTATCTCCTGAGGGCAACTCCATGGGGGCAAAACAGATGGTAAAACAAAGACTGTCCTAATCAAAAAGCAAGTACATAGGAACATTAGAAATGTCATGCACTAAACCCACAAATGCAGCAAAACAGTAGTGGCAGGCAAGAGCATTAAATAGCTGGAGAGCTCTGTGCAGACTCCCCTGGGAGCTGTTTACCTTTGGCAAACTTCCCTGACCGACAGACAAGAGAAGAGCTTACCATTTAGAAAATCAGCTGCAACAGGATCTGTCATGAGCACATGTGGAGAAAGGAGCTTGTACACCTCGCTCTGCTCCCGCTCAGGCAGAAAGTTTAATATATTTTGGTCCACCAAATCTGACTGATACAAAAGAATGCTTTGTCATGTTCAGCAGTACAGCCTGACACAACCACATGCCTTTTCATCCCTCAGCAGAGCACAGACGCTGCCGGTCTGGTGTGGATGCCTAAGACAAGGAAGCCCAGTCAATCTGCAGATGGATCTAGGGCAGAATATAACCCTTAGGCTATTTTACCTCAGGATTACTACCTATTTGCAAAAGGTTGAATGAGTCCCAGAGGCTGCCCTTCAGTTCCGACAGATACAGGCTGGAGAAGAAACCCTGGTACCACAGGAATATAACAGGATGAGAAGTGAAACATTTTTCTTTGAAAGCATGACACAGAGAAGGGAGAGCTCCTCCCCCCATCCTCCGTTTATCTTCTAGGCTGAACATCTGGCAAAATCAGCTTGACCCACAAGTGATTCAGTGCTCATCAACCCACACATCCTGACTAAAGGGATTCTACCAAAATGTCAGCACAGATTTGTTCTTTGCACACAAGACATTCAGGTAACTGTGTGCTCAAATTTTCCCTCATATACGGCATCCTTGGTGCTTCATGCTTGGCACCAGCTAAGGAGAAAAACGTTTTTGAGGGGCCAAGCTGAAATTTCTGCACCTGACAACTAACTGGTTTCTAGAAGTTCTCCCAGAAAACCCTGAGGCCACACATTTGTTACTAAAGACAATGGGCTCACAGTAGAAAAACCCAACGTCATTAGAAGAGCACAGATTCAGTTCTGAAATAATATTTACATTATCTAAGAAGAGCTTCAGCACGGATTTCACGGATTTTCCATTAACCTGGTGGGACAAACACCTCCCAGACCTTTAGATGTACAGCCAAGTGATGAGCAATGAGTACAGTGATTTTGCACAGTTGGAGTTTTTTTAAGCTAACTCATAGACCCTGGGACAGAATCTGTTATTCACAGGAACCTGAGAAACTCCACAAGAGTTCATTTGTTGACCTCCCACCGACAGTCAGTTGCCTCTTTGGTTGGACAAAACCAATCCCCAGCCCTGCACTGACTGATTTGCAGTAAGGAGGGGAATGAGCCTTCGAGGTATTGCGTGGTCAGAACTTACCGGTAAGTGTCCCAGCAGAGACGAAACACTGTCAGACACATAAATAATAATCCCATCAGTGGTAAGAGCAATGAGAAAGCCATCTAGTGCCTAATGATAATAGGCAGGCGAAAAAAAAAAACAAAAACAAAACAGAATTATGCAAGGGAAAAACTTAAAATATTTTAGGCTGATTCTTTAATGATGCTTCTAACAGCTTAAACCTAGCAGAATCACAGAAATTAACCACAGAAATGACAGTTCAATGTGGAAGAATAAAAATTACACATGGTGTCTAATTCAACATTCCTTTTATGTTCTTATTTTCTCATTCTCATTATTACTAAATTGACTTGTATTTTCACCCAGCAAGTATTTATTTAATCTGAAGCGAGACAGTGATGCTTTTATTTCAACACCCACACAATCCTGGTGACTTCAGTCACTTCATTATGAGTTCTGAATTACACAATAGTTAACAAACTCAGTGCATAAGGAGATGTTAGATATCATCACGGCAAACCCAGCATTGTGGATGGATGGATAAGCAGAGACAGAAAAATGATACAATTATGTATTTTTAGCAATTTATGGACAATATGAAGAAGATATAAAGCCTTATTTATTTTGCTTAAAGCACTGATTTGTAAGGCTAGTGCCAAAACAATTTTAAGGCTTGTTTTGTTTCCCGTTTCTTATTCACAGTGGTTTCTGTCCCGGAGTCAAAACTCTGTCCCTTTTAAGTCACTGCCTGTGCTTTTCTCCCTGGGTGTTGTGTTCTCCCTGTTCTTCACAACATCTCCTTGTACCATTTACCCAGCGTCTGTCCTTATTCTTCTCTAACATCAGGAGCTGGGAGGTTTAATAGCTGGTCAGCACTGTGCACAAAGCCAGCTCTTCTAAAGACACTGTGAGGCTGCTCTGCAGCTTAGCCACAGGGAGCCAAAGATGCAGCATTCACCATCTCCCCCACCTCACTGCCAGACTCTGCCTTTGCTCAAACTGAGTCCTCTCTGGAAAAAACCCACTGATTTTAAGCAAACTGTTTAATGGCCTAACAGAGCCCAGCAAACCATCAGTTATTAAACGGCCTGCTCTCCCCCACCACTGCCAATCTAAGGGGGAATTTGTTTTGATTCAGCTGGAACAAGCTAGCTTGTTTGGTGAGAGAGATTCCCAGAAAGAATTAACAGACTTTTCCAGAGAGGTGAGTCATGACATCCTGATGAAAAGGAATAACTAAGACACAGCAGCACCTCCCAGCTCAGCCCAGCATACACCCTTATTTTGGAGGGGCAAAGAGCAGCAGCCGCCCACTCAGGGTAGGAGATGTCCCTGCAAGAGGAGCATGCAGCACAAACCCAGAGCCACATCCTTAAGAGAGGAGAAATGTAGGCTTGGGGGGTGTTTCTAGATCAGCAAAGCGTTTCAGAGGTGGGAGTATCAGAGCTGTTTTCCTGAATGCACTTAAAGGCAATTCAAGCAAAAGAGGCAGCACTCCCATCACGAGGACAGCAGCACACAGCCAGCAGCTGCAGAGGCAGCACAGGCGATGCTGCCTGGCTAATGGGATGTGGGAAGAAGAGAGCTGCTCTGCTTTTTTCAGGTCCTTTCAAGTTTTTCCTAAAACTGCCAGCTCTAGCAGCTCTTCTGAGAAAGGAAATTCTCTTTTTCCTTTCTCACCAGGCCAAATCTGGGCCAAATCAGTCTTCATTCCTAAACGAAAAGCCATTTCTCTTTAAGGGGAAGCAATTATACTTTCAATTCTATGTCTGCAAAGCATCTAGTACAACATTGGTCTCTATCAGATTTGTATTGTTTGTGCCATCAGAGTAGAAATCATTAACATTAGGACCTACAGGTGAAAAGGAACTGTATATCCCTGAACTACTCCGCTGAACTGATTATTTCTCACTAATCTATCTCATTTCTTCTTACCTCTAACATCAACTGGGTGAACTCCTCGTTGCTAAGAAATGAAGGCTTCCAGTCTTGTCTAATCTCACAGGCTTCTGTCTGTGCTGTGATTTCTTAAAGAGAAAATATCAAAAAAGCAACATGACTCATGCTACTTGGATTTTTTTTTCATTTTCAAGTAACCCTAGATTTCTTTAAAGAGGCTTTTAGAGGAATCATCCTCAGATCATTCTTCATACAAAACCTTGCATGCAACAGTCATTTTCCATGCCACCATGATACAAATGCATTAGAAATCAAGAAATGGAAATGGAGACATTTTAGGTGGCCTGAAGATAACCTTAAAAAATTAAGGTCGATGGGCTAATTTTAGAGTAGTACAGCATCCCTGTGAGCAAAGGGTGTCTGCAATTCTCGGGCTGTTTCAGAAAGGCTCTTGTGCATGCCTGGGCAGCAGGACAGGCTGACAGTCATCTCCTAATCCAAGAGACCTGGGAAGACGGCATAGAATCCCCTCTCCTGACTTTCATAATGGGTGCTATTCCTCAGCTTTTCCCTCCTCACGTTTTGTTTGAGAGTACACAAAGCAGGCCAGGGGATGCAGAGGCCAGAGAGGGAAAACGATGTCTCCACAGCAAAAAGCATGCAGCACTGCATCTTTACAAAGCTGTCTATGACCGAAACTGGTCAGCAATGTATTCAGCTCTAGCCCATTTCCTGAGGCCAACTGCTGTGCCTTATTCTGCCCCTCACTTAGGATCATGTCCTCTCTGGATGTCTGAGATGCTTGGGAAAAACAGTTTTCATTTTCTGAGTGGAACCTGGCTGCTGGGCAGATGCAGAGCCAGCACCCTCCAGTACCTTTCTGTTTCTGTAGGAAGTCGATGGTCCTCTGCAGTATTGTGGACTTGTCCATCTTGAGAGGGTGGCCGTGGCCCTGCAGCATCGTGCAAAGCTCTTTAATGAGGACATTGAACTGGTCTCTCCTCTTCTTCTCAGATTTGTTGCGTGATGCCCTGGGTGACAGAAACATAAATGCCACTAAGCAGAATGAAGGACCTACAGCTCAAACCAGGGTGAGGTAAACTACCCTGCCCCAGCAAAACACTTTAAATACAAGAATCTAAACTCTGCTGGGAATGTTTATTTGTTTAAAATTGGGCTTGCACACAAGGATTTTGCTGGTGCTTAGAGCCTTGTAGCAAGACTGAACTCACTGGCAGCAAGGAACACCTGGAGGTAACAAATATATCTGGGTTCATTTGGGAAAGGCCACATCCTTACATACATTTCAGCAGCAGTTCCCACTGTTTCAAAGGCAGTGATACTGAGGGTGTTATGGGAGAGATTCCTCCACTAACAGAAAAGTATGTTCATGCATGTTCATGTTTTACTCACTCAATTTTTATGAATTTTTGTTTTACAGTTAGTACACACACATATAAATGTCAAAATGCGAAGGATTTATCTGATCTGCACTTGCAAAAGGAGCTTATCAAGAGACAAGACTGTGCAGAGGCAACCGAACTGCAGAATAAAATCTTGCATGTGGTCTTGAAAATCTACTGCTGTGATATGAAACTCAGATTGTTAAGAGTCTGGCTGCAGAACTACAGACTAGTTTTCACTTCACGTTGATACAAATTAAGAATGTTTTATTAGGGTTTTCCCCTCCATTAAAAACAATAAAGGAGAAAGCAAATCCATTCAGTTTCTTCTGAAGTGTTCTTTCCAATGCTCATATTTGAGATAACACTCTTTTCATACAACCTCTTCCAGTAGTAATTAATTTGCTTTACAAGTGTATTCATGGTGATACATACTTCCTGCGATCTAGACTGAGGGTGGTATGCAGAAAGCATTTCCATTCATATTCAGGTTGGCATTTGGATGTTCTCAGATCCAGCATTCACGTTCACAGCGATCTCTGTTTTGGCACTCGTGTGCAATGACTAAATAGAACCGAGCCAACTGCTTCTCTGACAGGAGACTAACTGAGACCTGTGCTAGAGCAGGAACTCCACCCCAGGTGGGCAGTACTGCTTGATGCCAATAAAATCACAGGTCAGGAGCCCTGATCCAAGGTAATAAATAGCCATGGGACAGCACGAGATCCTGAGGGCACAGCAATGTAAATCAGCCAGATAACCCATTGTACGGGTGGTCAAACTCAGTGAGAAGCCTGAAAATGATGACTTAAATTATGCTGCTTGTGGTCAGCTATACACAGCTTGTGAACCGTGTGGGAGCTTTGCCTCTGTCATCAGTGGGGTCAAGATTTTTGTCAAGCACTGGACAACACAACAGTTACAATTCTCCTCCAGGAGTGCATCCTGTCGTACCTCTTTGCCCTGTCCTTCTCATCTTCATCCATCAGTTCGTTTACACAACACAGGGCTCTGCAAGGAAAAGACAGAAGTACTTACTGAGACATATTCCCCCATCTTGCTAAGAATGTCCAAACATAGAGCATAGTGGTTTGTACTTAAAGTCCTCCTGGATGTTTCAATCTTCCCTTTCCCAAATTCCACTCTTGGTATGTCCCTCCTTGTCTGTTCAGTCAGCTACCAAGGCACGAGAAGTGAGACCACAGCTACATGCCCAAACATCCAGCTACAACAACAGGACTTCAAACGGAAAGATCTGAAAGCCAGCAGCCCCTCAGCCTGCCTTTGTACTGCCCTCTGAGCCAGGATAGGAAATCTTGCTGAAGCACCCATCTCTGCACAGGAATCAGCATCTTCCTGGCAAATGCAAGAGCAAAAAAGAGAGAGATCTGACCTGGTGCCTGCACCAGGCAGCACCACAGCTGGTTCAGTTTGGGGAAATCAGACAGGCTGCTGGTTGATGTCAAGCACTGCACTGCTTGAAGCACATCTGGGATTTCTTTTCCAGTGGAAGGACACAGGAGAAAGAAAGAAATTGTGCTAATCGCCTAAAGGATTTGTATTAGGCAACAGCAGGGTATTATCAGGATATCTAAGAGGTGATATGATAGACAGGTTCATCCAAAGCATCCTGCAGCCAATGACTTCTGCTTGCACTGGTGGACTTCTCCCACATCATCTGAGCCGTGTCCTGGGATTCACACCCAAGGCTTCAATTTAAAACATCCTCACCTGGCACTAACCAGGGAATGAGAACACTTGGCAACAACTCCCAGAAAGGACACACTACTCTTGAGCCCCACTGAATGATGGAAAATTCAACACAAGGGTAACTTCTTCCCTGGTGACTTGCTTTCTGTGACTCAGATGGGCTGAGTTGGAGGGACAGAGAGCCAGGGAGGTGCAGATGAGGCAGCTGCTCTCACTCCATGCCACATTGCCCAGGTCAGCTCTGCTGGATTGCACCCCCTGGGACACCTCCAAAGAGGAAATTGCACCTGTCCTTAGGACCAGCACCAATCTGCTCTCCCCATCTCCAGTGAGCACTTTCCCTGCAAAACCCTCCCATGCTGCCCAGAACTCAGGAGGCATTTTTCAATAGGTACAGCTAAAAGATTTTCTCTGTTTTGAGACTACTCCAAGCTCAAACAACTTGGTAGCTATAAAAGTAACACAAAATAGAACCACCCACAACTGTCAGGAAGTCGAAGATGCTGCTCACAGCAACAGCTACAAAATTTTATCCTTCCTTCCCTGCTCCAGGGCAAGGATCTCCCTCCCTGCAGATGACCTGGGCAGAAGAAACTATGAATTCTTTTGTTATGAATGCACTCCATAGAGAGGGAGTGGTTCTCACTGCCTGAGTCACCAAAAGCTACAAGCCAAATTAGAAATTACCTGTTCTATTCCTCAGATTCATCAGTCCAGACTGACAGAGTGGGATTAGCACTTCTTATCACCATGTAAATAGAGACAGAGAAAAATTAATCCTGGAAGGAAAAGCAAGTCCAGTTAAAACACAGTTTCAGGCAAGACTTGGCCGAGACAGCAGCAATCACTTCAAGCTGAGAAAAGCCTACCACCACAAATTAGAAACATGCACAGGTGTGACTGATGAAAGCTCAGCAAAGCCTCCAGCAATGGGAGCTGGACCAAGTTCTCGGGCTCCTGGCTCTGTGGGCACCACGCACAGCCACAGAAGCAGCCTGGGAAGGCCAACATGACCTCTCATGTCCAAAAAGCCACATAACCCAGCAGGGTGGCAGAATGGCCCTATTGGCTTGGAGCCACTGAGGGTCAGCTGGAGTTCTTCCACAGTATGACAGTTTACCTGGTGTGCTGTGAAAACCAGAAGTATGACCTGTACCTCATCCATCAAATCTTGCAACCAAAACCTCCTTCAAGACAAACATGATCAGCAAAAGTCAGCACAAGCCACAACCACCCATCTGTGAATGGACTTAAGGCCTCTCCTTAAGGTTTGCTACTGATGGTACACACAAAATCTAGGGAAAATAACATGTAACTCCTGACACCCTCAGTGAAGCTGCAACTGGAAACAACACCTGCATAGCAAACTTAAACTCAGTGGATCTGCTCTGTGTCTATTCTCACAGCAGTTGTACACTGGCCAAGTGACAGGCTTTTATCCCAGTTCAAAAGGAGCGTGTGATCTTATTTGTCACCCTATTGAGCCGAGGCACTTACCACTGCTGCTGATCCCTCAGTGCTGTTCTATCAAAATCACTCAGTTGTTTCTTCTCTAGAAGAATGACCCCTAGAGAAGTCTTGGTAACTTGGTGTAAGTTCAGATATATGTAGGTATAAAGAAAATTCTTTTAAAAGCAGTGGGTTAAATTATAAAAAATGCTTGTGGATACACAGAAAGATCTATCACAATTTTTCAGGGAACGTTCTTTGTATGAGGACTTAAGCATGCCAAAATTCAGCCAAAGGAAAGGATTTTTCCCGAGCTTGGAGTGCAAAGCATTATTTTATAGAAACTGTATTTTATGGAAACTTTGCCCACAGGATGTCTGAAAGCTCCCAGGAAGCCTGGTGGGTTTTCTGCCTCATCAATATGGTTGGCCTCCCACCCAGCTGGAATAGCAGCAAGTTGAGGTCACCAAGAGAGTCAACAGTCCAGCTAATGCTCACTGAGTCTAAATTGGGAAATGAACCCTGGATTCTCCAGTCTCCAGGAGGAGCTATCACTCTGCTGCAGTACAGCTGATGTGAGCTGCCAGGGGCTGAGGGATGGGGCTTCCTAATGAACGTGAGCAATGCCCTCAGCCAACAGCAGACTTCGAGGAGCTCACAGAACAAACAGCCATAAAAGAATTCATAGGCCCAACCACGCAGAGCAGCTCTTTGCATGATGCAGCAGGACGGTGAGCTAGAAAAAGTCTTAGTAGAAGACACCTAAGGACAAAATAATCTTAACCGGATTAAGCACTTCAGGACTACATTTAGCTAAGTGCTTTTTGTCTTGTTATGAGACAGAGATAAATATAGTAACCAGAATACTTAAGAATAGTTTCATAAGGGTTGTATACACTCCTCAGCCAGATAAGGCACTTAGCACTACTGACAGCAGTATGTCTGCAGGTTAAGAGTATTTTAAATAGCTCCAGATAGAATCTCTTTGACCTTAACTGTATTAACCAGAGGGATCAAAATTTATTTATTGCCTCCTGAAAATCCCCTTCTGTAACACTTTGAGAGCGGGATTCCTGAACTCCATGGGCAGGTAAAGAGGAAACTTGTCAGTGCTGCTGGCATCATTTCTCATCCCACCTACAACAGGTGAGGATCAGCTTTCTCACAAAGCAATGCACATTCATCACTGCTTAATGCCCTCTGTAAAGGGAAATGTTTTTTTTCTTCCTTTGTACAGGGAGTCTCAAAAACCACTCATAGTGTTTTAAGGGCATGTTATATTTTAGACTTTTCAAATATCACAGTATTTGAAGTTGTTTCCAGGGTTACAGAAAGGGTAATGTAGCCAAATGACAGCCTTAACAAGACAAATGGACTTTGCAGACAACAACTAATAGTTAAAGCATTATTCCACACTATCTGCTATATTCTGGCACATTTTTACTGAAGAGAGGATGGTAGAGGGAATTTTTTTTAAATTTTCTGTTTTGCAGAACTATCTGACTTCAGGAGCTATCTAAAACTGCAAATCTGTGACTAAAGAAAATGTTTATTTATTGACTTGCTGCAAACCATCAAAACATTGACATTACCTTAGGATAATTCTTAATGGAACAGTCAGACCTGTGCCCTGAAACAAACAGTTCCTATGAATGTTTCATTATAGGTTAAATTTTAATTATTTGGTTATGCCACTGATGGCAAGGCAAAGATACTTCTATGTGAGATGCTGCCCATTTCTTTGTGATCAGCAACGAATAAAGCTTTCATCCATCACCTAAAAGTGTCCCTGAACCCAGATGATTTGATTGCTTTTCCCAACTATAACAACTGGTCTAATGAAAAACATTCTCTATGCATAGAAACTTTGTTCTGCTTGTATTTAAATTTTCCTAGAATTTTGCATTAAAGTAACATACGGCAGTTAGGGAGTCTTCAAATCTATACTGGAGGAAACATTTTAATTATGAAAATGTGCTATGCTAATAATTTCCACAGACTCTGCATGCAATGAATTCATCAGAGAGCCCTCAATTACAAGATGCAGCACTTTGTGGCACAATGCAGTCATAAATAAGAGAGATAATGCATTCTCCAGCAATATGATTTATATGTCAGTATGCCAACGTTTCATTATTCTTGAGGCAACAGGAGGGCACGATTGTGGTTGGCAGCAAAACAGCTGATTTCATTTTTAAAAGGCAGAATTTAACCTTTTCAGTAAAGTGCTACTGATTCAACTACAAGATGTTTACATAAATGGCATTTGAAAAACCAAACAGTGTGGCTGAACCCCGATGGCTGTTTAGCACAGGAAAGATCAGCACCTCTGCTGATGCCCAGCAGCCCTGAAGTCCCGGCCCTGCCGCTGGTGCTGTGCCACCCACCCTGTGCTCCCAGCCATCCTCCTCTCACACAGATGTTTGCCCCAGTGCCACAGCGAGTGGGCAAGAGCAGCAGCAGCAGCAGCTCAGCACAGCTGTGGCATTCCCACCCACCAGAGTACCCGCAGGGCACGGCCTCACCACTGCTGTGTCACAGCTCAGTGTGAAGGCACCATGCACAAATGCAAAGGCTAAACCAGGTGTGGCAAAGGAGCTGCATATCTGTGTTATTTGATATGCCTGTTTAATTTTTTCTGCCTATATTTCACCCTCTCCTTTCCTTGCCATGCCTTGCCTTCTGTTGTTCTTCACTCTTTCCTGCCCTTCCCTCACTTATGCCCCTTACTTAACATCCACTGGATCACAATTCAGAGAATTGGATCTCTTTCGAACATGATTTCTCCCCATCTTGTTGTTTCTTATATTACCCGCCTTCATCTTTCCATTGCTTTTTCTTCTCCATGTTCTTCACTTTCCTCTTCTCAAAAGAGAAAAAAATGTACAATGACCTCAGCTCTAACAATCACCCAGCCATTTCACTGTGGGAACGTGGCTGGCCCAGGTCTGAGGCACACAACTGACAGGTTCTCTTTAGGGATGCACTCCCTTAGGATCATGCTGGAGGGGGATGTGATGGGTTTTGGCTCCCTTGGTTCAGCTCCAGGAGCACTGGGTCCTGTCCTGCCTGACAGCTCCCAATCCCAGTTTCAGACCCTCTTTGGAGGAACTGAGGATCTCCCTCAGGTCAGTGGTAGAGCTGTGTAGCTCCAAGCTTTACAGAAACAGCACCCTCCATCCCCAGTGTGGGGTGGCTGAGGGAAGTGGTCCAGCACAGCATACCCTGGAACTCTCTGGGGGTTATATGACTGAACCTATATTTTCACACAGCATCTTTGTTTGCTAGAACATGGGTGATGGTGGTCAGTGGGTGAGGGAACCAAATGTTCTGTGTTTCCCCTTTGTTAAGCTGCCAGAAGTGGACTTTTTGTGCCACTATTGTAACTGTTGCATCTCAATGCACTTACCTATCTACAGCATACTCTCCCCTGGTTTATTGAGCTCTAAATTTAGCTTGTTACCTGTGACAGATTTATGACTACATTCATTACAGCACTAACAGCTTCAGACAGAAGCTAAGAGGTGCCCAAAGAAAATGGACTATACAAAACAATTGCACCGTAAAAAAGGCTGTAACGGAACACTGTGATTCAGCACAGAAGTGAAATGAAAGATACAGGCAGGAACAATGTTAGTGTGTTGGTTTTTTTGGTGCGGTTTTTTTTTTTTTTAACCAGTATATGGTGATTCTGAAAAAAGAAAGGTGGAAAAGGATGAAAAACTAACAGATACTTGAAAAGAAAAGATGATTACTGGAACATTTTGTTCTCTAGGATTTTTGTCAGATCCTGGAGAAAATAGCTGGCCAAGTTTGTTCTGTTCTAGCAAATTGCTGAACCTTGCAGGGTAAAGATACAATACTGTAGAATATTACTCAAAATGTCTCTGGGGTTTCTGTAACAAGAAGAGCATGCATCTAATCAATTCTACCAATTTGTCTAATGGCCCCTTAAAATCCCCAAAACATGGCAAAAAGCAGAATGCTGATTCACAACCCTAAGAAATACAAAACTGTATTTTTGGCACAAGTAGGGTAGGATAAAAATGCATATTCAAATAATACTTCTTCTGCAGTCTTGGGTGAATACCTGTGTTCGTTTATAGCCATTCAGTTACTACAGAAAAGGTAAAGAAATGCATGTTGTAGTATGAAATAATGATGTCCAACCTATAAAAAATTTTTTACCATACCTGACTCAGACAAAGAGCCAAATAAACCTCAAATAATAACATGGCTTTCCCTCGTGTAGGATGTAAGCAAAGGTAGTTGTTTACAGTCAGTCCTTCAGGAGCAGTTGAGACTGTGTGTTTTCATGGGACTACTTCCAGAAAAGGTACATAGAGCTAAAGAGAATGCAGGAATATTGAAAGTCGATGGACAAAAGTCTTTTGAACAGAATGTTCTCCAAAACTTCCAGCTCTTAAAGCTCTGCTTCTGTTTCTGGCTGATCCAAATGATGCAAATGCATGTGTGTGGGGGTGAGTGCATAAACACGTATTTTACTTCAGAGCAATTTGCAAAAAAATACCGAGAGCAATTTCTACCCAGAAAAGCAGTGGTGACATTCAGGATGACTCCTGCAATGCTCACCTCCTGATGCTGGGAGTTAAGTAACCATTGCTGCTGGGTGCATGGGAAGGGAGGTAAGCAGAGCTCCCTCACTCCTGCCTCAGGCCACTTCCTATCATATTCACTTCTCTGGCAAATCACAAAGGAGTGGGGGGTGTGGGAAGGTAAACCCAATAAATTTCAGCAATGAAAGCAGTGACTTAACAAGCTAAAAAAATCCCTCCCAAAGCTATTGATTCTCCAAATTAAAAAATTTGAACACCATCTGATCATAAACCTGGTGTTGAAATTCTGGCTCATTTCAGGGTTTCATTCAGAAGAGTTTTAACATTATCAGAGCCAACCAGCAAGGGACATTTTTAAAAGAAACCAGCACTGCTCTGTCGGCAGTTATCCTCTGCAGAACTGCCTGTGAAGCTGGTGCTGGGCACCCTGACCCCTCCTGCTCCACTTTCAGGGCTCACCGGCCGGAGCAGGGAGCAGGGATCACCAGACCCTCTGGGAGGTGCTGTGCATTACTCCCACCAAGAGGACACAGCTTGCATCAACTGCATTGGTGGCATTAAGTGAGGTCATCGGGTCCTTTTTCGGTTTTAGATTTTGTTTTGGCAACAAGGTAGGTACGAGGACAAACATGTCAAAGCTGCCTGTTTGGATGCATCATCCTGAAATCCCTCTTGTAATTCCTCTTCTCCTCTATTTACTACGGGTGAAACTCATCCTAAGCAGAGAGCTACATAAAGTCTACGTGTCATTAAACTGCCTACTTTTACGCCTTGAGCTCTCCCTCTGCACAGAATAAATGTAATCATTAGACAGCAAAGAAAATCAGTGATCTAATTAAACTAAATACCTTCTCCTCTACTTTTCTGAGTAAGAGAACACCCCCAGCAACTACCAGTTCATTGAAAGAGGCAATAGTAGCATTCATGTCCTTAGCTGTTCTCTTTTTCTCCTCAAACAATACACTTTTTTCTTTGTTTATTCCTTGCCTTTCTCCATCTTGTATATAAAATGCATTTCAGATGCTTGAGGATGGTACAGATAAGGAGATGAGCACTTGTGCTTTGTGTTTGCTTGTGCTGGAGGTTGAACCCATATTGCAAAAATAAATGCAAGGCCTGAGGGACTGCTTGCCTTGTACAGTAAAAGCAGGAGCCTTCAGCTGGGTCAGGGGTGGGTCCTAGGTGGTTCCAGGACCACATTGCAGAAGTGCTGTGCTCCAGTGGGGCAAAAACACTGAGTATGACTCGGCTTCATGATGCATCTACTCGCAGTCTGCAGGACCAGCAGATGGTAGGAGCTATTTGTGGACTGGAGGATTTTCTTTCAAACGTGAACATCTTCTGTCTGCAAGCATTACTCCCTGGCCATTGCTCTATAAATGTGCTTCAGCTCACTTTAAAGCCTGATAGCAGCCACAGTTGACCCTGGAGCCAGGATGCAGCCGTGGAAGTGATGTACTCACCACCCGTGAAAGCAGGAAGAGTCTAGCAGCTCTCCAGCCCATTTCAGGAAAGGAGCTTGATACTATCAGGACTCTTCCAGTACCTGAGCAGATGTTTAGCAGAGCTGCTCCACACCTGCACAACAGGCCTGCCCCTCTCTGGTGTGCTCAGACTGACTGTGACACAAATCAGAGTCTGTTAGAAGCATATAGCTTGCTACACCTGCATCACCCCGACTGTGATCAGTCCTATGTCTCTGGATCCCCCTTCCAAGAAAGGGCAATTCAGCTGCTCCTCTGCTGCTGTTGGGAACAGGTGGGAGGGCAGCTGGATGGGCAGGGTGCTGCACAGACAGTCTGCAGACAGCCAGCAACCTCTGGCCTTGACATTTCTGCACCGCCTTAGATCTACTTGGTCCTCTCTACAGTCTGGGGAGCCCTTTGGCTGGTGAACTCTTGGAATTCTGGTCCTTGTTCAGCATCCTTTGATTTCTACTGAACAATGTCTACTTTTCTGACACTTCGCAAGCAGCTTGCTGCCATTCTTTCTCCTGTCTAATGCTTTTACATCAGGAAGTCTCAGCACATTCTACAAACACAGTTATCCATCCTTGTTGTACAAATGAGGAAACAGGGGCACACATTTTACTTCTGTCTCCTTTTTACAAGTGTCCCAGTTTTGGGAAGCTGAATTTGAAACACTGAATGCAGTTACAGCCTAATTTTCAGTAATGTTGAAATCCGGCATAAGCACCTACAAATACTGAACATTTTGGAAAAGTTCGACCTAAATCATTGACCCAAGGTCATGCAGCAGAGTTAAGAAGTGAATCCAGATGTCCTGATGATTAGCTCTGTCTATTGGCATTCAGTCAAGTCCTCCCTCCTAAAATAAGCTTCCTGAAGCATCTAAGACCATAGTCTTAGAACTCCCTTAAACATGCAGCACTGGTAAGACCTGATTTTCAAATTAAGGAGGAAGGAAAAAACCCAGTTCATTATCTTTTCCTCAAGTGATCACTGAATGACGAATGAAAGGGCAGCTCAGAGTCATTTGATCTCAAACTTCTTCCTATAAATAAAAAAGGGAAGATTCTCCTCCCTTTTCAAACAACATGAAGAAAAAATGTTCTGCCTCAGTAATCCTAAACCTGAGTAATTAAATCTGCTCTCTGTTGCAATCTGTTTCCCATGTGTATCACCAACCTGGAATTTCTGGAACTCAATACATAAGAAAGCTATTCAATAAAAAGAAATACCACAACAAAGGGATTAGAGATAGGTCTGAACCAGATTGAAAGGCTCCCTATAACAGAGAAGAATCTAGCTCCTTATCCAGAGTTCAACTTTTCCATTTCAACCAGGATCTCAAACCAAACACTGCAAAAACAATGGACCTCCCAGAGCCAGATCACCTCTCACCTCTGGTTCGGAGGCAGAAGAAATGAGGCAACAAGTTGAGGAGACTGGTATTGCAGCAGAAGTGGAACAGCACTACCTGTCTGTACAGTTTAACTGCTCAGCAGAATACAACAGAATATTTCAGTTGGAAGGGACCTACAATGAGCAGCTAGTCCATCTGCCTGACCACTTTGGGGCTGACCAAAAGTTAACATGTGGTATTACGGTTATTGTCCAAATGCCTCCTAAATGCTGTCAGGCTTGGGAAATTGATCACCTCTCTAGGAAACCTGTTCCAGTGTCTGACCACCCTCTAATTAAAGAAAAGCTTCCCAATGTCCAGTTTATGTAAAAGACCTGTGAGAAAATTATAAAGAGCTTTAGTAGTTAAAATTCAAAGTCTTCCCTGCAAGCTCGGAGTTATATCTACTTATCCATTAACTGAATATCAAAGGATTCACTGCAGCTGAGCTAACTGACCTCATTTTACATCTTTGGCTTCATGCATTCAAGTTCAAGCATAAGAAACTTCCTTACCCTCTTGGTGTGTTTAATTCTGGAGCATTCCAGGTATAATGTGCACCTAAATCAAAAGGAATTTAAACAAAGCCCTTAGATTTCAAAATTTGTCTTATCCTCATTTGGCTCCCAGAATTTCAGCTGCTTTCCTTAAATGATCTGCTCACATCTGCTCTCCAGCTGAGCCATGTTCATGCCCCACTGACCTGACCGCCCATCTCTGTAATCTTGCAGCTGAGAATAACCAGCAATGCACTCAGTCCCTGTAAGCATCAAGAGCCTTTCAAGAAGGAGGAGGCAGAAAAGAGCGAGCCTTTATATAACAGGGAAAAGTAGGATTTCAGAGAAAAAACATTGTTCAGCTAAGGTGAGTAATGGGAGCTGCACGCCTGAAGTGCCCTGGTCCAGTTCCCTCAGGCAATGCGAACTGGAGGTGTCAGCATCTTGCAGGATTATTCTCTGCAATGGCAGCTGGCAGATATTTTTCTAATAGAGAGCACAGCAGCATCATTCACACTCATTTGATTCTATTTGCTGCTGTTCCTATTCAAACTCGGCTAATCCGATCAAGTTATTTCTTGGCCTGTGCCTTAAAGCTGAGTAAGTAAACACCTTTCATAAGGTCTGAGCCCACTTGTTTCAAGTGCATGATTAAGGGCTAGACTTGAGCATTATTGTGAGAAAACCCACTTCATTACTTGCAATTTCCAAAATTGCTCACAGGTGTCTTGAAGTGGCACTTTTCCATCCAGTGTTTTATTCCCTGCATTACAAATATATAATATGGCGGCAAAGGGGCCCAAACACCAAATATACATTTGTGTTTCAGCTGCCCTAAAGAACAGCTCTTTGAGCTCAGAATAGCTCATAATGGCACCACTTAGAAACTATGATGCAAAATATTTTCTGTGGCTACCAGACCTCCACAGATGTCTCTTCTTGTTTACTATGAAGAAGACAATGATAAATATAGTCAGCAAATGTATTTTGGACAAAGTTGTACTCATTTGTAGTATTTGCATTAAGTAACTAGAAGACTTATGCAACAGAAAGGATGTTGACCCAACTGTAATTCCTTCTGTGGTACACCAAGGATGGATTTGAACTATTGACGTTTACAAGTTTTTTTTCAAGAAGCATTGTTGCTGCTTATGCTGGTATTGCTAATAATGTAACAGGTATTGGTAATAATATAACTGGGGTTTTTACACCTTTTTTAAAAACACCCCCACACAGTTCTCTTTCTCATTTCTGAGGCACTTTTAACTTCACATCCAATATTCTCTTTTGCACTATCTTGCCCACATCATTTCTCAACTAGCTCCTCAAAAGATGGTTATTTGTTTTGAAAGCTTCGGGAATAAAGGAATATTTAAACAATTAACTGCAATCATATTCGTCATCCTGCATGGTACCATGGATATGCACTAGAAATATAATCAGAAAGTAAAACTTTCCTTTAGGAAGAAGAAAAGAGAAGATAAAAATCCACAGATCTCTCTCTCATTACTTTCCTATCTTTTTCAGACTGCAAATATGTCAGTCACTGGAACACTTTCATACTAGGTCATTATTGTTACACATATTATGCACAAAGACCCAAGGCCTCATTCTGTCGTAGATAAGCTATTCACACACATCCTTTTTTCCCCCCTTGTAGTTTATTTGCATGGCTGGCTGGATAATCAGCCATAATAACAAAATATGACTCAGCATGGCTGAATGTCCAATTCACTTCGGGGATTTTCTTGGAGGGATTTTTTTTTTAACTATTGAAGACCAGAAAAGATGGGTCCCTCCCAGATAATATTAATGTAAAAAAGATTTGATTAAACACAGAGGTCAGGGGAAAGGGAACGGATCAAACAGCAACATTTCTACTGCCATGCCCTTTAAAGGGGCTCTTGCCTCTTCAGCTGCTCTGACCAGTGCTGCAGGGTGCAGGGCCCTTGTCCCCCACTGCAGCATGGACAGGGGGATTTCTCATGGAAATCCTCTCCTCAGGGCAGAGGGAGGATACAGGACAGGGAACTGGTCACGTTCCTCAAGAATGGGCATCCCTGATATTAAGGGCATATGTGTTTTCCTGGACACCTAAATTCTGTCTATGGATTATTACAATTGTGCAAGCACACAGAATATTTTAAAATATAATTTATTTCACATCTGCAATACTCCAGTACTAAGAATCCTCCTATTTTCAGTTCAAAATCAAGACTCCAGTACGACCACTAAATGAAATACATGGGTCCCTCTCTCTCAAAGGATAATTCTCCTCTACTTAAGTAAGTTAATGGCAGTAGTAGTGGACACTGCCATCCTGTTCAGCAATCCTGGCTGTATGGATGTGGCTGACAAAGATGGTGGATCTGAACCTTTGACACCTCTGGTCCCTGGTGTTCAAATAAGAGACCAGCCCAGCTGAAAAGGCTGCAATGTGAGAACATATTTTACCTGGGACAGAGTGAAAAGAACATTTAGAGCTCAGCCCTTCATTTAGCCAGATCCATTGGCACATGTCTCTATTTTTAACCATCTGTGTAATTCTTGTGTGAAAACAGCAGGATTTTTGTTTTCCAGAATTAGGGTAAAAACGAGTTTTTTACCTAGGGCTTTCCTGACAAAAGCACCTTGAATTGCATAACCATATACTAACAATGTCTGTTACTGTATTTAACAGAACAAAATTAGGCTGGCTGAGAAAACACACATTAAAATCAGCTGATGAAAGGAATCACACTCTAATGTACACGCATAAAAAACACATGGATCTTACTTCTGTGATAATCTGACTATGTAACACCATCAAGGCCAGCAAGATTCCTGACAAACATCTACGCAGGAGCACGAAGCCAGCAGCAGAAGTTAAAAATGCCCATGACCTTTAGCTGGCAGTCCCAGTTTCCTCAGAATTTCACACTGTTTGAGAGGCAAACAGCATCTGTACTCCCAGCCTCCTTAGTGCACTGCTTTCATCTGCTAAAAATCACAAGCAAACTCCACAGTAGTTTAACCGAAACTCAAACAGGGAAAACATTCAATTAGGCAGAGAGAAAAGCTAACTTCCTCCTTCCTTTCCTTCCTCTCATCAGCCTTTCTGCAAGAGATCAGTGGTGAAACTCTTACCTACTTCAAAACTGGTATTACACTCACCCTGATTCAATGCCAAAATTTCTTCCAATTTAATTGGGTTCTGTTTTTAACAAGTGAGAAGTGCAAAACAAACAAGAAATTAAAGCTGTGTCCTTAATTATTGCTTACGTAGAGCAAGTACTTCAAAGAGGCAGCAGAGATATGAGGCAGCCACTGCCCGAAAGGGCACAGAGCACCTAATCCTGGCTCAGCCAGCACACGAGGGGTGTGCTCACCACCGCAGCTTGGCACCAACTGGGCAGTGCAAAGCTGAGGCAGAGGATGGGTGCTCAGGCTGTCATCTTCCTCTCAAAGCCACAATTTACTCCAGTGCCATGAACATCTCCCAGTGGCAGAATCTCCAGCTTTGCGTTCATCCTGAGGACAAGCGCAGCACACTGTAAACCAGGACTGAGCTGGCCGTGTTTATCAGGGTTAGGGATGTTAAGGATTGTGATTCTCCCCCTCTACTCTGCCCTCATGAAACCCCTCCTGGAGTTCTGCATCCAGCTCTGGGGTCTTCAGCACACGAAAGATGTGGACCTGCTGCAGGAAGCCCAGAGAAGGGCCACAAAAATGATGAGAGGGCTGGAGCAGCTCTGCTATGGAGACAGGCTGGGCGAGCCTGGAGAAGAGACGACTCTAGGGAGACCTCATTGTGGCATTCAAAGACTAAAGGGAGCTTATAAAAAAGAGGGAGAGTGACTTCTTACATAGGCAGATAGTTATAGGACAAGGGGGAATGTTTTTAAACTAAAGGAGATTAAATTTAGATTAGATGTTACGAGGGAATCCTTCACTGTGAGGGTGGTGAGGCCCTGGCACAGGTTGCCCAGAGAGGCTGTGGATGCCCCATCCCTCGAAGTGTTCAAGGCCAGGTTGGATGTGGCCCTGAGCAACCTGGTCTGGTGGAAGGGGTCCCTGCCCATGGCAGAGGGGCTGGAATTTGATGATCTTTAAGGCCCCTTCCAACCCAAACCTTTCAAGGATTCTCTTTGGCTGTCTTCAAAGTGAGCCCCTGGTTACGTTCAGTGCTGTCTGAAAATGTAATCCAAAATACCTAAACTTCTTTATTCTACACTGAAGTTAAAATGAATAAGAAATCAAGTACAGTGCCACAAAATGCTTCTCTTCAGCCTCAGAAGCTTGTTTACCATTGCTGTAGTAGCTGAACTGCTGAATGAAATATTTACAACTATTCATGCAATCAAACTCATTTTCCTTAGGAAGTAACTGATTAGGTATCTCACATCTGCTCCTGACAATGATTTAAGCCTCTGCTGATCCCTATCTAGACCTGACATGAATGTTAATGTTTTAGAAACCATCATCCTTAATAGGAGGGTGACAACAGACTCTCCGGGTCTGGTGGTGGTTGACTGCAATGGGGAAGCTCTGCTGCACCTGCCAGTGAAGGATGACACAATCAGCCCACAGTTTTCTCTAACCTTGTGACCCTGGGCTTGGGAGGCCTGGCAGGAGACAGAAGCTGGAGTAGAGCTCAACACAGAATTATTTTGAGAATTATCTTCCTATCCCTATCAAAAGTTTTTAATATCTCCCAGATGCTTGCTTCCTTTATGCAGAGCAGCAGACCTGCTCCACCACACTCCAGCGTTGCATGTCATCCTTTCACCAGTGTTTCCCCATCAGGGCCCTTTGATGGAAGCTGCTGCAAGTGTTGCAAGGTTGTGAGAAAAATCAGCTGCTAATAAAGCTGATTGACATGATATGCTCATAAAGCATGATGCTCATATCAGGAAAGACAAAAATAAATTCCACATTTTTCCTCAAATAAAAGCTGTTTCATGGGTAAAGAGTCAATGCCAATGCACTATTAGAGAGAGAAATCTAATGTTTAGTTAATCTATTAATCTGGCAATCCTCTTTTCCACAGGAAATTTATCAAAAGAACTTACCAAAAAAAGTGGGAAAAAGAAGTATTTATCTCAATATACTCTTTATTTCTGCAAGAGCAAGGGAAAAATCTTCATCCCTCTCAGGTCAACTGCAACGCTCTGCCCCATTGTGCCAAAGATTCCAATGACAAAAGAGTTGGTCTCCATTACTGTTCCTTCTGGTAAGGGTGATAACTGGGCTTCCTAAGTTCTGACAAGAGCAACTACGTCAGAAAAAACTTTTGGCAACGCTTATGAAGTTTTACTTCAAGGTCAAGGGACTAAAAAACAAGCAAAGTTAATGCACATTTGCCTGCAAACGACCTTGTAGAGCTGTAATTCAAATAGAAATGAAGTCTGTGTAAGTGTCTGAAGAGTAATCTCTGAAACAGTCAGAAATGCTGCATAAAAGTAGATTTCAAACACAATCCAAAGAAGATTAAACTGGCAATTCATCTCTCTTAGGACTTCTATACATCATAAATAGGCATTATGCCTTTTACGTAAAGCAGCTCATTATCTGATTTATTCACCAATATCTCTTCTTATTCAAACAATTCAAACCAGACTATATTAGAAAATCCCAGAACAGTTTCCTCAGCACTGCAACTTTTGAAATAAGTTGATGATTTATATTTATAAAATTTTACTTACTGTACAACTAAATTCATGTTTGTTAATGTAATACACTATCTCTAAGGACAATTTTTAAGAAAGATGCTATCCCAGCTGGATCATTTATTAATATTCACATGCTTTCCTTCAAAAAAAAAAAAAATCAAAACACAGTAGTCGTTCTTGTCTGCATTAGTCTTTTTTTCATCCCTCAAGTGAAAAACAGAAATTCTGCTCTAGTCACAACAGCCTACTATTGACAAACTAATCATTCTAACACTCCAGACTTCATTCCAACACTCCTTGCCTTCTAAACTATGAATATATCCAATATAAGGAATTCAGCTCCAGATTCAAAACATGTGCCCTGGATAAGACAAAGTTCTGACTCAGCCTCATTTCAGGTTTACAAATGGTTTAGTGGCAATTTTAGTCCATTTTTTTTGCATTTATTCTTCTCCCATTTTAGGCAATGGATCTTTGCCCTTTCCAGACAATATACCAGGACTATTGCAGAATCATATACACTTTCCTTCTAACAACCTTCTTCTGGGAACCTCTCCTTATGTATTCTGAATTATTTCCAGAAAGTCGAAAAACTGAATTGCAGACAATTTTCCCATGTAACATAATTCTCAGCAAGGCTTCCTGAGTTGTACAAACTTCCCCAAATAATGGACTTCAGCTCCAGCCCCAGTGAGACATAGACACCAGGAGGTCTTGCCATTGAAAGGCCAAGTCCTGTGAGATGTGAAGATGTCTCAGATAAGAAAGTGCTTTCTCAGAAGTCTGTGCTGCAGCAGAATGAGCAATAAGAATTGTCTGTCCCAGGACTGGCACTCAAGGGCCAGCGTAAGCAGCCTCTGCAATTACACAACTCCACATCACTGCTGCTGTGTGGGAGGTTAACCCCAGAGTTTATGACAGAAAGAAAATACAGTAACTCACTTTTCCTATGTTGACACATTGTCTCTGCTAATGAGAAGGCTCAGCCCTCTGCGTAAGCAAAATTAAACAGAAAATGTAGGTGTTAAGATTAGCACAAAGAGTTTGTTTTATTAATACTTCCTGCTGTGCCTGCCCCAAAAGGAAGCCATTACAATTATTCTATTTAAGAGAAAAAGCAAACTGTTAATACTCTTCTTTAATATATACATCAGTAGTGGAGTCAACCCAAGTCCCACCTTTTTGCCTCATGTGACTCACTTAACACACACATTTCATACATCACTTAATAAAGTTTGATTGGAAGCAGTTTGATCAGAGTGAATATTTTTAAGTTACTGTAAATCGAGCCAGTGTACATTGCACTCAGAGACAGGACAAACAGGTTTATGGTCAAACTTCCTCAGCAAGGGGTGTAACCCTCCCCAGCTATTACAGCCTCCCTAATTGCTGCCTTTGCTGTGACAAGCCAAGGGTGGACCAAACACACAGCATCCTCCTCCATACATAAACACCTATTTGCAGTTTGTGCAGCAGAGCTGTGAACAGCCTAAACACAAGGACTGACTCCCAGGGACATCCATTTTTCCTTCAGCTGATATTTTGGGAGAGGTCCCCACAAAGAAGCTGGTGGAAGCTCAACCTTTGTCTTCATCAGGGCCAGGGGTTTATCTCATCCCCTTCAGATAAAGCCTCTACATTGGCTTGAAAATCTTCCTATAATGCTGCCATGCCTATGCAAAATACCTATTGGCAATGGGAGCTTTTATCAGCTCACCTATTGCTCATTAATTACTCCAAAAAATGGTTTACTTAGTGTGTTGTTTATGACCAAAACTTTATTGTCCGGAAGCAATGTGCTGCACTGTGCTGTGCATTAAACCAAGATTAAAGTAGGCTGAGTCCAGAAGAGAACCAACAAACCTTATTAATTTCTTTTAAGCATGTGTGTATGCATGTGTTTGTGGGCTGAACAGATGAAGCAAGAGTGGAGATTAGCATTTTTATGGATATGATTCCTGCCATTGCTACATACTTGAAAATCTTGCCTAGGCTTGGGCAGTTTGTAAACAAGAATAAACACACCTACAAATATCTCTGCATTTATCTGTTAGTCAATCAATTAATCAATCTGCCTATAGCTGACGCTCAACAAAGCACCTCACATTTACTTATAGGTGAGGGGGAACACCTCGATGATCCTTGTGGGCTCCTTCCAACTCAGAATATTCCATAATCATGGGGAGACAGAGGCCCAGTGCAGGTGTCTGCTGAGCTGTGACACTGCTGCTGGGTGCAGAGGGGTTGAAGCCCCTGCCCAGAGCCAGGGCACAGAGAACAGTGCAGGTACAAGTGCAGGTACCACACAGCAGCCAGCCAAGACACGGGAACTCTGTGTAGAACTCCAAAAATACATTTCTATTTCACACAACAGGCTCTTGCAGAGCAGCCCTGAAGGACTGAGATCCCAGAAGCTGATGGAAGGTGATGTGCAGGGTGGCAGAGCCTTCCATGCAATGGGAGAGTGATGCAGGGCGATGCCTTACGTTTTAGCTTTTATATTTTTCAAATTCTGTATTCCTAGTGTGTAACTCTAAGGTGTCTTCTAGCCTGTCAGCTGCTGCTCTCTCATGCTAAGACTGACATAACAAAGGCCTGCTCTTCAAGGACACCTACACCGTCCCAGGCCCAAAATGTGTAAACTAGCATTTTGAGAAGGGGGGCAAGCTGAGGGAAAATTACATCATTAGCTAAAGTTTAATTGGTGAAATCGAGTTGATATGCAAATGAACCAAACCTATAAGAGTGTGAAGAACTTGTGACTCGTCGTCCATCTTGGGTGTAGCCTTTGGCCTGCCCAGGGTGTACCTCTGAAGGCCTTTCTAATAAATAACCACCTTTATTCCCTTACTCCTATCTAGTGTCTGTTTCTAGGTTGGCCTCTTTAGGCATCAGGGAAGACCAAATCCTTTGCTGTCCCTGCCTGCTTGGGACACCAGGTGACAGGGATCCAGCAGGAGGGTGGTATAGTTTCCCCCAGTTCATGAGCTCTGCAAAGGTCAGGTAGCAAAAGTGTTGAAGGCAGTTGTTAGCCAGGGTCACCTCTCTGATCACACCCAAACATGTGCGTGGCCAGCAAAGCGCCCAGTGCTCACCTTCCACCACCTGCAACAGGAGCCCAGTTCCAACTGCTCAGGTGTGTGTGTTTGTGTGCGTGTTTGTGTGCGTGCATCAGTCTTCCAAAGCCAGAGCTCCAAGGTCTTGCTCTGCCTCCCTCCCTCTCTCCCAAGGAAAGATGTTTTGCAGCGTTCTCCGCAGCAATGTTTAGCGAGCCTCTCGGTTACCATAGCGTTATGCACTAAAGGAATGTCGACAAATTAATCAATTGTACAGTTGTGTTTGCCTAAGAATACAAGTCAGTCAGATGATTCAATGCATTTCAACAGCTCCATGGCGTTTGGTTAACACACTTCCTCTTCTACCATCTCAGCGTTACCCTCATCAGCACTGCTGTTTTTCAATAGTTCAATTTCCCTTTACAGGCAGATTGGCAGGTAAGCGATCTCTGCTGCAGGCTAAGTTGAGCTGTTTTCCTTCTTCTTTGCCTGCTTCATTTCTGTCTTTTTTTACTTATTTCCTTCTCTCTTTCTTGTAATAAGATGGACATCATACATTCAACTTTCCACTAACCAAACTGTGTTTTTAAAGTTACTAATTCATCACTAATGGTCAGCAGTCATTTCTTTCTTCTAGATTTTATCCTGCATGATTTAGAGAATTTTGCTCTGATCAGCACCAGAGCAGAGCTGACACTAAGTCCAGGTTTCCAACTTATTTTAGAAATATCAGGTTAAAAGGGAACACCAACCCATCACTCCAGTCTTGGAAAACAACGCTGTTAATAGCTACTTAACAACATCTCTTCAACCTGCCAAGGAGCACCAGAAGCCCGAGAACACATCCTCACGTCATACAATAAACTTACGATACACATCAGAAGCATGCAAGATTAAACCATGCTGTGACACAGCAAAGGGCAGGTGAAGATCACTGCCAGTACTGCAAGTCCTTGGAGCCACACAGAGTTCATTAACAGCCAGCAACAATCCCAGAAAATACACCATGAAGAATAAGATGGTTACTGGCAACACAGTCTGAAGGAAAATGTCTCTGGCCCAAAATCTGATGAACAGGTTGAACCAGGGAGCATGCCAGAAAAATCTGCAGGCAATTGTGCCTGTCTAATGCTACAAGGAGTCTGCACTGTACATTTTCAATGTCTACCGCTTGAGAGGAAGGCAGATATGGGAGAAAAATATTCAAACCTGCAGCAACAGAAAAAATTATTTCTTGCCTCAGCTCCCAAGAAAACAGAAGCCTTGATACATGGGGTTAAAAGTGTAAACAAGCCAGGTCCATTCTCCTTTCAAGCAGATATTAAAAATATGACTATACTGCAGACCAAAGAACTAACTCTGCAAATGTAATTTCCTATCTCCGGGAACTCTCTAATTTAATTGTATAATCTCTTTCATAAGATTATCAAGACCTATCTCAAAACTACCCTAATAGAAAGACTCTTATGCAACTTCAATCCTTGGGTAGCTACAAGCTTTCTTCTAATTCCCCACCCAAATTTATTCATGACCAACTTAGACAATTTGACCTTGTGCAGATGCTATCTTTTAGCTTATTTCTTTCTGCCCTCTTGCTATATAATGCCAATTGTGTGTAAAATACCCCAATGTAGCCTGTCCCTTCGTTGGTTCACCTGGCCAGAGCTAAACAAACGATGCTCTTTAACCTCACTTTGTACCACAGATGGTCTGTTTGTGTAACCATACCTCTAGCCCTCCCACTATTGTAATTCAACATTTTCTTGACAAGGGTATCCAGAACTATGCAAAATGCCAGTGGGCCACTCCACAAGCAATGGAAAGCTCTTGTATTGGCACCCTGTATGATGATTTGTACAATTATCGTATCACATTTCCCTGAATTTCTCATCTTATTTTCCTTTGATATCCAAAGATGTCAGTGGTCCCCTTCCCAGCTGTATCTCAGTGCCTGCTCCCAGGTATCTCCTGAGCAGCCAGTGCATCCACATCTCTCCTTCTGTCATGGACAACTGATGAGCTCCTATTTCACACTGGAAATTCTTGTTACTGGTCTCCATGCTCACAACTTTACACGACTTTGCACTCAGCACTATTAAATGCCATTTTATGTCTATCACTCCTAATCAACAAAGTAATCTAAATTCCTTTCATATGATAATCTGATCCTCCTCTGTATTGACAATACCTCCCAAGTCTTTGCCATCCCACACAGCTCCTGGGCACACACCCAGACCCTGCGCACAGCTCAGAGCCTGGTCCCGAGGGAGCAACACCACCAATCTCCCTCCATCCTGATGACTTTCTCTGAATACCACTTTCCATTCAGACAACTTTATTTGCATGTAATGGTTGTATCTTTTCTTTGTCCAGATTCTTTTCCACCTTTCAATTCTTGCCTTGAACCACCATCTTAATTTTAAACCATAACGTCCTGTGGGGCATGGTATCAAATGCTTGGCTTTAGATAAATTACATTCCTGCCCTACCCCATCTAAATAATCTGTTATATGAAAAAGATGCTAGATTAGTCTAGTACAATCCATCTTTGATAAAATCTTGTAATTTAGCCTGCTTCCTCATTATTTCCATGTCTAATTACTCTTTCCTACAAAATACGTCATGAGATGCTGGGTACTGTTGCGTTCAAACCAGCTGGCCTAACATTTCCTGCACTGCTTTTTTATTTTCTGACTCTCTAGAGACTCTCTGTAAAGGACACAAATGCTTGCCCTCTTCTGCATCTGAAGAGCCATGGAAGAGCCTTGCTGCAAGCTATGCAAGCCTTGTGCCACTGCTTTCAGTATTCCAGGAGTGGGATTATTGGCACCTCTTCATCTGTCTCACTAAGATATTTAAGTTTTGCCTGTTTTCTCTGGGTTTTTTTTGAAAACTTTGCTATGAATAGCTTTCACTTGCCTGCAGATTTGTCAGTAATTACACTCTGTTCCAGATTCTACAGAAGGTTCTGCTTTCATGAGAAAGTTGTGTCATTATTTAGAGACATCAGTTCCCCTTCCAGTTTAGGGATGTCTAATTTCGGTTTTGTGCAAATTGACTAAGTGCAGGTTTTGGTTGAACCCAAATAAGCTCATTCGAACCAAAATAAGAATGTCCTTACACAAGGTCACATCAGGTTAATCAAATCACTTTAAAAACAGACTTAAACTAAATTGGTGTAATCTCCCCATGTAGACAAGGCCAAAGCCAATCATAAATCGCACACACCTTTGTGGTTTGACTGAATCTGGTGATTCTGAGGCTGGGCAGATGTGCAGCCAGCAAGCCCAGCTGTGCACAGAGTGCTTGTTGGGGTCTGCCACCACATCAGTCTCCCTTAAACCTGGGCTTAGGTGAGACTGGAGTAACAATAAATAGGGTGTTGCAGGACTTTTCTACAGGGACATTGCTCCTTCAGCTTATGGGCCACAGAGCAAGAAGTCACACTGTGCCACACCAAGAGTAGCAGTGAAACAAGGAAAAAAAAGGAATGGCCTCAGCCTGGGCTGAGGATGGGACAGAGCTGGTGGAGCTGCAGCCAGACAAGCCCATCACCAGGGCCACGATGGCGGGCACAGAGCTGCTGCTGCAGCGGGACGTGGAGCAGAGCATGGCCCCAGCTGAGCCAGGACTCGCCTGAAAGAAGGGTGTCATCCAGGTCCTAACAAATAAATACAGTTGTTGTACCTGCCTGACTTCCCTAACAGAGATTTGGAACTGAACCGATAGAGAGGTCTATCATTTCAATAATATCAGAAAATACTCGTTCATACTATTTTAGTTTTTGTAAGTTTTACTGTTCTTTTTAAAGCTATATTATTTCACTAGGATCCATAATTGTTCCAGTACAAGCCTGAATTCAGTTGCTCTGATACAGGCACGTAGCTTATTTCTCCAGTCTTGAAAGAATGAGTTTTGTTGGCATTAAAACCTTTGTACCATTACATGTGAATCTTGGGAGGTTGCGTAATTTAGACAAAACAAAGCAACTTCTGTGCATAGACAAGCCCTGGCTCCAAACTCTAAAGACATCCTACCAATATTTTGATACTACTAATGAGCAGAAGTTGGATTTGACATCAGTATCTCTGCAATGTAATGCCACTTCCTCCATCATGAGACTTTAATTATGAACTACTCATTTGCTAATTTTAATCTTTAACTCTGAGCTATTTTTGTGTACTTGATGTATGTCTTAAACCAGAAAAATAATTTAATACAGATATAGTCTCAGTGGCTAAAACCCAGAAACCATCACATATCTTACTGAAGTTTGCAATTTATAAAAAAAATTTCAAACCAATTTTACTTTTTCCTCTAAAGCAAGTAACTGTAATCCATAGCTTGTAATGATCAGGAAAAGTGAGCGGCAAGCAACCACTCCTAAAGCCATTTGCATTTTTCCTATTACCTCTTCCAGAATAATTCTAAAGATTCGGTAGTAAACATGTTTAGCCCAAGAGATAAGAATGCCTCCCTTCCACAAAAATTGCAACT
The DNA here is from genome assembly GCA_013397055.1 of Pachycephala philippinensis. Classification (NCBI taxonomy): domain Eukaryota; kingdom Metazoa; phylum Chordata; class Aves; order Passeriformes; genus Pachycephala; species Pachycephala philippinensis. The sequence goes on along the minus strand of VWZT01004468.1, from coordinate 677,828 downwards.
TTTGGCTTTCTCTGGAGCCTCCTGTCCTCATTAGTGCCTGCTGCATTTGTCAGGGCTCCATCAGCCGCAGAGTCCCGAGTACTGTTGTTCTGGCACATCAGTGCCAGGGCTCTGGTCCTCCCTGGTGCAGCACTGACACACTGGCTTACTCTGATNTTTTTTTTTTTTTTTGATACAGTTTCTAAAAAACCCAAAATCCAAATATATTTTTTTGACTGAATAACTATGGTGAGGGATTGTAGCCTAGGAAGTTTATAAAAATTACACTAATTCCCAACCAAAACACCACGTTGTCACGGATTCAGTACCAGGGCTTCACACTGCGTACTCTTGAAACTGTCTGCTGCTTCAGGCAACATCTGTTAGATCTGTGAGGACTGTAAACCCTACATATCAAACCCATGAAGAGCTAGCTGTCCCTTTAAAGCAAATTCCCATTTCCAGAGCTAGGGATTAGCCAGCAGTGATCCAGCAAAATAAGGACAGGGGAGCACCGGCAATCTGCTCAAAAATGAAGGAAGCGACTCCTAACATTCTCTCATGTCTACAGCAGAACGTCTCACCCCTCTAGTGAAATCAGCACCGCAGCTTTCGCTGCACACAGCAAAATAAACTTCAGCTAATAAATAACCCTGCCCTCCCCAGGTGATCCTGCACCCTCCCAGGCAGGTAAGGCATGGGGTATTTTAACACATTTGATTTCAGGGACATTATCTCCGGGGCCACTCCTCTGCTGAAGGAGACAACTTCATTCAGCAATCAGGGGTAGCTGGCACTTGGATGCCAGTTCTGTCCCCAAAAAGGGACTGACATGCTGGACTTCTCCAAAATCCACCGAGCAGGGACCTGCTCTGCGATGACTCAGGAGCCTCCTGCCTTCGGGCACTTCACAAAGGACTAGAGCTCCCCAAAGCGCATGTGACACCTCACTGGTGAATCACACAGGGCTCAGCTCCGACCTGTGGTACCAGTGCGAGCTACCCAGAGCAATCACTTCACAATTCCTGCCACTAAGGACCGAGGCGTGGAGTTATCATTCACAGATCCATGGCTGAAACATATAAGGGACTTCCAAAGCCTTCTTAACTCCCCATTTATAATGTAAACGTTCTGTAAAATCAAATGACACAACAACCGTGGTGGGAAGAGTGACTTTTCAACCTGAATTTCAGATGCTATCTTTAGGTGCAAGACTCATTCCGGAGGTTTTTCTCCACGCTCTTGTCAGCCAAACACATTCCTTGAACGACCAAACTTCAAGACAGAACGAGAAGACTGCGATCAGACCCATTTCGGTCTCCAGAAAATCGGCTTCCCCCAACACCAAATCACCGCAGCTCTCAGCTGCGCTCAGCCTGTGGCTACTCCCCAGCCGCTCCATGCGCCGGGGTCCGCGGGCGCTGAGGGACCGGGATGTCGGTGCCCGGCCTCGGGATGCGCCGCGCTCCTGCATCCCTGTCCCGGAGTCCCCTTCCCGCCTGCCTTCTACAGCCAGAGCCCCCCGGACGCCCTCCGCTGTGTCCTGTGCCCGTCCTGACGGAACACGGATTTTTAAACGAAAAAATCAAGAGGACTTGAGGCTGTCAGCTTTCCTTTTCAGAACTTACCTGGGACTGTCCTGGTAGTGTCCGACGAGGGCAGGGCGCAGCGGCGAGTGCCGCGTACCGGCCCTGCAGCGGGGGCTTTTCCCGGGCTGCCCCGTTCCCCGCGGGCTGCAAGTGCGGGGACCCCTCCTCCCGCACCCCTCACCCCGCCAGGGTTCGCGGCCCCCGCGGCCGTACGTACCGTCTAGGATGCGCGTCCCGGAGCCGCTCTCAGTGCCATGCCCAGCCGCGGCGCGGTGCCCCCCCGGCGACAGGGGTTACCGCTCGCCGCGGGGTCCCGCTGCCCGGCGGTGACATGGCATGCGCGCGGGCAGGGCGGGGGGCAGTGCCCGCGATGCGCGGCGCGGCGAGGGGGTGGGCGCACGGGGGGCGCGGGCTGCGGGCAGCCGCGGCGGGACTTGTGAAACTGGGCTGTGGCTGCGGCCGGTTGGGTACCGCGGCGGGCTGGGCCCGGCCCCCCGGCACTGCACAGGCGCGCTGCTCCCCCGCCCCGCCGCCACCGGCACTCGCCGCCGGCTCCCGCGGGCAGAGGGCGGGCACAGCACGGGGCGGTGCGGAGCGCACGGGAGGAGCGCAGGGAGGAGCACGCAGGGAGGAGCGCAGGGAGCAGAGCACCTCCGCGGGCGCGGGGCCCGGGCAGGGCCGGGCAGGTGGCGTCGGCAGCGGCGGTGCCGTGCGCCGGGCGGAGACGGCGGAAAGTAGGGCACCGTCGCCGATCCGCGGGCACC
>VWZT01004468.1:642383-675442 GCA_013397055.1 Pachycephala philippinensis | reverse complement strand
CGTCCTTCCTCCGTGCGCGGCTCTCGCCGGGCGCTGCGCGCAGCGGAGCGAGGCCCGGCCCCGGCTGTCCCGACGGGTCCCGCAGCCGCTGTGCGCTCCCCGCGAGGCGCGCGGCACCGATTCCCTGCGCTGCACGAGCTGTGCCCTGACGGGATTAGTCATCCCGTGCCGTGAGTCACCCATTTAACATTTGCCACTTCCTTCCTCATAGGTTTTTTTGGGTTTTTTTAATTCCCTTTCTCCTCTGTAACTATTTACCCTCCTCTCCAAGGACAGTGGGCAGCTCCCTTGTCCTTCCCGCGACTACAGCCGTGCCCAGCTGCGAGCGCAGATCCGCAGCCGGCGGCAGAAGCAGCGGGTCCCGCCGGCCCTGCCGGGGTGCCGCCGGACAGTCGGGCTGGGGCCGCTGCTCAGTCTTACCATGTGGTCCTGCCCATCTCCAGAGTTTAGTTTATGCTCCTCCTGTATCTGGAAGCAGTAGGTACCAAGGCTGGGGCATCTAGGCTGTTCTGAAGTCCCTTCCTCTCTCCTCAAGACACTACCGCGAGGGGACCAGCGTTGCGGTGGGAAGTCACTGGTTGATGCCACAGCTGGAGCGACTTGGGGGAACATCCCTGGGTCCCTGGGTCCCGCTGGCCCCGGGCTGCTCCAAGCAGCTTCCAAAACTGAGTGCACTCCCTTACCAACAAGTTAATTTTTTGGGTGATTTCCCCCCGCCTCCACTTAAGCTCCTCTTGGAAAGCTGCTCCTTAACCTATGCAGTGCTGGGAGATTTGCTTGCTCTGGGACCGTGTTATTGCCTAGTAGCCCTTTCCCACAGCTGGCATCTTCACCGCTGGCTTTCCTTGCTCAGCCAAAATTCCTGTTCCTCTCCCAGCCCTCGTTCTGCTGGAGGAAAGGGGAAAGCACACAGGCAGCCTGCACGGCCCCATCCCCACACGTGCCAGTGCAGAAAGCACAGCACGGGGGACAAAAGCAGAACCACAAAGGGGACAGTGGACAAAAGACTTTACTATGAGGTTTTTAATATAAACCTGATGCCAGTGAGGAAAGAGAAGTGACGTTACAGCAATAACCCTGAGGAACATCAGCTGTTATTGATGAGGACAAGTAAAAGGGCACCTTTGCACACAATATTTCTTATTTGCTTTCTTTTAGGAGGCAAAGAAAATAGCTTGGTTGTGCTGCCTGCCACAAGTGGCAAATCTCTTTTTCTCACTTAGAGTGGGTTTTTGAGGCATGCGGCCTCATCATGTGAAACACAGCAACCCTTCCCTCATTCATGTGGTAAAAATCTTTCCTGCTCACTTTCAGGTGAGATACAAATAGGTATCAAATGCAGCTTTTCTCTCTACTTTTACTTGGGTTTGCAGTGCAGCCCTGTCACACCAGTGACCATCACAGAGGCCTCCCTACACGGGCATGCAGATACACATTTGGGGAAGTAGGTGAGGAATGATGAGAACATCGAACTCTATGACTGAGGCACTTTAAGCACCCACAGACGGATGGGTGGGAAGCGCAGGCAGGCAGGATGTGGCCCCAAAGAGGCTGTGGTAGGTTTCCCCTCAAGGTACAAGTGCCACAACCATTGCCCTGAGTTGTGCTGGCAGCTGGCCAGGGGTGCTGGCACTGCTGGGACACTTCCACGGCCACCCCCTATCCCACAAGCCTGGCAGGCACAGGAAACAGCATCAACACTGCCTTCTAATAAAGCAAACCGTTCAGAAACACCCCTTTACCTGATAAAAAACATTATTTGCTGACCAGAAATCATGTTTTATATTAAGTGTTCCAATCAACTCCCCTGCAGCCCCTGGCAGGTAGAGCCAGCAGGCTTAGCAAGTACAGGGGCCCCTCCTTCTGCAGCAATAGTGAAGGAGTTTTCATATCAATTATTTTAATTATCTCACTTAGAATAACACACTTCCCACCAAGATCTTTCCAAAAGTTAAGAAAGAACAGGGAAACAGACATTTCTGCCACCACAAAATTCACACATTGTTCAGCAAGTTGTGGCGTTGGGCAGCTTTGGCTGTGCTCAGCGATGGTTGGCATAGCCTCAAATTTGTTTATATTGTTGGTTTTTGACAGTGCTGCATTGCAAAGACATGCCAGCAGCAATAAAACCAAGAGAGAGCTGGTTTTGGCCAGAAAAAAAGAACATCAAAGAAAAAAATTTTTCTTTGTCGTTCTTATATATATTCTTGTGTATGTTTTATATATGTTCTTGTGTGTGAATAGAAGTATCTCTATATTGTGTCTATGTATATATAGATATATAAATACATACATACATACATGTGTACACATTATATATATATGTACGTAAAACCCAACCTGCCCTTGCTGCATTCGCCCAGTGGACTGGGGAATCCTGCAGCCTGACAGGCACCTCTAAGGAGCAACATAATTAAATGAAGAACTAGAAGGACACCTTGGGCTGTATTTTGGAAGATCATACTCCCATTAACCATCTATCATCCCGAGCAAAGGGTTGTCCAAACTAGCTTTTAAATTACACGCTGCAAAATTTCCTACCCAGGAAATGCTTGCATCGCTCAGTGCTAAGTCAACAACCAGCCCCGGTTCAGGATCAGGCACCTCAGCCTTGTCTCCCTCCAGAGTGTGCCCAGAAATTCAACGTGGTATTTTTCCCTTTTCACACTGTAGTGACCGTGAGGCTTGGGATCACGCAAACTAAAAGGAAAGAGAGGAACAGAGATGACAAAGTGGAAAAAGCACCCTTGCCTTGGTCCGAAGTGGCAGGTTCCGCGCAGGTTCCGCGGTGGCTCAGGGATGCGAGAGAGCGGAGAGCTGGAGCGGCGGAGCCCACCCAGCGCTCGCCATGGGAGCGTGCGGGCGAGGCCGGTGGGAGCCCCGTTCCGGCTCTGCCCAAGGCAGGGACACAGTGTTAATTGTGTCAGTGCTATTGCACAACACTGTTGCCTTGACACTGTCATGTAAAGATTTTAAACTGCCTCTTTATTAGTCATCCTCTATTCATTTTAATTGTGCCTGATAAGCAGGGCCATTTCACCTTTGTGTTCACTGTACGTGCTTATCGTGCGTATTTATGTCACCCAAGAGACTTTCAATCTCTTCCTGTAGCGTTGGTAGATGCAGAGGAATGAGGAGGCATTGCCATCACAGCCTGCTGGGGTTCTCACCCCTTTGCTTGCTACCTTTTCAGAGCCCTGCTGTCCTGTGTGGGCATCTCCACAGGTCCTTGATCCTGGCACCAAAAATGCTCTGACCGAGGCTTAGGTTAATGCATGGGAACCAGTAAGAAGGGATAGGCTGATTGAAACATGCACCTAATTTTTTTTTCAGGATCAAGTGCTGTAGGTGTGTGCTTAACACCACAGGACTCACTTTGATCTTCTCCAAGGACAGAATTTTCTGTGGATTAAATTCTTGCCTCTGAATTAGGGTATTGGTTATTTAACAAAATCAAAGGTGGGAGATGAATAACTAATTACTGGATTTAATGCAAAGAATATAGTGAAAGTTTATGGAATATTTTAGTCTCACTTACTTGCAACACAAAAATATACTGCCCAAGAGTTTGCCTATGTGAACTCTGTCCCTGCAATTCCTTATCTAGCCTTATCTTTGTGAAGTGTGAAGTTTCACTGAAAATTCTTGGAAACAGCAGTGCATTTTCCCTTCCATGGTATTATGACCTTCTCCCATCCCCAAAATCCCCTGTGTTTGTGGTGGGAGAAGGAAGGGCACTTTGGCCAGGGACAACGCTGCCCACCTGTGAGCAGTGCAGTCAGGTGGCACAGCTGCTTCCCCAGCACCTGGAGCCCTGCTGGCACTGCAGGGACTGTTTGCTTAGAGCACACGTCTGCTTCAGGAAACACCCAACAGTTACCAGAGTCCTCCATCTGGAGATGCTTCTGTTCTCTGGGCTTATTCAGTTTCACCTTAATTGTTCCCATTTAAAAAGACTCAAAGCTAGAATTCAGGTTTGAGCCACAATCATGTGAGAAGGGTAAAATACCGTTCTTAATTAAGTTCAGAAAAAGGAACGGAAACGCCATTAAAGGCAGAACAAAAACCACATTTACTCCAGTGTGAACAGGATTTCCCCCTAGCATAAGATCTTGCATCCCTGTGGGCTGAAATGAGCTACTCACTCTCCTACCCAGCATCTTCGAGGGCCACTTGGAATATTTATGCAACTGCTTAAAAGGATTAGGAACATACATGAATGAGTTAATCACCACTTAGGACAAAATTCCATCTAAACTTTTGAGAACCAACTGGAATATTTTCATTTCCATCATCCAGCACCTTATTTTGTAGAAAATGGTTTAAGATGGTTCTTTTAGAGGCAACAGTAGTACCCAAATTTTGTGTGTATTTAAGGCCCTGTATTTCCTTGTGATGGAGTAATACCATGGCCAGATAAATGAATGTATTTATTTGAAAAGCTGAGAAGTGCTCAAGTCATATTTTTGGCCCAGGAAAAGATTAAAGAATACTTTTCCTGTGGCTGATCATACTTCCAAAAATAATTATTATTTTTGTAAAGGAAAAAGTGTTCTCTCTTAACTGCAGTAAAATATTCTCTGATAAGTATACTTGTGATCTGTTATTCTGCCTAACTCAAAGAAGGGAGGGGGGAAACTTGCACAAGCAAGAGCATGGCTGCCTTCTTCTGCCCATATCCTTTCATGAGAGCATACAAGCTAAAGCTAAAGCTCTTTGACCACATTTTAGCTTGATCCCACAGGATAATGTACCTATGAATTAATTTTCTTTGATGCTTGGTTCATATCTTCTGGAGACTGTGCTGAAGACAAATTCAGACTGCTGCATTTAAATATGGGTTAAGTCACCTCTGATTAAGTTAATCAGCTACCAAGGGGCCTCTTGAACAGGGACATAAAATAGAAACTTAATAATAATTATGTTAAAGGCCCAAATCCCCCTGAATTCAGCAGGCAGGGGACAAATGAGCAGAGGGAGCACCAGGCAACAGCAACAGCTGCAGTATTGCCCTTGGATGAAGCACAGAGGAAGAACAGACAGGTCAGTGCAGAATTACTGTCCATCATCTGCAAGTGCATCCTTCCTAATAAATCATAGTGGTTACTACTTAGCACATTAAATCTACATTGATAAACAGGGATGTTTCCTATTAATATTTATGCTGATGCTGAGCTTTATTCATACGAGGTGTTAACGCTTGAAAGCTTCTCGCTGGTGCTTGTCCATTCTTAGTTACTTGATCCCATACACAGCAGTCGGGAATTGTGCAGGTCAACTATTCCTTGCACTGAAGGTTTCCACTTTCCTTCTTGGGCCTTTACTTAGGGCACATGCAAAGGTAACGTCATCATCTTACAGAGTTTTCAACATCTTGGATTAGAGCAGCAACTGCTGACTCCAAGACAAAACCCAATGGGCTCCTGGCCAAACATGGCAGATGGGAAGTTGCCCTTGTCACCTGGACTTCCTACTACAACCCAGGGTCTGACTAGACACCCAGGTTTTACATGTGGGTGACAAAGACACACTTGTAAAGTGCTGTGCTGGTACAGGAGCTGCCTCCGTCCATACCGCCCCATCTGTCTCCCAGCTACTGCCATCCTCCTCCTCTGTTCTGCCTGGACTGGGCTGTGGCCAGAGGGCTCCCAGCTATATCCTAATCTCCTCCCAAAACCAGATAACTGGGTCAGAGAGTGGCATTAGGATGGCTGTGACTTGAAGGCATTTCCAGTGGCCCCACTTGCCCCTTGCGCAGCCTTGCTGGTGGGAAAACCCTCCCTCTGCAGAGCCACTTGCAGTGGGGTGCTGAGAGAAGCTACTGCTGATTGCACTGTAAGGAAATCAAAATTTTCCTTTTCATGACCAAGTGACCTGTGTGGCCCTTTCCCAGCTCTATACAAGAAGACATTAAAATCAAGACTATTGAAGATGGATAAGGATGCAGCAGAAAGCAGACAGGGCATTTGTGTCGAGAAGACAGCGGGGTTGAGACTTCTACCACACCCTGACTGGCAAAGACTGGAAAAACAATACAAATACATCTGTGTATGTGCCTGACACCATGCAAACTCGCTCACCTCAAACAACCACAGTGGAAAGACCAGGCATAGTTTGACAGTCGGATTATAAATGTCAAGCAGTGGCTTTTTAAGCACAAGCTGTGCCGGTGGTTCTTTGGAAGAACTAAGCAGCCTGATGGTCTCAAGGCACCACCGACAACACAACCCAGACACTGGAAAGGACAGAAGCCTGGAGCACAAGCCTCAGGGCAGAACTCTCCAAACACCTCCCTTAATGGTCTTTTAGGATACACAGAAAAGGTGTGTCCTTCATCCCAGGTGCACCAAAGTCAACAGGGTTCTTGGGTAATTTCTACTGTTTTCCTTCTTCCTTTTTTAAAAACACAGAAACTTTCTAAATAATTTCATGAATGCATAAAACAGGTGGACTGATATTCAACAGAGAATTTGCCCAGGGAGTAGGATGGACATGGACTGAAAACCTCACATGTTGCTGAGGCTTTGCCACTCTGCTCATATCTAAACAAAAGCAAGTTAAATTGCAAGTCTGAGATTTTATCACTGTTTTACCCCAAAATGATATTGAAATGTGCCAAAAAATATTCAGAACTGTGTGGGATGTTTCTGCACTCTCTACTCACAGAAAAGCACATGGTTTTTCTGGGCACAGGGGAAGTGCTGAACACCGTCAGTGAATAGATTATGATACTGGAAACTAGTATTATGTGACAGATTTTGTGTACAAGCAGTGTTGCAAAAAGTCATCCCTAATAAGAGGAAATGAACCTCTGACTAACTTGCGGAAATCAAGTTCCATTATGCAGCTCTACGTGATGGCATTTTTGTGTGTCTGTAGAAAATGAGTATACGAGACCGTTGGAATTTCCTCATCCAAATGGGAATATCAAGATCAGTTTTGGTCAGGGCTTGTGAATGAGAGACTGGGATTGGAGAGGGGAGCTATCTAGTGAACATGTTTTCATGAAACTCAGGAAGTGTTTTCCAGAAGTAAGACCTGTGAAAAATGGATTGCATTTTTGGTCTTTGGACTTGGCTCTTTACTTGGCCCAGATATGGTGGTAATCATGTGGGCAGTTATGTACTGCCACACTTCTCATCCTGACCCCAAACCTTCACTGCACCTCTGACTGTCTTAGAAACCATTTCTGGTTCTGTCCCCATCAAGAAACTCCCTTTTACTTCTCATTCCAGCAGAGCATCCATCTTGTCTGGCAAGCCAAGCAGCACCTTCCCAGCACATTTGCAGGCAGCCAGATGAGCCTGATGAGATTTGTGGTGTGGGTCTGGGTTTTTTTAGATTTTGGGTTTGGTGGGCTGTTTCTTTTGTTGTTGTTGTTGTTTTGTTTTGTTTTGTTTTTGTTGTTTTGTTTATTTTGATTTTGTTTTGTTTGGTTTTGTTTGGGTGTTTTTTTTTGGTTTTTTTTTTTTTGTTGTTTTTGTTGTTTTTTTTTTTTTTTAATTTCAGCACAGTATGCAAACAATATAGTTCTGCAGAATAGAGCCTGAGGTCTCTCAGAGCACTGCAAACCCCTTTTAGGAAAATGCTAGCTTACAACAAATTTCTTTTCAATAAAGCAAAAGGCTGTCCTTCTTTGGACCATCAATGCTGTCATAGTGACATCTAGTTTCCCTGAGTTTTCATCCTTCCCTTGTCCATTTAATACATCTGCCTGCCCTTAACCCTGGTGGTGGTGCTAGTTAGCAGAATAAGTAATTTCAACCGAGGAAAAACAAGAGCAAGAGACTCCAAAAATAAATTTTTAAAAGTGCATTGTTTCTTCTAGAGCTTCAGTCCTTTCAGTGGCAGCGCTTCAGGTGACCTGCATTAGACAGCACTCGCACAGAGCGCTACAAAAGCAGCACTCACTGTGGGTTTGCTGCCCTGTCATCATCTCCTTCAGTGAATTCAGACACCATGCAGTACCACATACCCGGCACAGATAGTGTCACTAGCACAGCAACTGGTGGGTGAATCATAATGAAACTACGAATACGAAACCTGTCACAAGCCGAAGGAAACACTTGCTTTTCAGTGGAGTGTTTCATCTCCATATGAGGGCTGAAGCTAAGGATGCTGATGAGAGAATTAACTTGTGCCCTGGTCACTAAATGTAGCTTTTTATGCAGTTATTTACTGCATAAAAAATTGATGGCTCTGTTGCCATGGGAAATATGAATACTTGCCATGACAACTGCAGCAGAGTGTGGCACATAATCCACTTCACACAGAGCATCTTCCAAAGGAACTGCTCCCATTCATACATCCTACAAAATTCCATGTCCTTGAGAGCAATTCAGTGTGTTTTTCAGGCACAGTGGTTAATTCTGCATTTTTCTTGTGGCATATTTCCTTGTGTCTAATATTATTTATTACTTGTTCTTACATACCCCTTTCAGTAATACATCTGAAAGCACTTTGCAAAGATAATCTCTACAAAAAATTTCTCTGTTTATTTTACAGGTGAGCAATTCAGGCAAAAAAAAATTCACGTGAGTCCCTACAGAACAGCAGGATCTGGACTGGTGTTTGCACCCACATCACTTGGGCCAGCAACAAGAACATGGCTCTCATTGCAAGAAGGTGGGATGAACTCTGCAGCCAAAATCTGCGCCATCAGGGCAGAATAGCTGCTGGGGAAAACTTCAGTGAGCCCAGTGCATCCGTACCTCTGAGCAGACAGGAACAACATGCCACAGTGATCTCCTTGACCCCTGGTTTGGGGTGCACCTGGGTGGCTGCATGACTGCTGGACACTGTAGGCAGTTTGGGCATGGAGGGCACTCCTCGTGCCAGCCGGACCTCTGCAGGGAAATGATTGCACTCCCTGTAGCATTTTGTTCCAGAAGATGCTTCTGAAAACATCTTTCCCCATTCACATAGAGGAGCTGTGCATGCTGCTGCTGATCAGAGCTGTGCACATTAAAATAAAGCACACGCTGTCTTTGCTGTGTTCATCCTGGTCAACCTGCAGCTCCAAGCACCCTGCAAGCCTGCACTGCCCTTTGGCAGATGGACTTCCTCATGCCAAACCTTGTGCTGCTCCCCAAGAGGCACAGCTGGTAACACAGGGTGAGCAAACGCCACCAGTTTGGATGGCCAGGTTGCACTTTATCCTAAGAACTCATTGAAGCCCCTGCCATGCCTGGTCCACTAGTGGAGCATGGAGTTTTCTAAAGTTATTTGCCTTAAAATAATTTCAGGAGGGAAAAGAAAAAGAAAACAACAAATTGTAATCAAGAGTTATGAATAACCTGGAACACCAAGAATGTGCTTGGAGTAAATATATGACTGAGAAAACCATTACCAACCCAGACGATAATTATTCTGGCTATTTACCTCATAACCTTGCCAGACATGTTCAAAAGTGCATAATAAGTGACATCTCTCCTTTATCACAAGGTTTAGTCTCGAGGGAAACTCTCTCTCTTTGAGGTACCGACGTTAACAATGTTGCTTTTGGCTTTGGATCTATTTCCCTACTTTAAAAAACAGCATTGACAACTTTTTTCCACTGTTTAATTTGCGTAGTCACAGTAATTAAATATGAATCTTCAAATATTGCTTGACATGTTGTAGATTTATCATCAGTGAAACAGCCTTCTGCCCATTTCCATAATTATTGCTGTTCAGAACAAAATGGTTATGCGCTGAAAGACTGACAATTTTCTCCTTTTAGTTAAGTTCTCAGTTGTTTGCCCTTTTGGCAGTGCTGCATAGAAGTTTCGTTTCATAATTAAATTAATTTCCATTCGCATATGGAGGCAATATTTTCCTTTCCAATTTTTTTTTTTTTTTGTATTTTACTTCAAATTGCGTCTTAAGATGTGTACTCCAATATGTACTGCAAGGAGCCAACATATCCTTTAACAGCATCTTAGGAAACACTGCTCATGTGCGGCCCTGAATGAGTAACAGGACCATATAAATCACCTGGATATTTCAGTTGACTATGGTGGCCTTGATGGCCAAGACAGTTTTGCCAGATTGGTGTCTTTAACCGTTCCTGCTTTTGTGGGTGGTAAACTTTGCAAAGAATCAACAGTGACTTCAGGCCTTTGTTCAGATTGAAGGGTTGGGTTTTTCCATCTCCATGCTGAGCACTTTTACATAATGACTGCCCACCAGCTCTGTGCGTTTTCTTCAACTTGTATTCCCTGGAAAGACCAGTTTTGCATTAAAGGGGAAAGATGAAGGGAGAAGTACTTTTGGGCACCCATAAACCCTGGCAGAGCAGCCTGTGTGATTTCCATGCCTCAGAAAGTGCTGGGCAAAATGCTCTCCATCCTAACACCCCAAGCAGGTGGCCAGCTAAATGTTGCCTGTCCATCAGTCGTGTTGTTACACAAGCTATTCTCAGAGTCTGTGCGTGCATTTGTATCTGCTCAGAAACCCTTCTGGCTCTCTTCTCCTCAGTAAATAAATATGTAACTTCTTGTGAACAAAGTCTTATCAGATTGAAGAAGCCTCTTAAGAACGGTTGAAGTATGAGAACTAGTACAAAAATCTGCAGATAGGTTGAAATACTTAAAGTGATAAGAAGCCCCAATGACTTTTTTCACTAAAAATCAGTATTTCATTCTAGGGGCCAGGTTACCCTTTAAGCTATAAAGGTGAGAAAGGAACAGGCTGTTCCTGTTGCATGTGCCTTTCATAACCCTCAGCAAGCACAGCTCTCTGTGTCTCACCACCCCGCGGTTTCTGGGTGCTCCCAGGTGGGCCCTGTATGGGCACTGCAGTCACTCCTCAATGCATCTGGTGATGGTGCTGAGAGCCCAGGGGCCTCCAGTGATGGGACCAAAGGAGAAGAGAGATTAAAAACATGACCTTTATGTTAGGAGCGAGCAAGGAGTTTTTCCCAGCCAGGATAAAACAAACCCAAGCTTTTCACTTCCTGCCTGTATGTGCCTGGGACTCACCGCTGGTGCCTGGACTGGAGCAAAAGCCCTCCTGATTCATCCAGGCCTGCAGCTCCTGCCCTCCTGGTGGGAAGATGCAGACATGGTCTCATGCAGCTCCTGCACTTCTCATCACATGTCTCAGGGTTTCATCACAGCCCCTGAGAGCTAGGAGAGCATTTCTTCATTTCACAGGAGTCAGATCAGTCCTCTTTGAAAAGCAGCTTTCATCACAGATTAGTGACTGTGAGACTACAGCTTTGGGGTCTTTTTTAATCTTCATACTCAGTACAGGTTAGACTTACAGCTGGTGGTAAAGATGGGCAAACCTCAACTTTTCAACAGGTTTCCTCTAAAAGGAGGGCTTACAGTTTGAGGTGCTGAACCAACTGACTCTGTAATTCCCTCTTAGTCACAGGCAAAACCCATTGTCCACGTGAACATCAGGTGCTTTTCCTATCACTGATCAAAACACACAGGGGCCAGGGAGCAATGAAATGATCTCTGAGGAACATCTCCTCCTCCTCTCTCCATGAAGACCTGGAGATCTGCCTGTGCACGGCCAACATTCAGGTGCACGTTTCTATTTCAGGTCTAAGCTGCTGGAGCTGGCTGGAGCAGTTGATCGGCTTACCTACTGTCTTGCCAGGATCAGGGCTTGAATGAGGGCAAGCTGGCTGTGACCCAACCCAGATAAGTCTAAGGTTGTGCTGACAAGCTGGGGAAGAGAGGGAGCTGGGAGAACTTCTGCTCTCTATGACAATAGCTTGCTTTTTATTATTCAGATTTCCAGACTCAGAGACCTTAGTGTACTGGCTTCTGCCCATCACTTAATTATAAGAAGAGTGAAAGACAGTTTGTTCGCTTTTTGTTGGGCTGCTTTTTTGGATCAGAAAGTGGAACCCATTCTTTTGAACAGGTGTCTTTCCTATACCAAGTCATGTAGAGAGTGGACTTCAAAAGCTGCCCCTTTACCAGGAGCAATGTAAGCTTTCCTCTGCCCAGGCCAAAGCAGGGGTTTGATGTGCAGCTTCCCCTGCCCACAGTGGCTGCAGCATTGACACACTGCACAGTAAACAGAAATAAGACGCAAAAGCATTTGCATCCTGTGTAGTGGGTGCTGGAAATGTGGGTATCCACAGGACAGACCCTTCATCCTGAGGCTGACTGGCAGAGCTGAGGCATCCCGGATAGTGCTTATTTGTCATCCTTGGAAGAATAATTTCCTCCTTTATGCAGCTTTTCTGCTGTTCACAGCTACAAAGGGACAGCCCTTTCAGCAGAGCCTGTTGTGATGGAACAAGGGCTAAGGGCTTTAAACCAAAAAAGTGTTGATTTAGACTTTTTGATTTAACTTTTTTACAAAGAGGGTGGTAAAACACTGACAGGTTTCCCAGAGAGGTGCTGGATGCCCCGTGTCCAGAAACATTCAAGGTCAGGTTGGACAGGGCTCTGAGCAAACTGATCTAGTTGGATATGCCCCTGCTCAGTGCAGGGGGGTTGGACCAGATGACATTTAAAAGTCTTCTCCAACCCAAACTATTACATGATTCATTGATCCTATGACTTAATGTCTCTGTATTGTGACCTTTCTTCATTCAGACGAGTGCAAGCAAATGAGCATTTTGCTTGACCTAACAAACAAGAGCCCAGATACAAATGCTAGAAACAAATACTGAATTTTTCACAGAACAAAACTGCCTGGGTGAGACTCAGCATCGTCATGGGGGCTCATTTGAACATGACCTCTAAAGCTGGAAAGAGTTGCCTTGGAGAGTGTTTTGGAATAATATGCACTGTAGACCTGTAAAGATGAGACACTGAACTTTGCATAAGTCTGACACTTGTAAAAATAAGGCTGAACAACCAGGCAGTAGTTTTTACTACAAAAATGGTATTGCTTACACTTCCCAGAGGGTGAGGTGTCCCTTCCTTCATAAAGTCTGGTGGAGAGAGAACTTAATCGCATTTTCTTAAAATCCTCTCAGAATGGTAATAGAAGGGACCTTTGCTTCTGTGTCCTCATAAAACATATAGTGGGAAAAATTTCAAAGGGAAATAAGCATTTATGAATATCAATTCTCTTCTGGGAGAGATAACTGTGCTGTGAAGGAACTCTCTCTCTTAGGCTCCCCTGAATGTCGGAGCACTGGATTTTGTTTTTTGGGACTGCAGAGCCTGAGTTGTATTTTTAGATTAGCTTGGAAGGTACAACCAAGGTTTGCAGCCAGGCATATGACTGCATTTTATGTGCAGTTTAAAAAAGGAGTAAGTAGAGCTATATCCTCCGACCGAACAAAAAGACAACAGAAATCTTCAGGCAGAATTCTCTTCTTAGATCTACCTATGCTTCACACAGTGATGGCATAGAACAGCATCTTCTGTGCCGCTTGCAGGGAGAATGAAGCTTGAAAACAGATGCCCAAAGCATGTATCTTAGATGAATATATTTAGCCTAGAAGTGTTTCAGACTGAGAAGTGATCATGCAAAATACATTTTCCTTGCCAGTATTATTTTAGTAAATAAGGAGGAAAATTTTATCCTACTTACTATCATAGATAAACTGGTTAAAGTGGGGAGGAAGGAGTAGCTTTGGGTGTGCACTGATAGGACGTACTGTGACATGCAGTGTACTCAAACTCTTAGACCTTAATTTCTGGTTTGATGGTTAATAAATGGGGCAGAGCTTTCAGTTTTAAGCCTTTTTGGGGGAAAGGAACAGCTAAACTCCAGGAGTTTGAAATTGTTCAGTTAATTAATCGGTAGAATTTTCAGTGAAAATTATCAGGTGCTAATTTTCAGTGAAAGGTGATACATAAAACTTCAGAGGGTTGATTGTTTCGTTTGAAGGAAGTAGGCAAGTGTGTGAAAAATTGCGTGTAAAAGAGAAAGAGCTCTGGAGATTTTAGAAGACCCATCCTAAGGATGGAAGGGAGAGGCCTCCAAGGCTCATACCAGCAGATACACTCGTGCAGTGTTGCCTTCAGTGCTGCCAGGACACTGGTGTGTGCCCATCACTTCCTCACATCGCTTCCCATGTACCTCACTACTGCTGCCTGCTGTTCCCACCATGCCAAATGGATGGTTTTTCTCAAGAACACACTTCCAGGTGTTGCTACAGCACCACAAGTGTGCAAAGTATGTAGATCATTGCTAATGCAGCATAAAAGTTAATCAATATCCTTCAACATGGGACAAAACTGGCCTAGTTTGAGAAGTCTAATGTACACAGTCTTGAGGAGCCTGTCCCCATTCTTCTCCAAAAGGACAAGTTGTGTCCTAAATTCATCCGATGAAAAGTGACAAAGTGCAGAGGATACTAGAGCAGAGTAAATCACAGAATCATGGAACCGTTAGTGAGGAAGGGACCTCTGGAGATTCATAGAGTCCAACTCCCCTGCTGAAGCAGGTTCACCCAGAGCAGTTTGCACAGGGTTGCATCCAGGAGGGTTTTGAACATCGCCACAGAAGGAGACTCCACAACCTCTCTGGGCAGCATAGCATGTATTCAGAACAGAACACATATTTTCTAGTTACTTGACCACTCCATTACAGAATAAAACTAATAGACCCAACACAAAACTGCCATGGAGCAGGCAGTGCTATGGCAAATCAGAACTGTAGGATCTGGCAGAGAAGAAGCACCACTGAACATTTAAAAACTAAGCAAGGGAACATCCTGTCCTCTGGTAACAGAATAGGGTGAGGTTTGTCCTGATAAAATGGGCTGGTTTGGTTTGGCTGGGTCTTTATCTAAATATATTATTATGCCCAAGTGAGCTGGCAATTATATTTTCATCACCCATTACATGCATTGCTCAGAAGTTGCTTTCTTCAGTCACTGGATACCATTCCAGGGGATACTGCACCAGACCCAGCTCAGGAACTTCTGCTGCTTAACATCCCTTCTCAAAGCCAGGAGCCCACCTCTTTTGCAAAACCAGACCACTTTCACACCAGGAGGACTGGAGCTGCATTTCCTTTCCCTTTGCCAGGTCTCTGGGGATCTCCATTTCCATGTTCCTGATGAGTCAAACTTGCTCCCCACTTCCACTGAGAAAAACGATTAGGCTGCATGGGGAAATCCTGCCTCCCTGGGCATCCCTGCTCAGGCCCTGCCTCTTCCACAGGTGTGCCTGCCCAGGGGTGGCACTTCCCTTGCTTCATCCCCTGAGCTGGTTCCCAAACCTGGCTTGCTGCAGCTGCCACCTGAGGCCTGTGGCACAGCATCTGCTGTATGCAGAGTGCCAGGGAAGGAAAGGGTTTGCTTCATGCCAGAAAGTCACTTGTTTTTGCAGGCATTTAAGGCATGTGTGCAGGTGGGGTTTGCAGTGCTTCACCTGTGCCAAAAGCCAGTTGAAGAGTTTTTGTTTGGACAGATCTGCACAGAAGCCATCACAATGAAACAGCAGGGTGAGGGACTGCGGGCAAACCACCACATGAGCCATGAGCCATAAGCTAGTGGCTGCCAGCTTTACATACTACAATATATCACTTGCTGACAGGCAAAACTTCCCTCCCAGGGCTGCTTATTCTCTAGGATAAACTCCTGTTCTCCATGAGGATCCTGTAAACACTTCCTGGGTGGGGAAGCAGACATCAGGAAGACAACGATGACACAATATAATGAAAATAATTTAGGGATTGCTTAGCACAGAGTGAAGGACACAAGAACTCAGCAAGTTTGAAACACTACTGTAATAATGAAGAACACAAGTCAGAAGAGTCTTTTCCATGTTGTTTCACTGCAAAAAACTTCCTGTCTCTCAGATGGCTCTGTTAAAGTCAGTTTTGCACTGTGAATAGCCACTGGCAGGATGACAGCCTACACTTTGCTCCTTAATCTTATTGGCACATTTAGTTGGCCAGAGTTTAATTAATACTAGATTGATTTATAGCTGCAATCACGAAGGATGTGAAAGTTCTAAGAAGGACTTGCAAAGTCTAGATCCATGAGATTTCCTCTCATTTTTTGCTGTCCAAAATTTCTTCTGAAGACTTCAAACATCTCTGACCTCTCTGGGCTGAAATTTGGAGGTAGGATGGCTCCATAAATGCATTGGGAAATAATACTTAGTAATGGACAAACCTGAATCAATTTGTCCTTTCAGCTCCGTTGGGATGTGGGTTAGCCAACAGAGCCAGAAGTTGTGCAATCCCTGGATTGCCTGGCTGCAACACTGCCCAAGTCCGGTGTGCAGGGAGGTGGCTGTTTGTGCCTGTGCAATGGGGCACAGTGTGTCCATTCTGAATGAAATCTAAAAACTCTTCCTCAGCACTCCTGGGACACACATGGTGATGACTGTGCCTGATGGCTTCTGCTTGGGAAGCGGGTGGGACAAGCCTGGGAAAGAACTGACCACAAGAGGCCTTGCACCACGTGCAGTGCAACCTGACCCCTCTCTTCTCACCCGCTCCCCTGACTGTGCACCCTGATGTCTGATGGCAGCAGTTTTGTCAATAATAAAGCACATACAAATAGCCTGTTGAAGGTGGATGAGACTGATGGGGACCCAACTACACCAGCCCTAGGCACAGAAAAAACTGGAGCCGGTTCTACCAAGCAGCAGAGGTTACAGTCTGAATAATTCATTTAACTACAGCGCAACTCTACTGTGACATGGATTTCAAGCCAAAAGTGAGTAATGTTTCAAAGGGCCTTAATGACAGGGGAACTTGGGTTCTCTCTGTAAATCACAAGGGGCTGCATCCTTCAGAGGGCAGGGATGTACGTCCTTCTGCAGAAAGAAAATTGTCGCTTTTTGGAAATGTCACACGTTACTTTTGCTTTTTCAAGCACACTGAGATACAGCCAGAGAAAGTACTAGCTAGGAGGAAAATTATGACTCTGTTGAATAACTGTCTGGCCAATAGGATCTCCATAAACAGTTACTCAGATATGCCCTGTTCACACCTATCACCAACTAATTGCAACATGACTACAAGATCACCAGGACTGTATTGACATGAGAGGAAATGATTATGAACACAGAGCTTCCTAAGAAGCAAGGACTGTCCCACTTTTCACAATGATGTTGGAGAACAGAAATCTCTGTGGAGCTCTAATGGGCTACAGGGGTGAGCTGACAATAAGCACTCTTTAATTAAGCTCTTTGAGAAAGTCAGGCTCCCACTGGGCTTGTTGTGAGAGCAGCAAAGCTCCTGATTTATAGCAATTCAATGCCCAAGCTTCCTAATACTGATGTAGGACACCAAATCACCAAGACCTCTTCAGTGTAATTAAAGGCAGGATGTGCTCCTGGCTGGCATATCCCAGCTCTGAATGAGAATGCAGTCAGGGGTATTCCTGGGGTTTGTCCTGTAGCTTGTATGGTCTATGCTATATAATAGGTTGCACTGGTGATGGTAAAAGCTCAGTCAATTAGAAAAGGGGAAGAAGTAGTGATGGGGCAATAATTCAGGATCTTTCAAGTCCTGACCATGCCACAAACTTGCTGCAATGTTTTGAGAAGCCTGAAGTTTCCCTTTTCCTCTTTTACATCAAGTGGGAAAAAATAATTAAGCCCATTGGCATGCAGGGATTAATTAGTTATGGCTTGATTTTCAGAAATGCTAAGGAAATTTCAACTCATTCTTGGCACTCTTTATCTTTGAAAAATCAGACCAAAGAGTGTTATATTTCTTGCAGCATTTCTTTATGAAGGGAATATTGCTCCTATAAGCTAAATCTATCTTGGCCATCCCATCAGGGCTCTAAGCATTGATGCATCACCTGCAATGTCTGCAGTAACTCCTGCCTGAACTAGTGCTTGAGCACACACAGAGCACTGGATACGCCACCAGCTTGTGGGGTCTGTGACTGCTGGCCACTCCATGTTGTCCTTGTGTGGAGGTACCCGAGGAGGTGCTGCCAGTGTCTCTGGCTGGAGCACATTTGAGCTGGCCACCAGCACATGAAATGTCTGTCTGCACTTGGAACTGCCCTGCACTTGGAACTGCCCTGCACGTGAGGATCTGCTCTGACCTCTGATGAGCCACAATGATCTGTGCAAATTGAATTGATTTGGGAATTCTAACTTCAACTTCCAGATGCTGACTCTCATAATGCCTTTACGCACTAAATAGGAGGATTCCCTACTCAGAAATATTCCTTGTAGGGAATATTAGCACTTTCTAGACTGCAGTCAAGTCGGCCCTAAGCCTTTTCTTTGGCAAGCCCAGCTGGTGGAAGTTGTGGACACTTTACCAACTTCTGCATTTTCCAATCCATCTGTCACTGTTTCTCCTCTGCAGACTCATCATCCTTCTTGAATTAAAGGAAGGCTTGCACGAACAGAAGTAATATCACTTAATATCCCTGACTGTAGTCCTTCTAACTAATGCACTGTGACTATTTAACTGTGACTCTTAAAGTCTCTTCCAGAGTCATTACTTTCAATCCTGTGAGCCTGCCTTCTCATCTATTTCTTTTGATGTATGATTCTCTACCAGCCCACACCCATGTGCTTGCCATAGGCAGTTACTGCCTTAGTATTACCTTACAGGGCTAAATAAAAAACAGGAAAAAAAAATAACTGCACAATTTGAATCACCATTATACTTGCTTTCTCATCAGAAAAACTTTGTCAACATTACAAAAAAAAAAAAGAATTTCAGTTTTCTGCTTTGGTGCAAAAATACCGTAGGAAAGAAAATGCCACCAAGAAAATCTAGGTACAATTACAACCCTCAAGGTCACAACTGTGCTGTGGCCTTTTTCTTTTGTGGGTGAAGTTACTCCCTGTGCAGAGGTCAATCTGAGGCCTTTGTCCCAAAAATTCTCCATAAATCGGTTCCCTGCAGCAGCTAGGTTGCTCTTTTACTCAGGACTGAATTTCAGTCTGTGTGCATATCAGATGAGTAAGATTTGGTTCAGTGAAAAAGTCTGAAGGGAAATTTTTTTTCAAGCTGTGTGATGTGCAAAAACACCCAACCCATCAAGAAGAAAGACATGAAAAAAACAATAGAGACACCAAAAGCATAAAGGAGGGATAAAGACATCCTTTGGGATAAGGCAATGGAACACGTGTGGGTGGAAAAGCACACAGGAGAGATATGGAAAGTATTCAAAGAGAAATTACTGTATGCCCAATGGTTATGTGTGCCATTGAGCTATAAATACTTCAGGACTGGAGACAAGGGTAAAATTTATACAAGGAAGTGGAAAAAGTCATCTGATGTAAGGTAAAGCTCTCTAAAAGCATAGGAAAATTGAAAAAATTGAGGGGGAGAATGGAAAGAAAGACCAGTTAATGATGTGAAGAGAGCAGGAAGAAAACCACATTTGGTTCTTCTGTGTATGGGTGTGTGTTTAGTAAAACCTTACTGTTTGCAACCCCGGTGTCACTGTGAAAGAGAGGATTTCAGAAGCAGCTGCATCACAAAGGCTCAGACACCCTTCAGAGCCACCCTGGCAACACCTCCTGGTCATCCTGCCTTCTCCCACTGCTTGCTGGATCCGTCACTGCCTCCAGCACCACCTCACACTCAACACTCCTGTGGGCCCTGACTGCTGATTTCTTCTGTGTTTTTCAGCATCAAAGGGGCCCAGTGCCTCCATGTGCCTGAGACCAAGCAGAGCTACAAATCACACCCCCAGTGCCCAGGCTGGCTCTTAGAATCATCATTGCTGACTGCACTCATTTCTGTTTGCCCAGCAGCAAATACCTGTCTATTGACCCTTACAAGCAGGAATTTCATCCCCAGGTGATGGATGTGAGTGTACAAATAAAATGTTGCAAGTCCTGTAACTATCACTACACACGGAGAACCACGTACAAGATCTATGCCCAGAGGTGTGAGTAACTTCCAACAGGGGTAATCATACATTACCTCAAGGAATTCAGGCTCCTCAGGGCAGGATTAATCTCAACCAAACTGAATTATTTAAGAACTCAATGCTTACTCCCAGTTAATTGTACTGACTTGTTTCTAGAAACAGTGGAGGGAGAAAGGCTCCTTCAAAGACTTTGACTCAGAGGCATGAAGATTGCATGCAACTTCTCTTGACATGGCAGTTTGTTGGGCAAGGCATGGGAGGCTGCCTGGTGACTTCAACCTCATTGCAGGAAATTCTGTTTTCCAGAAATGGTTGTGCTGCTGTAATATTTTGGGGAGGTCTGTCAAGAGCTGAGAAGGAACGTTTTACAGAAGGGGTTGAAATGTATCTTCAAACCCCCTTGGACCTACCACAAGCAGCTGTACACTGAGGCCCTGTGAAAGTTCATCCCAACAAGAGACACTTTCCCATCAGTGTCCCTTCACCACGGGCAAGTACATCCACCCTCTGTTTAGCCAGGCAGGCTCTGTGGGTGAGATCAGCCCCCACACAGAAGGAACACGAGCCACACGTGTAGTTGTGCCTTGCCCTGAGCAGCAGGCAGGCGAAAGCCGAGCTCGGCTGCTCGCTCCCTCCTCTGTCCTACTTGCTTTGCTGTGATTACATAAGCAGCATTTGCCTGGCTCCTACTTTCTCATTTCCTTTGCTTGTTTTCTGATTTTTAGGACACTCTTTTGCTCGTGTTACACTGACCTCTTTTGCGAGAGAGGGTACCGTATTTTCTGACTAAAGCCTCTTATCTTTAATAACCCGGCACATTTACTGTCCAAGTCAATAGTTAGACTTGGGAATTCTTTTAATTAGAAAAGCAATCACTCTAATCAATAATGAAATCTGAAAGCCCCATGTAACAGAGAAGCAGCTATGCAGAAACCTAGACCATCCGCAAGCAAGACAGATACCTACAACAAGTATCACATTCATTTTCTCCTTTTCATTCAGCAGTGGAAAATATGTGAACATATTGCAGGGCATCCAAACGACCCTAAGCACAGTCATCTGTGAGAAGTTCTGCTTTAGTTATAGTCAAATAAAAAACCAGCAGCACCACTAAATAAATTGGGTACCAGTTAATAAATTCCACAATTCTCCCTCCACTCTGGCCACTGGGGTTTAACCATGCAGCTATGGGAGACTGTCACAGTGGCTTATCTGCCTTGGCTAGGAGCTTATCAAACACAAGCTGGGGGTTTCCTTCTCAGAGGTGTGGCACAGGTGGCAGCTGATGCAATGGCACAGATAGCCAAACTCCCAGTCCAGCCAGCTGGCATGGAGATGGATTTTCTCTTTAAATCATGACATGGCCAGGTTAATTCAAAGGCTATTTTATCCATGATATAAAAGAACTTGTAATGTGGAGGGCAGGGGTGAACAAGGAGGCAGAAGACACATAGCGAGGGGACACAGGAGAGAAATGGGTTAAACCAGAAGGTAACAAAATGCACAAGGTCCAGCTTGGTCCAGGGGTTCCCTCCTCACCCTGCACAGGGACACAGCACGGGAGGGTACATGGGCTGCTCTCTGTGTGTATCCTAGGCACACGTTAGGATGCCAGAGGACTGCTGTGAAATCTACTTGTCATGGGCTGCTATGGAAAAACATCTGTTCCCCCAACTTTAAGCTAAGCAGCTGCCAAGCTCCTGACTGGCAAGGCTGAACACCAGCCCTGGGGATTTTGCTTGCAAGCCCTTACAGAGGATGACACTGGTTAGCGAGTGCCGAGACCCTTCTGCACCTAGCCCAGCATGATGGTGCTTCTCTGCTCAAACGGAATGGAACATTAATCAGATGTTAAAAATTACTATTCAAAAGATATTCTGTGACATAAATACCCAGACTGACAGCAGAGCATTCAGCAACATGTCCGAATCCTCATCCTCTTCCTCTTTATGAGAGGAACAGAAACCGCTTCTCAAACAAATGAGAAAAATACTTTTGTTTTGCTTTGTTGCAAAGAAGCATCAACTGATGATAGTAGACATTTAAAAAACAACCCCATGCTTAATTATAATCTTTCTGGAGCAACTAGGATGGCTTCAGATTATTTTACATAACTGTGTTAAATCCCCCCTGAGAATTATTCGCCTCCTACACTCCAGGGTGCCTGAGCTTAAAAGATGGCCAGTTATTTAACAGGCTTGTCAGTAGCTTAAAAATGTACCAGCACTTGCTGCAAAACAACAATTGCAAGTGGGTTTATTTCATTATCTTCACAGACCCTCTACAATGGGCAGGAAATTGTTCTTTGATGGTGCATTTTATTTTGAAATGCGTATTGCACCTGTGTATTTAAATTGTAATGAACATAAAACATGTATATAAATATATGGCCAAAGTTTGGAGTACCCTTTCTGAGCAGTACTTGCAGTAGCAGCCTTGCAAAACTTTACTAGTCAGCTTGCAAAAAGACAGAATGTTTTTCTTCTGTAATTTGGAAAAGGAAGAAACATCTTATTTTCCTGCATTGCCTTCCTAGAAAAAGAGAAGCCATCTGACTAATGAATAGTCTAGTATCTTGTTGGTGACTTAAAAATACAACTGGGAAAGAGGACATGATTCAGCCCTGGCTCAATGCTGTGATCTTTCCTTCTTGGGTTACATTTATTTGATTTTTGGTGTTTAAGATATGTTTTTTTATCACAGTTCTCTATGTTCACATAACATAAATTATGAAGATAAATAACAAAGTGAGGAAGGAACTGAATTCCTGTTCATGGACTTTCAAGCCCAGTAATTTCAAAGGAGTTTGCATGAAGACCTTTGTACTCTCAAGTATTCCTCATCAGAGGACAAGATCGTTGCTGGACTTGAGCAGGCAGAAGGACAATTTGTGTCTTTTCCCCCTCCTCTCGCCTATCTTTTCTGAGTAGAGACAGGTTTTAAGGCAGGTAGGTAAAAGAACTAAGCAGTAGGTAGGCTTCAGCATAGCCCAGATATTCACTCTCATAGGGACAAGAAATGGGTACATTGGTAACATCTTAATTTTTGTTTCCCTCTGATGTTCTGCCAGCAAAGTATGTCATCTGTGGATCAAATTCTCAGTGAGTTATATGGGGACAAAAGTGCGTATTAGCTGCAACCATGAAGATGAAAGAAGTCCCAAGCGAGATGCAGCAGATCTTTCTCAGCTGCTGATAGTAACAACCAACCCAAATGTCCCACAGAGTTGTAAATGGGAGCAGAAGCCATTCCTGAGCATCCCTGTGCCACCTCCAGCACCCTTGGGACTGCACCTGTGAAGGCTATAGGAGCCTTTTCTATTATTATTTTTGCTGATTAATCCATCTGAGGGCTGGATGAGTGGCATCATGCTGATGGCAAGTAGCCAGCCCTGAGAGCAGCCTTTGGAGAGACACTTAAACTCTGCCAGCATTGACTCCCAGCTCAGGAACCTTTTAATTAGAACCATAACTCTGACTTCTTCCAGCAATGGAAGAGCTGTAAGTACTGGAGTTATATCACTGCTGGGCTCAGGGTTAAATCTCATGCTGGGAAATTCAGAGGACTATCTCCCTGTGCCTCATGGCTCCAGTCCCTTCTGCCAGCCACTTGCACCCAGTAACTCCTATCCTACTCTTGCACAGAGTAGCTGGGACAGGTCAGGGAATAGGAGGAGGAGGCACTTTGTGGATTCAGTGTTATTTCCTTCTCTGTGCCCTGGCACTGGCTTTTCTATGTTCATGGCAGGGCAGAAGGGAAAATAGAGCTCTGAGCCTGATGACTGTCATTCTTATAACCCGGGACTGATGCGAAACCTTCAGCACTGAAACCAAAACCAAACAAGAGGGTCCATAAGCCGGTCACTAAGTGAAAAAACAATCTCCTGCAAACTGCCAGAAGAGAGTGTAGACCTCACTGACCAGTTACAAACCAACGGAGAAGGACAGAAGTTCATCATGTCCCAGGCAAGCCTGGACTACAGGCAGTCAGCATCCCCCCAGCAGCAGACGGACTCCAATGCTTAGCAAAAGGGCGAGTTGAATCTTGATGCAAACCCAACTGTATGGGAACCTGCAGGGTCACGTCTGCTGCCAGAGTCCCTCGGCACTGCTGCACTGCGGAGCAGCGCCATGCCCCCCTTCACGCTTGGGCGAAGCTGTTCGAGAGGATGTGCCAAAACATGGATCTCTAAGCTCAGAAGGGAAAGGGTACAAGCAGAGTTCAAGCTGACAGAGAGACTGCCACAGCAGCCGAGATGAGCACCAGGACGCATGGAAGATGGGATGGCACCAGAGCAGCCCTGCAGTGGCCAGAGAAGCAGCCAGTGGCTAAAACACAGCTGGTTTCTCATGAAACCTCTGCAGAGCTGGAGATGGCAGCAGTGGGCAGGACACTGCGCTGGCTTAGATGGATGGATGAGCAGCACGGAGGGAGTGATGAAGCCAGCACTGGGACTTGCATTGTGATCTTGAGCCATGCCCGTGTCCAGTGCCCCCCTCTCTCTGCATCCTGACCCATCCCATGTACTATGGGCTGTGTCCAACTCTGGGCCCCCACTTGCCTAGTCTCTTGGGGCTGTGAGGTAGGAAAGAGGAACTCCCCTTCCCTCTCTCTCTCTGTATTTGTAAAAAATTTCTTCTGAAATAATGTAAATGAACTCATCTAGAAACAAGAAACTCGAGTTTTCCGAGAACTTTGTGTTTCTGAGGGTGTAAATTTGGGCTTTGTGACTTCAGCAGAACTATTTTGAATTAGCCCGATACAATGAAGCTGGCCATTTTGAATACAAATAGAAAATACAACAATTGATATTAAATGCCTTCAATCCCATTTTAATGAGCTCTGTATTTCGGAGCTGGGATAAGTGCCCTCACTCTCTGAAGTTAGTATAAAAGCTACGTGACTACCCAGTATTATTATATGTCAAAACTGACACGAAAGTACAGAACTTCATCATAATTGGTGTAAAGAAAGTTAAAAGTACATAGCAGATGAACTTATCTTATTCAGCCTCTGGGTTTGCCACTTATTCCATTCAGGGGAATAAACATACACCATTTACACTTGTAAGTACATTGTGTCCTTTCTTCCCCATAAATCAGTCCCAGTAGGGAGCACTGTAATTGAGCTGCCAAAAAGAAAAGTTTGGAAAAAGTCAAAACAGATGATTTTAAAGCTTGAGTATATTAAAAATCTACATTGTTAGTGTGACAGATTTGTGTTTTATAAATCAGGCCCCTAACCAGCTTTTAAAAATATAATGGAGCACTCCCAATTACCAGTGGCAGCTCAGTGAGCAGGGAGTGGGGCTGTGGGGCTACCACACCAGAGCACTGCAAAGAGCAGCCCCCAGCAGCTGCCCCCTGTAATAACATCACTGCCACAGCACTTGCCTCACCCACCACAGGGAGAAACCTGCAACCAGGGAAGTGATAAAGTGCCTGAGGAAATTTAAACTCTATTCTGTAAGTTCTCATAAGGAGTTTCAGCAGCATTCCCAAAACTGGGTCCGTCTCTGAAACGTGCTGCCCTGGCTGGTGAACAGCATTTGGCTAAGCCACATCTTGGTTTTGAAGTGGAGGAGACAATCCATCCCTCAGCAGGAAGGTACAGGTGGCTGGGTTGTCTCCTCTTTTCTCTGTGATCACCCGGTAGGGATGACCCAGGGAAGCCTGCAAAGGGACCCTCCCTGGGGCACTGGCCCAGATCCAGAGTGAGGTGAGGCTTTGGGCATCTGCTGTGCCAAGCCTGAGAGGATCATCAGCCCAGGGCTGCATCCTCTTACTTCCCTGCTCGGTAACAAAGACACGAAATACTCTCAAAACACATACTCCATGTGCTAATTTAGGTGTTCACCCCTACTTCACAGGTACCCAAAGTATCTCCATTGACTGGACATTAAAAGACTGAAACACGAAATCCGTAGCAGGTGCTGAAGTTGATCTCTGGTGGCATGAAGGCTGAAGTGCCAAGGAGAAAGGACTTTCAAAGGATCTCCTAAAATTATCCTCAGTGGAACCAACTGAAATGAACCAAGCAGCCTGAGGTGATTTCCATAGCAGAGAAGGAGCACCATCCCTTCCTCAGAACAACTAAATGCTACACCCAAAAATAAAGTTGAAGTGTTCCAAGCACTAGGCAAGTAGTTAGGGTTAGGCTAGGGAGGGTTAGGCTAAGCAGGTGCAATTTCCATTGAAAATAATATATTTTATATTTATGTAACTTGAACTTTGCTCCTGTTCAATGGACTGCAGAAATTAAAGAGTAGAAAAACCCCAAAAATAAACCTGCATCAAGCCATCTGCGCCTCCTGTCTGTTCAGCATGGGGTAGAGTCTTAACAAAGAAAGATTAATGTGTGGAAATGGAAAAACCATGTACAGAAAAATGAAAATAAGCAGCGGGACCACAGAGCCAGATCAGGGCCTGAACTGTGACCCTGAGACAAATGGATAGGACAGCTTTTTCTTGGATTGTCAGCTGTGCGTCAACTGAACTTGTCCAGCTGTGAGTAAAGAAATAAGAAAGGCCAGTGAGGGAGGGAACCTCACAAGCTGCAAACATCTCAGGGCTGGGTTATGGCGAGTGCTAGAAAGCATGCAGATCATACAGCACCTTCCAGTAGGGATGCAAGAGAGCTGAACAGGAACTTTTTAAAAAGGGCATGGAGTGATTGGGCAAGGCGGGATAGCTTTAAACTGAAAAAGAGCAGGGTTAGATTGGATATTGGAAGAATTTCTTCCCTGTGAGGGTGGTAAGGCACTGGAACAGGTTGCCCAGAAAAGCTGTGGCTGCCCCATCCCTTGAGGTGTTCAAGGCCAGGTTGGATGAGACCCTGAGCAGCCTGGTCTAGAGAAGATGTCCCTGCCCATGGCTGGGGGGTTGGAACAAGGTGATCTTTAAGGTCCCTTAGAACCCAATCCACTCTATGATTCTATGAAAGTGTCACGAAAACGAAAAACTTCCCTGCTTGGGGCCTGAACCTCATGGAAAGGCAAAAGGGACAAATGACCCACAGGCACTGTGGGGCTGCAGGATGCTCAGAACAGCCCCTTGCCAGTGTGGAGCAGAAGGGCCTGTGTGAATCACACCCTCTGCAGAGCTGGTCCTCCCTGCATCATCCATCCAAGGCAAGCCTCATTATCCACCCTTGAAGAACCTCTCCTTAGTTTTTCATGGGGCAAATAACAAAAGAACATTTTTACTTGAAACTTCAAGAAGAACTCTATAAAACCTTTTGGTAGCATTTCTCACTGAAAATTAATAAGCCCATTTGCAAATGGCACTGCTGCTGAGTTTAATTGGTCCCCTTTCCCAGGGGAGCTCTGACCTCAAAAATCCCCAAGGGTTTTGGAATCGATCAGGATCTGTATTTTCCAGGAGAATGCCTTATTTAAAAAGCATCTGAAAGCTGACTCTCAGCCAATCCCTTCACAACAAAAAGGCACCTTCTTTCCACCTTTTCGTCTCTCTACTATTTCTATCTCCCTGCCATTTCCTACTCTTTAATGTATATCCAAATTCTCCTCTCTGTCCACTTGTCTGTGGTCAGTTCTTAGTTAAAGGGTAAGTAAAAGATGTATTTTTGTGCTCCTTGGGAAAGGGCAGATCATAGGAAAGAAAGAACTGGGTGAGTGAGCCATGTACCCTCTCTCCATCACCAAGCACTTGAACAGGATGGCACCTCTGATCTCAGAGTACAGAAATACCAACAGCCCCTGTCTGGAAAAAGTGAATTTTCCTAAATGCTTGGGCAAACCAAAGGTTTGGAGCTGTTATTAATAGACTGGGATAGCTGGAAGAAAGCTCACTGTATACACTAATGAAAATGTGTCTAAGTACTGCGGGGCTG
This sequence comes from Pachycephala philippinensis, assembly GCA_013397055.1. NCBI lineage: Eukaryota > Metazoa > Chordata > Aves > Passeriformes > Pachycephala > Pachycephala philippinensis. The sequence continues at coordinate 647,871 of VWZT01004468.1, read as the reverse complement.
TGAATTTATATTTTGAGAGAATGTGGGTAGTTAAGTAACCCCTGCCTGCTTGTGTCAGAGCAACAGTGGCAAGTGCCCTGCCTGCAAAAAAACCCAAGCCACAGAGGAATTAAATAAAGTCCTAAAAGACTGAAGCAGAGCCTTTCAGCTGAGGGAGACCCAGAGGGCAATGAAAAATCCAGATGGACGGACAACCACACATCGCTAGGGTAAGCCCAGCCAAACCTGGGGCAAAAGGCAGCAGGGAAGCAGCAGAAGTGCAGGACACACTGACCTAGGGCAGGAGGTGTGGGAGACCCCAACAAAATCACAGGGGGCTCTTCAGGTGGGCATTGTGCAATTACTCCTGTTGGGATTCAGACATGGAGCTGGAATTAGTGGCTCTTCCTCAGCCATCAAATCCCACAGGCAGTGAGAGAGCCCTGACCTGCTGCACGTCAGCTCAGCTGTGGCTCCAAAATCAGCCCCCAGGGCTGGGCAGCCTCCCTTGGACATGCCCCCTGCAACGCCAGCCCGATTTCAAACCTTGTTATCAGGCAACACAAAATTGAAAGGGGTGAGAACAAGGAAGTAGAAAAGAGAATGATTTATACAATTTCATGTGAAATATAGATAAAACCACTTTTGGTTGCCACACAGCCCAGGGAAGAGGCTGTTCAGGGCTCAGTGTGCTCACTTGTCCACTGCTCCTTCACTGTGGGCTTTGACAAATCTGGGGGCAAGGTGACTAAATGCTACAACCATGCTCAAACTCTCCCTGAAAATGGCTGATTTTCCCAATTTCCAGCTAACCTACCTAACGTGGTGCTTCATGGGGGACAATTAAATAGCCAGAAACAACAGGCACGAAGATAGCCTGCTGTGAGCTCTTAAGACTTTTCTATGAGTCTAGTATTTAAAAGGTTAATTACTCCCTGTGATGGCCAAAAAATGCAAAAAAAAGCCTACTCTAGAATTCACTTGCCTCGATCACTTCCTATTCATAATAAAAAACAAAAACACACAGCCACCATATTTTGTTGCAATTAAGAGCATGTGGCTAATGCTCAAGCTTGATTTTATCCACTTAATTCATCTGGTGTAGCACCTCTGAGCATCTGGGGAGCTGCTGAGAGGTGAGCATGCCAAGAGCTGATCTAAGGATTTGATCTGTATCACAGCCTTCTTCAACCTTCAAAAGAGCTGAGCATTTTATTAAGGGCATCCAAGAGGATACTTGTGATCCTTCTGTGTACAGTACAGGTGATTATCTTAATGGAATCTCCGTCCATCAGCAGCTCAGTCTATTCAATACAAAAAGGGAAAAATATGAGAACAGTCTAAGAAGAGTCCATATAGCAAATCCAGAGAGGAAGAAAATTCAAATCTCTAGTTCATTCAAAGTAGAGATTCTCCATCTCCTCTCCTTTGGCAAGTTCCAAAATCTAAAACAAAAATATTCAGTGAGGAATTCTCCATGCAGATATATTAATTATATCCTGATGTAAATTCTGCAAACCACCTCCCATGTCACAGACAGGTATTCCAGGCGTTAGCTGACTTGCATTTCAAACACCAGAGAGGGAATGGACATAGTGGGACTACTGACACCCCTGGGCTCTGAGTAATGGTCCATCAGCATCATTCCTGTCTCCAGGAGCATTGCTCAGCATCACCTCAGGTACCTGCAGGCAGTCACTCCTGGTTTGGGATTAGCCATGCCATGGTCATGGAGGCAACAGAGCTGGTGTCTGCCTGGAATATTGGGATCAGGTTCAACTTCCCTTTAAAGAGTTTAGCTACACCAAGTGCAGAGTCCTGGGGAACAGACGGAGAGGTGGAACAGGACCCGTGAGTGGGTGCAGTGCAGAGATAATGGAGGTGCTGGGCATAGAAGCAGAATAGATTTGGTGTAGCCACCATCGAGCTTGGTAAGCAAGGCTGGATCCAACCTTGATTTCTGCAAAAGTTTCCAAGTAAGTCCACGATTCCTTCTGGGAGTCTAATGTAGGGCAGGGTTTCTTCATGTGAGAACAGCTCACGTAGCTCCAGCAGTCACCGTGCTCTGCACATGAGCTAATCATTCCACCGGGATCTGGGAGCTCAGGCAGGTGCACCAGGTCAGAACTTACATAAAGAGATAACCTGGAGGAATTTGTTAGAAACTGCCCTCTACAAACTTAGGGAGGTTGTACTACCAGCCTTCTCTTGGTATAACAGGGGTCCTCCTTACTAACACAGAAAGAAAACACTTGCCAATTTTTGGAACATCACAACGTATTAAAAATGCATGGGAAAGGGAGAAATCCCCAGTTCTCATGCTTGGTTTTCATAAAACTAAAGGTTCTGGGCCAAAATTTTAGATCCTGAGGTGACTAAAAGGTAACACCTAAATAATTGTGGAGCTTACTGGAGCGCTGCAGGGACGGCTGTGCCATGATTTCAATTGGTGTGAAGCACCAGGAGCAGAGCACCAGCGATACACATCAGCCAGCAACCTGGCTCACTGAGTCTGTTTGCATTTCCTTCCCACGTGATAAAGGCTGTGCTGATGGATATGTCGGTGGTTGTCCAAGGGGGGTAAACTCTGACAAAAGAATTTAAAGCTCTCAGAGGTACTGAGAAAAGGGAAGTGGGAGATTCCTAGTCCTGCTGTTCTGGCATGACATTTGGCAAGTGTTCCTTAGGACCTATATTTGCTAGTAAGTGCAATGTCCTATCACTGCAGTATTTCCCATTGGAGGGAATCTTCCAGGACTCTGATCTCCACCAAGAAAGACATGGCTCAAAAGCAGCTTGAAGGTGGCAGTCTTTGCTAAAACATTGCAGGCAATTAGGGTTCAGTTGTGTCCTCTTCTTTTCTGCTTTCCATTTTCCTCCAAAACTGGCGATGTTTCACAAGAGCCTGAAGGTGGGAGAGGTGGGACCTTCCTCTGGAGCTGGTGAGGACCATGGCAGAGGCTGGCTCCCGGGTGGCTCTGGTCTGGGGAGGTCAGTGCCAGGCTCCGAGTCCTACAGGGAAGGACAGCCATGAATCCTCCTCGGTGTTTCCAGCATGGTGAAGGAAGGTGGCAGAGGAACCAGCCAGTTTCACTTGGGCACACGTGAGCACCAAGATGGGGCTGCCCAGCCCCTGAGAAGCCCCAGCTCCCATCACTTAGAGGGGACTGCTCAAACGCCAGCTGCAAGTCACAGACCCGGGCTCAGCTCACAGAGAATTTTAATTCTGTGCTTGGCCAGCCATTGATAACAATGGTCTTTCCTGCTATAAAACTCCCTCAAACACAAACATCTGTGTGTGAACATTAGCATGGCCTTGTTCTGCAGACAGAAAAAGAAAANAGACTCACCACAAATTAATGGAATACAAACATGCCTGTGTCTGAATGAAAATGCAGGAATAAGTAAGGGTTTTCATCTTTCTTTTCCATTTTTCAAATACTCTTGAAAGTAAATATTTGGGGTATTTTTCATAGAGGAAACCCATGCATCTTACTTTCGGAGCTATTATTTTTATATGCCTAAATAGCTGCTGTATTAAGATGCCAAGAAAAAAAACAACTGTGTATTTAGTCCCAAAACAAACTCAGTATGAGTAGAGCCAGTGCTGGCTGCTCTCCTGAGGGTCTCGGTCTAACATACTTCAGCTTTGGTTTGGAAAACCTTCTTTAGGGAGGGAAAACACCACAGCCCCATGTCTGCCTGGCTGCTTGCCTGTCTACAAACAGCTGGTCACGGTGCTAAAGAAGGCATGGATGGGATTGAAAAAGACACTTTCCTCCCTTCAAAAGAAAAAAAGAAAAGATGGAAAAAAGTCCAGCAATCTAAAACCTGAAAAGTTTATGCACTGACTGCTGAGTTGAGGCTCCTTTTGCACAGGTCACTGGACAGACATCAGATGGTAAGACCTTTTAATTGCTAATGGCCTGGTCTGGATTTCAACACATGACCCAGAGATAAAGGACTCTGTATCTTATTATCAGTCCCTTGAGCAACTGTTACATCTTATTAAGTGTAACTATAGGTTCATATATCAGAATCCCGCAATGGAGAGTATCATGGAACCATAAAACAGTTTGGGCTGGAAGGAACCTTAAAGATCATCTAGTTCCATCAGTTCTTTGCTGGAAGCAGAGTATTATTAGGGCATTCCCTTGCTGTAATAATGGTTTGTGAGTTCCAAAGCAGAACCCCAATATCACGCTTTATTTTTGCTTCAATGCTACAGCTGTTGAAGTGACAAAGCTGGGCTGGAGAGCTATTTGTGCAGCAGGGAATGAAGAGCAGACACAGATTGCTGCTCTTTTGTGTCACTTTACACTGCCCCAAAAAAAGGATAGGTAAAAGCATTCAGATAGTGCTGTCATCATTGTTTTTCAGAGAGAGAAATCAAGGCCAGGCACAGCTACAGGCTTTGCATAAGATCACACCCCAAAGTGGTGCAAGGGCAGAAGCAGAAGTGAGCACATGTGATGTAGCAGCTCTCTCTAACCAACAGACCATTACTTCCTTTGCTAACCCTGCATGGGAAGGGAAAGGCAGGATCGAGTTGTGCAGTGCCTGCAAATCCACTGAGGATGGCACACCAGAGAAAGATGTGGATTTTCATACAGTTCAACTTCCAGCCCAATTTAATATCAACACAACCCCCTAAGAAACAAGGTCAGCAAGGACTAATGCTGGGTATTTTGCATTTTAAATGCATGCCTCTCCTAAAACCTTTAGAGTTTTAGCTTCTGAACAGACACCTGGCCATATTCTGCATCAGCATACATCAGCACAGCTCCGCTGAAGGCAACAGAGCCATCTCTATTTTATCAGCTAAGAATCTGATCCAGCCTTCTAAGAAAGAGGGGGCACGCAGGGGGTGAGATGTTCACCTCCTTCCTGCCTCTTGTAATGCTGCTTTCCACACCAAACACTCAGCACCTCGCAGGACTGGGGTCTTTGGGGTGAGATTTAACATATATTCTCTGGTAGTGGCTGAACTGATTGCCAGCAGAGAGAGAACTGTAAATCAGTGGTGATAACCAGGGCCCTGCTGAGCCATCACCAGTGGGGAACCTTTGCAGCTCTGAGAGGTTGCTAGTCTCATAAATAACAGGTCTTCTGTGAGATACTGCAGTCTGACTGCATTTCATTAAACAGTAAGAAGATGAGCTGATCCCTGCTTTAAAATATGGAGATTTGTGTGTTTATTAGCTGCATTACCCACCTCGCCCTTCTTTAAGCAACACAGTTTTCCTCCAGTTGCAGATATTTTCAAGTCGTGGACAAGGAACACGAAGAGGTATGTGCAAACCAAAGTGCTGAGGGTGGCCTTTGCAGGCTGCACAGACCATTTTCTGGGAGTGCTGCTGATGCATTGTGATTAGATGCCATTTTAGCTTGGCAATGAGCATTAAGCGATGCTGTTCTTTGTCCTGCTACATCTGGTCTGGCAGCAGAAAGCTCTCTGTGATTTAAGACAGAGATTTTGTGAGGTGCAATCTCTCTCTGAATCCTGCCT
>VWZT01004468.1:609546-642290 GCA_013397055.1 Pachycephala philippinensis | reverse complement strand
CTCTCTCTGAATCCTTCCTTTTTTTTTTTTTTTTAAACTTTAATTTCTTCTAGATGAGTTTTCAGAAGCACTGAAAGCTTGATGAATCACTTGACTGAATGGCCCACATAGTTTCCTCTTAAGTCAGCTTTGGCAGTGAGCCACTGAACATATCTTGCGGCTTTGCTTTGAGTAATATTTTCGTTGGTGAGATTATTCAAATATTTGAAGCCAGGCCACCCATTCCTTGTGTACTCCAATCTTTGCACTTAACCAGGGGGAGGAGAGCTGCAGTATCATGCTCTAGAAATCTGGGTACAAAGGCACTGAGCAAGAGGAAAACTTGCCTCCAACCCAAAGGATTTTCCCTTTGGATATAACATTGTATGTCCAGCTGCAAGGCTGGGGCAGTGCAGCTGTGTGCAGCTGGTGTTAATGGCAGCCGGATGTGACCAGGACCAGAAAGGGCTCATGCCAGCCCTGCAAATGAAGAAGCCACTGCTGCTGCCTTCATGCTCCATTTGTGGGGTGATGGAGCCTATGGCAGCAGTGGGATAAGTGATCTGCTCCAGGCTGCCATCACCCAGCACAGAAGGGACTCCGGGGTCCAGCACTTAGGACAGGTACACACCCACGTGCAGCCTGAGTCAGCTTCATCTCTGCAGTCATAGAAACACAAAATCATAGCAGTGTTTACAATGCTTCAGACCTTTAGACCTTTAAGACCATTGAGTCCAGCCATCGTCCCCTTGCCCCTGTGCTCTGGCTGGGAAGGAGGCTGCAATTCTCTGTCAGGTTTCCCACCCTCAGCCTGGCACTCTGCTTCCTTTCAGGGACTCAGTCCTGGCGGCAGCTGCCCTCCGTCCCCATGCCCTGCAGCAGGTGTTGAGCTCTGGCTTTGTAGAGGCTTAAAAGGACAGAACACTGGGGGTGGGGGAGAAACCAGTTTTGGACAAAGCAGTGCAAACAGCCAGAGGCTTTTCAAACTGATCACAACCATAATCAAAACTCAGTTATCCCAAAATTCACTGTTCTGAGCTAGATTCAAATTTTCCAGATGTCCCAAGGCTTCTTCTCTAACACAACCCTGGATCTGGGAGTAAATTCTCTTAGTACTGAATTTGTGAGCCTGCATCTCTTCACTCTCCAGTGAGTTTAGAAAGTTTTTTGGCTTCAAGCTAATAATTTAAAAAGGACTGTCTTTTTTTCTAGCCACTGGATTCCAATTAGCTTTACTTTTCATTTCAAAAAAGGAGCCCCATACAGCAAGCATCCTGCAGACTGATAATCTGATGCAGGTACAGAAGGACAAGTTCAATCACACCCACCTCGCTGATCTGAAGCACTGCTCCCGTTCATTTTAGACTCATTTCAGCGTGGCAGGTCACAGCAGTATAAACATCGCGGGGAAAAAAAAAGGCCGAGCTGGCAAACAGTCAGAACTTGCTGTTCCTGACCCAGTAACCTACTTTTTGAGCACCATGGAACATGAAAGCCACCCCTAGCTCAGACTGCGACGTCACCTCTTACTTAACTTCTTAGAGGCAAATAGTGGGTCCGGTTGGAAAGAGTTAGATGAGACATGGTCATCATTTACTTCATGCTGACCACAAAGATCTGTTTAGGTTAGACAGGAAGACACAGAGTGAGTGGTTTCTAACCTCAAGTCGTTCACAGCCATCATCTGAACGCACATGTTCCATGCAGCAGAGTTTGGACCTTTCAGTCCATCATGCTGACACACAGAGCAACCTGAAATTTTGTCTACAGCACCAGTGTCACCATCAGCTTCACAGGCAAAGAAACTGTCCAAGGGAACCCTTCATGAAGGACCCCTGTTTTACCTCTGCAGTGCTGCTTTAGCTGTTTTCATTCCAACTCCTGCCTGACCTTATGTGGTGTTCAGAGAGCACAGTTTTTAAAGGCAGAAAAGACTTAAGGACCCCTGTGACCAGCCAAAGTTGCTCTCTATATCTGTTCTCCCTTCAACAGGGCAACAACAGCAGCCATCAACACCCATCAGCTCTGGGATGGCATCTGTCTTCCACTCTTTGCTGCCCCAGATTTCTACCCCATCACAGTCCTTCCTTCAATCAGCAAAGCTGACCCCATACTCACAATACTTTGTGAGGTTAATAAAGGATCTTGGGGAACTGCTAAATATGGCAGAAAAATATATGTTCTCAAGGATGTGAAGCATCCCTTTTCTCCAGGACAACTCATGGGCTACTAGGGATTTTCTCCTGCAACTTATGCATAGTTTATCTTCTTTCCATTTTAGTGACAGAAGCAGCATCACTGGTTGAAATGCACCTGGACAGAGTGTTGCTAGCCTGCAGAGAACAAACAGGGTAACCTGTGGCATTTGTCATCCACAGACAGTCCCTGCTTAACAAATGGTTACGCTTAAGTGTTAAGCCTAACAGTTGCTTAAGTTCAGCAAAACATCTCCATCTTCAAAGCATTTTGTTTGCCTAAAGCCATCGGGAGTTTTCTCATCAAAACACAAATGGAGATGGACTAGGAATGAAGTTTTCAGGCAGTTTTCTACTACAAATGAGAAAAGCACAGAAACAGAAATCGTACTCATCCAGTGCTCTTTGCAACTCTGCCACTGCGAACATCCTTAGAAATCAGTGTTTAACATTTGCCATTAAGAAGCAAAACATAAACTAAGACTAAACTCTGGCTTAACATTTGAAAAGATTAATATTTTACTGCGCGTAAGGGAAAAGAAATAAGAGTGGTAAGACAGAGTGAGAGACATTACAGAGGGAGCTCTTTAGGGAAATGATGGGAAATGATTCTTTACTGAAATATGCCCATTTTTGCAGGCAATTGCTTCCACTGCATCTATCAGCTGAAACATACACACACAAAATAGGAAGAGGTAGAAATGAAATTACTTTTGCTTGAATATTACAGCTACATGCAAAAAGAAGTGGTTGAAATAATCAGAACAAAGTGTCTTGAAGTTATTCCACCTTCCAGCTGGCTCAAGCTGACTAAGATTTTATTTCTGTTGACACTTGGACTTCCCACTGCAGACCAGGAGGGGATAGGGCACTGCAGTATCTTAAAAATTCTAGCTACATTTTCATTCATCATCACAATCCATTTTCCCACCATCTCTTCTACCAGCAGTGTTAACTTAACCTAAGATTAAAAACATATGGAACTATTTTACTCTGGCTGGTATAAGCACAACACAAATGTAAATGTTCTAATAGACATAAGTATTTTTTCTTTACTACAATGTCTACTTTAGATCTCTGAAATTGTAAAATTAAAATCTATTCTAATACATACTTACACAAAAAAGACATTTCTAGCGAATTATAATATCTAACTGCTTATTACACAAAAATTGCAGAATGACTGTATTGTAAAAAAAATAATTGCCTAATTATGAAATCCTGATGATAAAGACACCATTGTCATGAAAACATCTGGACTGCCAGCCCCTCAGAATACATGAAATTTCAATAGGCAGAACAAAATCAGGAGGCAGATGAAAGAAGAGTTTTAAAGAGGTCCAGAGAAAAACTATCACCCACTGCAATTTCTTTCTCAAAGTGCAGGGGATGGCTACAAACAAACCAACCAGTAACAACCTATTCACAGTGGCAGAGCAATAAAAATGTACAGGGACATGAGGGACAATTAACAAACACTGTGCCTATTCTTGCACAACCTTGGGGAAAATATACTTCTACTCTACTCTTCTAAAATGTCAACCTGGGAAAGTATTCATTGCCTCAGGGTGTTAGAAACCTGTTTGTCAATCCAATGCCTTAAAATAACAGAGTTGACAAATCTGAACAGAACAGCAATCAATAGTGTTTCTATAGCATTTAATTCGCATCAAACATCATTTAAATGATATTTGAAGAACAAAACAGGAAGAGGAATAGGAATGAAGGAGGGGGAAACGTCAGTTACACACTAACAGAAGTACTGAGAAAATTAAGAGAAGTTGGACTGTTGTGTTCAGTTCAGCCAAACAGGGCTAATCATGAACAAGAAATCTGTTCCTTGTTGTCAAGCCTGTCATAAATGTTACATTAATAATGAAGTTACTGGCTATGCACATTTTAGCTGCTTATGAAACGATGAAAGTTTTCTTAGAAAAAAGGGAATACAAAGACATCATTATCCCAGATGTGAGATGCTACATCAAAAGCATCAGAAGAAGCATGAGAACATGTCCAGTAGATTGGAGGATGCAGTCTGGTAAGAAGAGACCTTGTCTGTGAGCCCAGGATATGATCATGTCAGAGAGACCTCTCCCAGTGCAGGACTTTTCTCCTTTCCAGCTGAGATCAAGTCCTGAAGACATGTACACCTATAACTGGCCCTGAGCATGCAGGCAATCCCACGGAATCTAATGAAGATTCCTTGTTCAGATAGCTAAAAGTTCACAGCGCAGCATTCACAGGGCTGACAGCTCCAGTAAGGTGTAATTTCTTATCTCTAACTAGAGCTCCCATTGCTGGCAGCGACGTTTCACCACTGATCAGCCTGTGCCTTGGAAACCCCAGTGGAAACCTCACATGTAAATAATCTGCAAGGCCCCAGAACCAGACAACGGATGATACTTTAGAGAATGATGTATCACTCAAAGGATACGACACATCAGTTATGGGGGTGATTACAGGGCAGACAGCACTAAAAGCACAGTAACCTTCTCACATGGCTGCCATCTGTGGTCCTCTGCTAAAGGTTATATCAGGACTCTATTGTAAAATGCTGCTGGCTGGGATTTATAATTCAGCAGCCAACTTCTCAGCCAAGAAGTCCTTTCAAGTGAAAACAGTTCAGTTGTGGATGTTCTGCTCATGTTGGATATTTTTGATCACTAACATGATAAAATCTGCAAAGCAGCATCAGCCTGTGCATCTGATATGTTTTCCACAAACAGCTCTGCACAACAGCCAAACCGATGGAGTTGATCACCTGCTTCAGGTCTCACTGCTTGTTTGCATGGTGTTCAGATGGTGGGATAAAACTCATTCCCTGTGCAAAGGCTCACTGTGAGATCTGTACAGCACTTTAGTCTCCCCTAAGCCCGATATTTGGGCTTACAGGGGATTTAAGACATGTGTACACTGAGGAATGGCCTGCATGGTACCAGTGAACAGAGTTACGTGCACTAGGAAAAGCCTTCATATCTTCTTCTAAAGAAGCATTACTCTTCTGCCAAGTAAATAAAGATGCGCCTGTTATTTACTTTCTAGCACATATTGCAAAGCTCATGTTAATTAAACATCTAAAACACACAACAGAATAAATCTTTATTGACGTAATGCCAATAAATTGTATATGAACTCTCCCCCCCTGTTTACTCAGTAAATACTTGCATGGAAAGAATAACTTGCACTGTCCTAGACAAAGGACAAGCCTGTTAGGGCACTGGAGCCAAGAGCATCCTTTCTGCTGTCTTGGACTCCAGAGCTGAAACTCCAGGATCCTCTGAGTCAACTTAAACAGAGTTCAAACATCAGGCAAACACACCAGGAAGGAGACAGCCAGGATAAAACCCACAGGCCTGATGCCAGGCTCTGTGGCATCAGAGAACTTTGGTACAACATCAAAGACCACATACTTTTCCCTGGGTGATTTATAGGTTGTAGCATAGGGGTATTTCAGTGGTTGAAAGGATGGTCCAAATACGAAACCATCTCCAAAGCTCAATGTACATCACAGCAAAAAATCCCCTTTTCTTTGGAGATGCCAGCCCTTTAAAAGACTGCAGCTCTCAAAATCCAGGCACTAGAAACCTAGGAATATCGGGTCTGTTACTCATTTATCTTTAGGTGAATTTCTAAAGTGTTCCACATATGGATAGATTTCTAAAGCCTAGTTCCCAAACCCTAGTTACTCACAAAATAATGCACAAGGAACCGCAGTCAAACCTTGTTTGACATTTACAGAATGCCTTTAGATAACTCTAGTCTACAAAGGCAATTGCACTGTTAGACTATGCAGTGACTAAACACATTTGTTAACGGCAAAGCTGCCTCTGACTTCAGCAGACAGAGGTTCATCCCTAAAATCCCATGAAACATCAATCTGTTAGTATCCCTCTCATTATTAGTATACATATATTTATCTTTAAAGCAGATGGACTGATTGCACAAGGCTGAAAGTTGTCCAAAAGAGAAGTGTCTTCTATTGGGGAAGAGGCTATGAAGCACAAACACTCCCAAAACACATGACTCACGCTGGCAGGCTGTCACAACACTTTTCTGAATTTGAACCAACACAATATGAGATCCCTTTTCTTGGTGTCAAGCCATATTTTAGCTCTTGTCGATTCTTGCTGGCCAGTTCAGATACATTTTAAGAAAATTACAACTATACTAGCAAAGCCTCTTAACCTTCACATTGTCTCCCTACTGAAGCACATGCAGAGATACGTACCAGTAAAAAAAAAAAAAAAGGAAGATTATCTTAAACTGACATGTTATTCAGACTCTCATACCTGTCTTTCAAATACAGATTTGACAGCATTACCATCCAGGATTAGAGGGTCTGGGACTTTGTTAAAGTTTCCATGTAACGGTCATGGGGAATTGCTTTTAGTTGGTTTCTTTTCTTCTGTGATCCACAGGGAAAAGGACACATAATGCTGCTTATCTATACTCCATACCTACATCTGAAAGACAGAGGCATTACCATTGCTTCCTCTATAAGAATAGGATAAATACAGTTTATAAGAAGGCATATTTACATAAGTTTTGATCACTCATGCAACAGATAAAGAAGCCTTAATACACATTTTTCTTCTCCTACACACTGCCGTGAGCTCAGTGCTTTGTCTGGAGCTATTTCACAGAGGAATGTCTTAATAGCCTTTTTTTCTTCCATACAAGAGCTGTTTCCAAACACCAATGGTAGCTTCTGTTCCAACAGCACTGTCACCCAGTGCATTGTTACTGCAAAGCAGATTCATCGCAACCACCAAATTTCAGCTTTGGCGAATGCAAAGTGAATTTTTCCTCTTGGTATTGCAGTGCAATGGGCTTGTGTGTTTGAGAAATATAGCCTTGAATTTCCTACATAGTTGAAAGCAGTTCTGGCACCAGCTATTACTTGATGTTATTAACTTAGACCCTTATTCAGCAAGTGCTGTAGCGAAACTAAACTCTTGCTTAGGTTTATCCCTGTTCAACAAAGTGCTGCTGCAGAACAGAAAAATTCAATCGGAGCTTTTGTGTTCCAGTAGCTATCCCTCACCAGAAGCAAGATTGCAAATGGTATTTGTGTTATTTCTAACATGGCTCAGTTTCCTTGGTTAGCACCTTTAGGAAGAAGCCTTAACCCCAGCATCCAGCTCAAAAAGATCAAACCCACCCCAGATCTCCTCCCCAAAACCAACCAAACAAAACCAGCCTAAATTAAATTAACAGCTTTAGCCTGTTGTCAGATGCCAGATTGTCAGAGCTTCAGAAATACTCTCTGGTAGAGCCCAATGAGAACTTACAGGTAAGTGAGCAAGACGAAGTCAGGCTGCAGAACCGTCACCCATAAGGTGCCAGTGGGAGCAGTGCCTACGTTCCCACCTTCCAGGAAAAAATCCTGACCTGTATAAACACAGCCATGCCTGTGAGAGCCAGCAATAACTCACATGCAATCAAAGCGAGATCCCTTCCAACAATGATAAAGATCTAGACAGAGAAAATGTTATTTAAAACTAAATTCCTCCAAAACAACCCCAACACCCACGGCCAGATTCACTTGAGATAAATAGTATTAAACTTCTGACAAGTGGTTCAGGACATCCAAACTGAAATGCCTGAAAAGGGTCTAGTTCCCAAGAAATCACTTGTTTGGCATGCTCTTCAGCACTTTCCATGGGTTCCTCAACAACGCCTTCAAGGTGGAGCCCCTGTCTGGCAGGTGGGCTCATGTGGGGAGTGGTTTTTTTAGGCATAAATGCCTCATTGGATCTCTCCAGTGGTAGTGCAGCATTCCCATCCTCACAGGCCTCATACTAAAGCATCACCTAAAGGGTATTCAAAACCTTAGACTGTCCATTACCTCCTAAGTAATTGCTAAAACCGTCCAAAACCTCTCACCCAATTCTATGGTAGTGAAGACTGCAGAGAACGCACAAACCAAATGTATAACCCTACCAGAAAATGTTTTTCTACACATAAAAAAAGTTACATGTACTCATGGATACCATTCCAACTAGAAACATATTCATCTTTGGGGAACTAAAAGTTAATTCCAACAAATACCTCCTCCTGAAGGTAAAAACAAATAAAAGTACTGTGATGGTAACAGAGCTGTGCTTTTCAACAGCCTCTATATTACAGCTGGCTAAGGCTATAGTGACGTGCTCTCCAGTAAGACACAACAAACTTTTTGACATTCAGTAGAATGATAATGCAGCTGCAGCTTTGCTATGTTTAGCAGTCAGTAACCAAAACACATCCCCAGGTAAGCATCAGAGGAGCCAGGCATGCGCTTTCCCAGGGCTCTGCTCTGTGACCCCGTTTCCCTGATGTTATCGCTGTATCCTCATTATAACACTTCAAGAGGGAACACAAACATCTTGTACATCAAAATGCTCTTGACTTTTACAAGCAACCTGATTCAGCAGCCCTCAGGGTGCAGTTTCATGACCAGCTCAAGCAAATCTCACCCTTGAAAAGGCACTTCTGCCACTCCCAACCTTCTTTGCGTGAAAAATCACGCTTGCATGGTTGAAAGTTAATGCTTGGAGAGACGTTTTATAACGATTGGCTTTCAACTACTTTGCCAATCAGCAGAGATTGCAGGGAGCAGAAGACAGAGCTGCCTTCTTTGGTCTTAAACCAGCTACTCATGAATTGTTATCCTTGGTGGCACAACCTATTGCTTATGATGGCCATCAATGAGTTTCACATGCAGGAAAAGGACCTCAGCTCTGTATCTTCGAGGCTTGTGATTATTGTTAGCATTGGTGGGCTGACAGCCAGGAATTCTACACTGAACCTAGAGCCCTGCCACAGAATTATTTTAATAAGCCATTTAATTTATCTCCCATCCCATTTTTCTGATAGCATTTAAACCCACTTTCCTGTCTTGTTTTCCTAAGCTGTAATTTCTTAAGCTGTAAGCCATGTAGGCACCTCTCTACCTTTGACCACTGTGGATCCCCTTGTGGGGAGCCACAATCCTGGGGATTTCCTGAAGCTCACTGCAAGCATATTTTGTACAGCCTCATCATTGCAAAATGCATATTGTAATCGACAGCCTTCAAACCCTACGCATGATCTACTGTCCCACCTTAATACAGTATTCCAATCTCATGTGGAACTTCTCATGCAACCACAGGAAAGACAATAGTACCAGCAAACACCTCCTGCCTGTGGAGCACTGCACATGTGACAGGACAATTTTAAGGGAATGAAGATAATCTTAAACACTACTAAATGCCACACAGGAACAGTTGTTAAAAGCGGATATAAAGGCCTGCAAAGAGGAAACAATTCCCAGTGTTCAGCATTGAGTTTTATTGCCGCATAAAGTTCAGCCCTGTGCCCCATATGCTGCAGTATTATCTGAAGAAACTGCATCTACAATCTAATGTTTACACGTATAAATACTTTTGTAGCACAAAGGTTGCCAAAGATCAAGGACCTGATTCAGCAACAGACTTAGTTTAATATTAAGCAGCACCTCCATCAACATGATTATTTATCTACTCAAATTCAAGGAACTGCTACGCACTTTGGCCAAATGAAGCCAAAATGGGGGATTGTTTCTGAAAAACATGTTGTGCACAGGTGAAGTCTCACTTGGAAAAAGAGAGAGAGAACCCTGGGAGAAATACACTGCTTTCCTACCACAGAAGTCATGCCTAATGCAGCAACAGGGAAGAACAACCTAGGGCTGAACGTCAGCAGGAGGTGGTGCAGGAAGGTGTCAGCAGAAGTGGGTGCCCACACCCATCTCCCCGCCTCTCCAAACACATCACAGAGCCATCGCAGAGCCCACAGACTGCACTCACACTGCTGCAGATGAGGTCCCACTGGGGTCTCTAGGTGAGGAATTGGCATCTGGCTGCACTGGTAACAGAAAGAGACAACCAAGAGCCTCTGTGTGCTACTTCCACAGCTCCCACCCATGAAAGCTTTGCTGAGAGTCCAGTACTGCTGACGAGGTCTCATTCCCCCTTTCTATATAAGAAAATACTCAGATTCGCTTCCAAATCTGTGCTACATTTTTCAGCAATGTACAAGGATATGTTTTTTGATAAATTCCATGTCACTTCTGTTCCTCAGGAATGAGGGTCTAGAAGACCTTGAGCAGACACACAGATGGCATTTAGTCAGCAGAACTGATGCCTGTTCAGCTCCTTAGCTTTCTTTGTGCTTCTGAGACAACAGTTTCCAAGGGACAACTGTGTTCTTGAGAAAAGCAGACTCCAAATTTCACTTCGGGTAGAGCCCTAAGGTGGATTAGCCTTTCTGCCCATCTTCACTGCATGCTGTAAGCAGCTTACTCGCAATATGACAGATTTAGCAAAAGTGACAGTTGCTCGCTGTCCAATATCATTAGCCCGCCCTGCACAAGAGCTCAAACATGGTGTTCCATTCTCCTAACAAAATCAGCTTATTAATAACCGTGCAGCCTGGCACAGTATTTTCCATACAGCTGAAGCAGTGCTTTGAGCAGGGGAGTTCCCAATTCACACACCTACGGAGATTCAAAATCGAATTCTAACTAAGATGAGATCCAAACAGTGAACAGGTTCAATGGACTGGCATGTTGGAGGGACTAGGATATTTAAGCATCCGTGCTTGCCTTTATTACTCATCCTTCATTACCTTTATTACTCTGGTCCCTGAGTCTGTGGAGGGAATGGTAATCTAATAATGCTACCCAAGTCAATGGAAACAATGCAATCCATTGGTCTGCCTTGGGCTCAGCTCCCCAAGGAATCAGCATCAGTGCTCCTTCTCCCTGACAGGGCTCAGCACCTTCCTCAAGGTGCGCTGTGGCAGCAGGTAAGGGCCAGACTGCTCTTCCAGGTAGACAGAGAAAGATGCAAACAGAGGAAGACCTCTGCTTCCTATGAACAGGTGTTTGTGTTACAATGTTAAAACAAGGTTGGAAGTAATTCTCTGTTGATTCCTGCAACAAAATACTTCAGCTAGAAAAAAAAAATTGTTGGAGTCCATGAGGTTGTTGCAAACAATACCATTTGTAGTAAAGCCTCCCTTTTTATTCTAAAAAGTTCAAGTTAAAGAACAGAACCAATTTCACTGCTGAAATAGAACCCCTACAATTTCCCATTTAAAGCCAGGCAGGCAAGATCATGTTCTGAACCTCTGCTTCCCCTGCTATACAAACCATGGACCTGCATGGCGGCAGCACTTCCCAGGTAATACAGCCCAGGTGAATGATTTCCCAAAGCTCTTCACAGTAATCCCAAAACCAGGTAATTCTATAATAATCCCAAGTGAAATGTTTTTGTTTTAACACACACCTGTGGGAAAAGAACATCCCACTATTTTACAATGAGCTTTTTAAAGACATCCTGGGAAATTTTCCAAGAGCTACACCGAAATGGAAGAACATTTAGTTATTTACTTTAGAGGCTTATTAGAATGTTTGGAATCATTCTTGTCCTCTCCTCCCCCCAGAATAAAAGCCTTTATTTTCTTTGTCAATTTGAGAAACATGCCTCTGATCCTGCTGCTGAGGTTTGCATGTGGAGAGTGTCACTGGCTGCAGCTCGGAGCTAAACTCTCAGGGCTCAGCCTGCACCAAACGCAGCAGGGGACAGGACTGGGAGAGGGCAGGGATCCATCATCCCATCCCAAGGAACTTAAACTGCAAGCAGTGGCTGAGTTGCCAATCAAACCCAGCTCTGAGCCAGCTCCAAGCGAAAGCAAGAAACACAGTAGAGTTTAAGGTCATTTTAATATCCTGAAAGGTTTATAAACACCAGAGAGTCATTTTACCACAAAGTGCATCAAATGGCTTTACGCTGGTAAGGTGGGATCAGCACCCATTCTCAGAATGGGTACCAACACCAGGAAGTCAGTGCAGTCCTAATGACCCTTGTCTACATCAAAATAACTCTCCTTCAAGAAGGAAGTTACTCCTTGGGCAAAGCACGCCTAGCACTGCTCTTGCTGAGGCATCTGGCTGGAAGGAGTTTTAACCAGGCAGAATTTCCACCACAGGAAAGACTCAGGAGAGGTGCTGACATGGACATATCCAGGCAAGTCAGTGACAAACAAAACAAGCCACATCAGCCTGCTCAGAGAGCAGCTCATAGAGGACAACAACTCTCCAGTGGTAGAGTTCAGACAAACTTGGAGCAGTTTCTCCAACAGGAGGCTTGCAGTTAAGACTGCAAATCGCAGCCCCACACCACATTGTAATGACATTTTAAATTTTTTATTACCATTTCATAATGGTAATTAAACACAGGCATGTGTACAGAGAAGTCTGCTTGATATTTAGGGCAAGGCTCACCATCTTCTGGCAGCAACTGGGACCCTGAGGGCTCAGCCATGGGGCTGCAAAAGTTACAAAGCCACCAGCCCCTCAGTGACCATGCATGAAACACTAGGCAGCTATGTGGTATTTCCCTACCTATGGCAATCTACCTGTCCTCACTGATGTACACGATGCTTGGGAGCTTAAAGCATTGGATGGCCTAACCCCATTGCTGTCTTTACTGTTCTTGGGCAACCAGTGATCTTCCCCCAAGTGACAGGGTGTTTCTGCAGCACAGAGAAACCACCTTCTCTGGCGCAAAGATATGCCACACTTGCCACCAAGATGAGACTTCATCAGCTCATTTCCCCTCCTGGGGTGTGAGTCCTGGACACTGTGGCTGACAGCCCCAGCTCTGCCTGCTGTACCCCTCGTGGGTGCCTGGGTAGGGGTACCAGCTGGGGAGCTGCTCCCTGCAAAACTTCTGCAACACACCAGAAGCACTAGCAGTGGGGCGATGCAAAAGAAGTGGCCACCACACATCGGACTGCCCATCACCCCAGAGTCTGGAGCGAGAGACTGCCCTCAGGTTAAGTCCCCTGTGCTTACACCCCTCTCCTCACATAAAGGCCACACAACCAGTCAGGGACCAGCCACATCTATGGGACCACTGGACTCAAGCACAGCAAGAGAAAGAGAACAAAGATGAAATAGGATATAGGTTGTGGGCCCTGGCAGGCTGCTATTCCAGCTGAGTATCGCAAGGAACAAATGCAAAAGCCAAAGTGACAGGAATTGTGGCATCAAGTACCTTTTAGATGATAACAAAAAGGAGTCTAAAAATTGAGTACAAGAGATTCTCAGTCCCAGGGGAATACGAGCCTGTATCTCATACAAACCGATTTTCCTGTTGCACAGTTCATTTTAGGACAACGCTCACCCTCACAATGCCAGTCCCATGGCCTGAGGCTGCTCCGGATTCAGACACCTGACTATTCAGAAACAAGCATTTCTGTTTGTGAATAATTCAGATCCCTTGCTTATTTAGGTTCATTTGGGCTCTGTTTCTCACCGCTGGAATCTTTTGAGCTCACAGCTGCCTGAGCTGTGGATGCACAGCCCCTCCCCACAGCCCTTCCGTCTCTGTAAGGGAACCAGTTCCCCCAGTAACTCCCAGGTACTTGACGCACATACAGCACTTACAGTGCAAACACAACTTCCACAGTGTAACCCTGAAAAACTCAGGCATTCCTTTGGTTCATCTTGTTGCAAACCAAGATTGCTTTCTGCTCTGAGATGCACATTTGACAGTAGCTCCATCAGAGTGCTACGCATATGAGTAACTTCCATGACAGTGGCAAGCACATCCAGACCTATAGTCCCAGTCTTAAAACAGACATGGATATCCAGCACTCATGGACAAAATCGTCCAGCATGCACTCATCAGTCAACATGAACATTTGCACTCCGACAAGCAAACACAGCAGCTATGCTGCGAACAGGTACAAGTCTGCAAGTGCAAGAAACAACAGCAAGTGCAAAGAATAGCAAAGCCCCAGCAAGTTATATTCTGAATAGTATCAGCATCCTGGATCGTTTGATATAAAGCATTTCACTGCCTGAGCACAGCCTTCTCTCACAAAGTATTATTACCACTATTAAAGGAAAGCCATTGTGGCTTAAGCACAGCTTATTTTTAATTGAGTTTCAGGCATATTAGAGGAAAAAAGACAAACAGCATAGACAAATTACACAGCTGTTTCACAAAGTAGCAATACCCTAAAATGATCTGTTTCAGGCAAGGTGCTGAGTGGCCGTGATTGCTTGAGGTACCATTGCCTGCACCCACACCTCAGTCATTAATGCTGGAGCCCTTGTTCAGCACTGTACACACTGACACCTGCATGTGCACCCCAACACACAGCCCCCCGTGAGGAACACGTCCCTGACTTACCCTTCAGCCAGCCAGCAGCCCCAAACCCTCTGAAAGCTCCTGCAGAAGAGTTGACAGAGTTTCACCTCGTTACCCAGCGAGGGCGTTATATAACCGGCACCGTTTCTGCAAGCAGCGAGGATGCACCCTGCGCACATCCCTCTCCTTCTCATCCCACACGGACACATCTCCTAACAACAGCCGTGCCACAGTGAGCCGGGGGGGCAAGGTGGGCTACGGGGTACTTGTGGAAAGCAAAGCTAACGGTTTCAAAGAAAGTTCAAAAGGTGCCTGACATTTATTAAGAGGCATTGCTACTATGAAAGGAAGCGGTGCAATGGTATAATGTTCCTTAGCCCACTGAAAGCAGCTTGGCCTAGATTTTCCTGTACCGTTTGATGTGACCATTCATGCAAACAGGAGTAAAACTTTCTCTTTGCTTTTAATTAAGTAACAACAACTACAAAAAAAAAAAAAGGATGAAAAAGTGTTACATACAAAAGACCTTTTTTTTCCTGTCATATGGGTCTTCCAGGCTACTGTCAGATGGAGAATATGCAGGAATCAGCCCCATTGATTAAACTATTATTAGCAGCAAACAAACAGATGTGCTCAGCCAAAGACAGGACAAACCCCATGCTCTGTACTTTGGGACTACATACAGAAAAAACCCTGTTATTTTACCAAAGGCTTACTTGTTTTTTTAGCAAAGAATTCTCCAGCACAATGTACAGAAGCAAAGCATACAGCATTTTAATATGCAGTAATTAATAAAAAAAACCCAAAAACCATTATTGCCTCTACTCTCTTCCCACAGGCTAAACCTCACCAGCTTTCGTAAGACTGGGACCAGGTCCTGTATCTGTAATAATCTTACACAAAATGTGGCTTGTAGTCATTCAGGACATTATGGTGTCCATGAATCACTGGCAGACACACTACGCAGCGCACAAATGCATAGGGGCTGTAGCTTTAGGACAGACATAAAACTCTTATGTAAGCCATAATCCTCTCACAGACTCCTTATTCAGTGATTTTAAGAACGGCGCCGTAGAAGCCTGCTGGCATCCCAGTGGCTTTTAAGCAATTTGAAACTGGGGAGACTCCTGTCCCAGCACGGACCCCTCCCTCACACCGGTGCTACCGTCGGTACCCAGACCTACCTTGCAGGGTTTGGTGGCACAGAGCATTGCTGTTCACTAATATTTTGGTCCTCCGCAGAGCTGCTGCTGTTGCTCTCTGTGCTGAGTGAATCACCAGGATTAATCTCCTGCAGAGTTCACTGAGGCTAACGATAATCAAGTTAAATTTACACTATATGATCAGAGTTTAATTAGGTACTGTTATACAAGTCCTATTAATTACAGCAGTAATACCCTTATGAAATGCAGATGAGAGGGTGGGGCTGTCGTCAGAGGGGGCTTGGCTTCAGATGAATTCAGGAAAAAGCCCCATTAAAATGCTCTGTGTGCACCTTCAGTTACCTGCTTGCCTCTGTCACTGCTCAAGATGAAACAAAAAGCTTTAAAAAAATTATAAGCCTATGAAATGTAATAAATATAGAATATTAAAGACCTCCTACATGCTACACTATCACCTTCTATTTACACCAAGCGAGAATTCCATTTTAAATCCCAATGAGACACAGTCATTATTACCTTGCTCTGCTCAAAATCCTACACAGAGAAGTCCCAGGTGATAGAAGCAATCTATTCTGCACGGAGATAAAAATAGGCAAGTCTTCCTAATATTAAAAAAAGTAAGTTTCTCTTTTCCTCCCCTAGTTTCCTCCTCTGGATGACCTGTTGGGTCAGGGCAGATGCCAGCTTGTGCTCGGCATTTGCTTTGTACTGTCACAGCCTCCCCTGGGACACAGACCCACATATGCCCAGGTACCTCCTCTCCATGCCCCTGCAGCACTTGCAGGGCGTCAGGAGAAGGCTGTGGGGAGACGCAGCTGATCTGAACCCCTCTGTGAGCTACATCACCTGGAAACTGGGATGTCTCTGCGAACAAGGTGCAGCCAGGGAAACTCTAGATCTCAAGTGCAGGAGCAGACTCCAGGTTTCAGCAGGCAGTAGTGGCTGTGTCAGGAGACATTGCACAGCGTGACATTCCGAGCCCCAGAATAGGTGTTTCCTTCTGCTAAATCTTCCCTGAGGTATTCCATAGAAAGAGCAAAGCTTGTGCCATGTGGCTTCCACTAGCACTTGCTACGTGTGCTGTTAGATGGGTTTAGTGAAACCTGCCAGGGACCGGGTGCTGTTACTGCTACTCACGTGGAAACACCAAACCCTTGCACCCACATGGTCACAGACACAGGTGAAGGTCTCTTCCTAAGTACATCAGCAACACAGAGCAAGGCTTGTTAGCCAGAACAGATGCTGTTCTTGAACACAGACACCTGTATGAGCCTCCTGTGCCCAGGTTTCCTCTCTGAAAAGTGCCTGCTCAGTCACAGGAGAAGCTCTGGCACTTCGCCATTTCTGCCACTGCAGTTAATTTAATTAAAACCCCAAAAGATGGGAAGCACATTTCCTTCTTCCTGTAGGATTTGTCACCCTCTCCCCGTCAGACAGCAGCAAACGAGCACGCCTCAGCACTCCCACTTTGCACAAAACACATGTAAAAGCAGCAGTATGTTACAGTAGGTTGTACTAGACATTAATTACCAAGCCCTGCCAGCTATAATTATCTCATTAAGTTTTGGCTATAGACACTATATTGGCTCTTTACAAAAAAGTCTGGATACAGCCACACAGGATTCAGGAGGAGAGTCCTGTTCCCGAGTGTACTCTAGGTCCCCTCCCACCACTGCAGACAGCCAAACTGTACATGGAGTTATTTTGACCAAATGGCAATTTCAAAGCAGCCTGCATAGCCCTGTGTGCATATTTAAATCCCCCTCTCTGTCCATCGATGGCGAGCTCTTCTGGGGATACACAGGAACTGAGGCAGGAGAGGGAGACAATGGTTTCTTGACAGCTCCTTGCTCTGAAGGCAGACTGAGATGGGCTTCTGGCCCATACATGTCTCACACAGTCCAGATGTGTATCCTTTAGAAGACCCTTGGTCTCTCCCAGACCTGGGAGTTTAGCCAACACTATGAAAGGACTCTGCTCTTCTGGAAGGACAGGGCTGGCAGAACACCTCAGAACCCTTGATGGGATTTTTGCTTGATTTAAGCACAAAGGACTCACTACTCCCCCTCATTCCTTGTGCATTCCTGGCTACAAAGTATAGCTGGGACCAGGACATCCCCCAAAAGGGATACCTTGAGGACCTCCACATCCTCATCTCAGCATAGCAGTGCTCTGAGGACACAGGCACCAGGCTTTGGCCAAAGCCTTCAGCCCTTTTTCTGCAGTTGTGACACTTTTTGGTCCCTCACTGCAGAGAACGGCGCTTGTGACACACTAATGGGAGCACGACAGTGCTCCTGCAGCAAGGCTTTGATTTAGGAAGCAGAGCTGCTCAGCCCACTCTGCTCTTGCTGATGTAGTGACCTGGTTTTGTCAAGACTGTTTTTCTCCTTTCGTCTTTGATGTCATTTTGGAAGGCAAGTCATGAGAATTTCATGGAGGCCTTGACTCAAAAGTTGGACTAAAACAAAGCCAATCACAATACCATTATAAATGAATGAAGTGCAATTTCCCCTTAGAGGATTATTACACTATTTAGGGTTCTAGCACATTTATTTCCACAGTTTAGTAATCACTTTCATGCTTCTCATTGGAATATAATCCATTTATATTTTAATGTAACAAGTTACAAGGATTATCAGCTCATAATAAATATACTCATCCCCTAAAGCATTTAAACAGCCCCTATACTTTGTAAAGAAGATCTTGCTTAATGAGCAGACACCTACAAATGAAAAAGGAAAACTAATACTGTGTTATATGGAACACCATCAAACTGCAAAATACATGCTGCTTAAATTACTTTTCTGTGAAATTAAATATTTTTGAGCACAGAGATTTTTACTTTGAAATTACTTTTATCATGAGAAGGCTTTGGAAGTCTCTGAGACTGCCTTTTGCATTGGGAATTTGTTTACCTTGCAGTCTTAAATTAGGAATACTACATTCAGCTCATGCACAGGACTATGCCAAACCAACACATCGCTTACGAAAATCAAATTAAGGAAAGCTGTCAATACCAGCCAAGGGAAATCCACCCAAAAGAAAAACCCCGCCTGACTTGCACTTAGGTCAGTCCGGGTGCTAAAGTGTCCACGAAACCATGTCCACTGAAGCCAACTGAAATCCACTCTGTCAGATAAATGTAAAAATGTCTCTTGGCCTACTGGACTGCAGTAAATCACAGTATTTTTCTCTTGCAGCTGTCTGGAGATGGGATGGGAGAACGTAAAATATTACCTATCAAACTAAAGACATTCTCCTTGCCTATTTACAGAGCTGCCCAACATATTTTTGGCAGAATTCTCACATAAGCTTCTGGTGCTCACTGCACTTGCAGCCATAATCCTGACTGAGTTGTAAGACAGCAGTGTGAATTACCCTCTTGAGACTTCAGTCTCTGAGCTTCAACACATAGTTCAACTTCCCAATTGTGCCAATGGTGGTGTTTTTCTTCTTCCTTCCACATGCTGAATGTGCTCAAAGTGTTTTTCTCCATTAAAAAATCTCAAATTAATGGTCTAGGTTGCTTTCATCTTTCATTTTTGCAGATGTATGTTCTCTTAACCCTTTCCTGTACAGATCACAGTCACTTGTACTTCTGCAGGTTCACCTATCAAGAACTCCATTCACAGAAGCACACTTGCTTTGGAGAGTTCCAGGAAAACAGAAGTGCTCCAAAATCTCAAAAACCCTTTTAACAGGAATCCATAAAAAGTCTGGCCTTAGAGTTATACAGAAAAACGCTTTTAGCTCTGGCTGGCAAAGAAGAGACATATCTCTTGCGCAGTCTCTGCAGCTACAGCCCATCCCTCCACCCTAGGGAAAGGTGAAGGGAGAAGATAGTTACGTGTGAAATTTTTATTGCTTCTAGAAAATCAATCTCACGAGTCTTTTCTTACTTAAGTACCAGTCACGCCAACATCTGCAAGGCAGTGTTTTGTGTGCAGTGTCCAAACAGGAACAAGTTTATGTACAGGGTGTAAAATTTTTTGTGGAAAGCTTCTTCTTTTGCAATACCTCTCCAGATTTCACCAAAAAAAAGTCCTTGGATGCCCAGAGACCTTGCTCAGTTAAAAAAGCCCAATGCAAAATCCACAGCTTTGCAGAGAAATTGGCTGTTTTTCATGCAGTGAACTGTACTGATCAGGCTCTATTTCCTCCCAGCTAAACCCCGTGGTCCATCCACACCGTGGAGCTGTAAGGCCATACCTCATTTTAGCTTTAAACAAGCTTCCCTGCATTAATGTGGAGTCAGCTCCAGCTAAGGGTGTCTCCTCACCACATGGGGCTTCAGCAGGTACACTGACTACAAATACCTGCACCCATCCCCATCCTCCACACTCCCTTCTTAGTTAGACCAGCACAACCATTTGCAGGACTGCTTCAGAATGAAAACACAGGGTGTTCTAATCCTAGACCAGTGTAGAAACTTATACATCCTGATAGTCTCCATCTGCAGGATTAACAGGCCCAAACACAAAGCATTACACGTCTCTGCCTTCTGCAGTCTCTTCATGTATGGGAACCACAAGCCTTCTGGCATCATCACGAAGACTGACAAGCATGCCAGTCTCGGATCACTGTAAGTGTGAGCATTGAATTAAATCTAATGCTGTTTTCTTCACTTAGGGAGCAAACTTTGTAAAGCTCCTTAATGCCCAATGAAGCAGTTTTACTGTGGCAAGGAATTTTCCTCTTGTGAACTCCATGTTCAAACAAGCTCCCTGGTGAGGTACGCACAGGCCGTCTTTTAATACAAACACAAAACTCACATTTAACTTATTAGCTGGGGGAGGAATACAGATGAGGGTTCGATGAATCTCATGAGTCATTGTTTCTGTAGGATAAAAAGCAAGCTTGTCTCAAAAAAATCAATTCATTTGTTTCTATTGTGTATTGCAGATAGAAGTGCTTAAATAATAGAAAGATTAATAGAAACACTTCAACCAATTGTTCTAGAAAAATGAAAAATAGCTTTTGCATTATGAAAGAATATTCTTTAAATACAGAGAAATAAAACATTTCAAATGAAACAATGTTTTGGGAGAGGGAGACAAATGCAGATTAGTCATGCTTGAATGTACTTTCCCAAACAATACACTGCTTAGAGCTAAGACTAAGACGTGCACATACCCCAAGGCATACATGAAAAAATAGGGTCTGTATATTAGTTTAATTCCTTTATCATTTGCTCACTGCTGTATTTTTCCAGTCTCATGCCAAGCCTTACCCCGGATAACAGCACATGCATATTCTGCATCCTGACCACTGAACTCATTCCCAGCTGAACCTTGTGGGCAAATGAAGGGATGTGCTCTTGAAGAGTGAAGCAGGATGAAAGCCTGGCACTAACACCATTGAAAGGATAATGGAATGGCACTGTTCAAATGCAGCACCATCCTTCAGTGGTGTGCAAATTTCAATGAGCCTTTCTTATTACTTTAAGATTTTAGATGGGGAAGGAAATGATGAGGCAAAGAAAAGGTATACCTGAAAGAAACCCAGAAAAGTCTAAAGCCAGCTGAACAATAGCAAAAAAGTGCTGTAACAAGGGTTTAATGGAATATTCAGAAGAACTGACAAGGAAGGAAAGCATGGGCTATAACGTCTGCAGACTTCGAAGAGAGTGTCAAGCTATGCAAAATTAGGTAACAGTCCAGGTATCCACTGATTCAAGTTCTCACCAGAAACAATCCCTAGAAAATCCCTGCGGATGAGTGGTAGTGAATGGCAGATATTGCTGGCACAGCAGTGGGTAAAAAATTCAAGTTCCAGTCCGTTCCCCCACCTGCCCCCCAGTTCTGACCCTGTGACCTGCCATAGCCAGCAAAGTGAATCTCTTCACCTCTCCAAGGATAGATGTGCCATAGCTCCAAGACCAGGTCCAATGACTCTAGGAGTTATCCTGTACTAACTGCACTGAACACCTCTCTACTTCCACCTGGACACATTTGCTGTGTTTGTTGGCAATACCCCTTTAGCCAGACTGATCCTGTTGTATGGTGACTTCTTTGGGACAGCGACCAGCTCTCCCTGTGCACTCGTAAAGGCTGAGTGCAGCTGGATCCTACCTTGTTCTTTGGCAATTGAGGCAAGAAGAGCAGGCACCACATGCAAGGCAAGTGGTATTTGGATACTGTACAATGCTGCCACATATAGTATTCTGATGTTCACCTTTGTTTTTAGCACAAAAGGAATATGCAGTGTATTCTGGAGAGGAAAATCTATCAACACCACCACCAGTTTTATCCAAAAGCTCTTTTTTTTGGCAAAAGCAGCTTAAATTTGTACCAAGTCTCAAAAGCCAAGTTTAAAGCAGAATTTTTTTCCTGAGGAAACATTACAGACAGATTGTGTTTTTCAAAGACTGTTAAGAGTAAATGATGGCTTCATACTGATTTCCCAGTGCTAGGAATGCAAATGAGAAAAAGAAGAGTCAGTTGACATCCTGTTACTGATGGATAGGTCTTCTTATCCATCCAAACCATAGTAGTCCTGGCACGGTTACCTCCAATACATCGTTTTCTGCATTTCAATGATCATCTGATCTGGGACCAGTCCTTGTTAATTCTCCAAAAGCCAGGACTGCAGGCAAGGGGACTTTCCTTACGATGCAAACACTCACCTGCTCTTCACAGGAATCTGGAGCACACTGGCTTCTACAAACACACCAATTCCTCTTACTGGTCAATCAGTCTGTACAGGAATCTCTGAGATGAGCGAACTGCCAAGTTTGAACTGAAAGAAAACTGTATTGTCAGACTTCAAGGAGACAACACAAAATGAATTACTCTGCTTTACTGGTCAATCAGTTCATGTATTATATCCACACACAGATATGATCAACTGAACTTATGCTTATGTAATCAGACACATTATTGCATTGCTTCCTCTTTAACTGAATAGAACTGTAGCAAATTCATTCTGGTGCTCTGCAGAATTACCTGCTGAGATAAATTACCTGCTCGCTTTTTGAACAAAGTCCATAAAAAACACACAAAAATAATTTATCCCATCAAATTGCAATTTGGACCATGCAGTCAGAGCACAGCTGACCTGAGGTAGAAAGTTCACAAGCCATGCAGTTCTGCTTCCAAATGAATCCCTTGCATAAGCTTGATATGAAGCAAACACAGCATTTTGGCATGGGCAGGCATCTTGAAGAGCCGCATCCACCACATATGCCTGAGGGGGTCTCTTAAGATTTCCTTACCAAAAGGCTCAATGTAGTTTTCTTTTAGGGCTGGAGAACTGAAAGCAGCCTGGATCCCACTGCCAATGCTACTCAGTGCACTTACATGTCCTCAAGTCCTGTAATATGCTAAAATAAAACATTTGACCGCAGGGTTAGACTCTTCTGAACCTAATACGCGTTTGACAACACAGAAACATGGTGCTATCTTGGTGTTGCTAATTACTCCTCCCAAAGGCCTGTGACAAATAGATAACAGATACAGGGATTGTCTATAAAACCAGAAACCTTTTCCTCTTCATGCCTTAAGTATCAGAGCTGATAGAACAAACAGTTCTGAAAATACATGGGCAGGAAAGCAAAATACCCACCAAGTATTATAAAAGCCTTATCTCGCCTTACAAAGTTCAACATAATATTAACTAGGGATCACAAGAGATACCACACTACAGGAAAGATTTGCTTCCATTGAAAGCACTTAATAAGGAAAGGTAAAGAGGAAGAGGTACTAAAGGGAGTGAGTGACTTGCTGCTGCTTGCAGAACTATAACAGGTTAGAAATAAATGCTAGATATAAATAAATGAACTGGCTTAATGATCAGTCAGCCATTACCATATAGAAAAAGGCCATTATAATTCAAATATAAAACCCAAGGTCCAGTTTTCACTCAGTAAAAATGGGAGCTGTGTTGAAGCCCCTAAGCAATAAGGCCAGCAGAGGAATCTCTATTAAACACAGGATTTGCTGTCTACCCAAGTCTCAGGGATACTGGGAAAAACCTGCAGGTGATGAGCTACAGCCACTCCACATTTACACACAGGTAGCTGCCCCTAACACAAACAGCCATCAAAACAGTTCCAACACCTAAATCATCTGAATCATCTGTAGTTTGGATTTTTTGCTGAGGGCATACTTTACTCTGAAGAAAAACCATGGTATTGCAGACATAACACAAGTTTGTAAAGGAAACTATGCTCTATCATAATGCTTCACATTAAGAACCACCCAACACTTGCTAATTCTGTAGGAATAATTCTAGGAAGGGGCTCAAAGTGTGACATGGTTTGAGAGCAAAGTGGATTCTTCTGTCTTCTCAGTCAAACACAAAACCACCTACACATCAAAGACTCATTCCCTTGAAATGAGCAGCATTCCAGCTCTGAAGACAAACTTCCAGTTGATCCCTAACATTAGCAGAACCGCATTAATGACTGAAGCATGCCAAGAGAAACTGCGTCTTGAAGATGAAGAACTGCAAAGGTATTAAACATCTCCTCCATGGTGCCTGCAGCACGGGCCCACACCCACAGCAGTGTTTGTTCTTAATCTCTGACTGCTATTATTCTCACTCATAAATAATTCTTCAATTAAAAACAGTTTTAATTAATAACATACCCCCTGTGCCTATGCCCTGGGCCATTTCCACTAAAACTATTAAACCACAGTGTCTCATGTGCCAACTAAAAGCAGCAACAGCTTTTTTTGCAGGCTTGTGAGCAGTTTGTACTGTTTTAAGCAGTTTGTACTGCAGCTAAGCACCTGATCACCCCTCCAAACAGTGGGCACACAGGAGAATCATCTCAGCAAGAACATCCCATCCAAAGCTGGTAGGACAAAAGGGTTGTGAAGTGTGACAGCCAGACAGCCAACCAGCACCGAAAAAACTCCATCCCAGGCATTCAGCCAGCCAGTCACCAAATTAACTACTCAACTTTCCCAGCTCTTCACCCTGGGCATCCTTCTCCACAAAGCTTCCCAGTCAGTATCCCTGCCTTTTGAAACAGGACCTCGACTGGCTCTGTCTTGTGGTTTCAGAACTGAGAGACCAGCACCTAAAAAAGCTGCTTTCTACAGGAATCCACATGCATTTTCTCCATCCCTTTTCTTACTGCCTTAGCTTCAAACAGAGCTCAAGTCCAAGAGTTTACCTCCATTTCCTGTCTTACAACTACAGCTCAGCATTGTTACACAACACTGTGTTTCTCCTAACAAAGAGACTCAACCTCTATGCCAACAGCTCAGAAATTCAGACACTGGTGTATCTTCAGATAAGAGAATGACCGTGGGGGCCCTGAATCACATAGCAATTTCTTCTTGTAAGCCTCATTCAAGCACCTAAGGGCCTCCTCTTGCAGGGACACAATAAGCTCTGCTCCCTGTCAACTTCAAACAAGCACGTTCTGTGTCTCCCTTAAACTGGCAGTTGATTGGAGCTAATGAAACATTAGAGTGGCAGTTGCTCTTTGGTATTTTTAAAGAAATATTTACACTCCAAGGGCTTGACCATGCCCTATGAGATGACTCAGAGCCAGTAACAATGCTGGTTTGTGCAAGACAAAGTGAATAAATGTGTCCCTGATCTCACAGAGAAAAGCTGTAAACCTATGAACAACTTTAGTTGGAAGTTTAAAATGGAACTAGCTCACTATTTTGAATAATTTACATTCAATATTTCAGACCAATGGTTCTGCATAATCCCTTGAAAATAGTGGAACACTTCCAAACAAAACATACGGTGCCTCTGCCATCATGTATCAAGCCATGCTACCACATTTCAGCCCTCACCCCATCTCCCCCAAGTCACTCCCTGGCTTGCTCCTTTCTCCCCTTTCTCCTCTTGCCCTATGGGCTGCACACCTGATTTGTCATACCCAAAATATGGTATTTTGTAATACATGTGTGGCTCAGTTGGTTATTTAAGGGCCCTTTTCTTTCCCATCTCTTACTCATCTGAACAATTACCAACCATACCCCTACCTGAGGCTCTTAGCACACCCTGTCCAGCTGCGAGGGCCATCAGAAGCCTAAGCACAGTTTGTTTAGTTAATTAGAGTAGTTACAGCAGGCTAAAACCCACAAAAATTGCAGTAACATCAAACATTTTACTGTTCACCAATGCACTAAGTGAGAATATAGTTTCTCGGTGAGCACCACACCTTCCCCTGGCCCATCAGAGTGATCAGGCAGCAAAGCCTGCCCTCTAGTTTGTCATGCTGCTCTAGCAGCATGGCAAAACCACAGCCTCCAGCCTGGAATCAACCTGAGTGTGAAAATAACACAGGAGCTTGGACCTTCTGGAGAGTAGGGTTGTTGATTTTGTGTTTGGCTGTTTTCTTTTTTTTTCTTTTCTTTTTTTTTTTTAATGTTGAGAGTTATTACTAGGCCCTTTCCTACAATGCAAGAAACAGGTAGGTAATGTTTTATTTTGTTTCAAGTGTACTGTAAAGACTGTTTCAAGTTCATGTACCTTAATCAATGATAATTCCTGTTAACAGCATGATCACCACCATCACCATTTGTTCTGAAGACTTCTTACTCAGTGCTGGCAGTTAAAAATGAGTTAATTCAGGCAACCCTAAGCACAAACCAGAGCTGATCACTCACCTGCACACTCTCACAGGCTGGGTACCCACCACCACAGTGTCCTGCAGGCATTTGAAAAAACAGAGATGGTAAGTACAGAAGACAAACTGATGAAAAGTCACTGATTTCCCACTCCTCCATTCCCCCACTGTCTATTCAGTCTTGGAAAACGTTCTGGAAAATTTCTGCTACAATCTGTCTAAACGTATTTGCTAACGGTGAGATACAATTGCTTGCTTTAGTTAAACTAATCGTCAACCTATGCAAACACACGATGGACCATTAGGTGAGAGGCAACTGTGAAGTACTGAAGGACTTATGCAGACAGTTTTCCCAGTTGTCTTTTAAGAGTTATCTCAAATCCATTCCTAGTAGTAAAATTAACAAACTTACAGTACCACTTTAGAGTACTACACTGTTAGAACTTTTACACCACCATTCTATAGAAAATAAAAAAATCAAACCAACAAGAATTCTGATCTGCACACAACTTTCATCAGTTTACATGTGGTGGGTTTGACCCTGGCTGAACACCAAATGCCCATCACAATCGTGCTACCACTCCCCTTTCTCACCTGAAGAGGGGAGAGAAAATGTAGCAAAAGGCTCCAGGGTTGAGACAAGCACAGGGAGGTCATTCACCAATTACCATCATGGGAAAAATAGACCCCGTTTGCGGAGTTTATTACCCATCAAACCAGAGTAGGGTGATGCGAAATAAAACACTTTCCCCCTCAGCACTCCCTTCTTCCCAGGTTCAACTTTACTCCCAAGTTCTCTACCTCCCCTCGTGGCACAGGGGATGGGTGTTGTGGTCAGTTCTTCACATACTGTTCCTGCCCTCCTTCCTCCTCAGGAGAGTCCCTCACCAACGGCTCTAGTGTGGGTCCCTTCCACAGGGCGCAGCCCTTCAGGAACAGACTGCTCCAGGGTGGGTCCCCACTGCTGGCAAGGAGGAAGGGAAGAGAATGCTCCTGTAGACCTCCCTGGCCTGCAGCGCAACAACCCTTCGTGGGCTGTTTTCATTGCACCCTTTACCTGAGGGCTTGTTCCCACTCCAAAGCACAGGCAACATCAAACCAGCACCTGGCTGTGGCTGTGCAAGCTCAGGCGGTGCCTCTCTTCTCACCGGGAATGTTGTTGTGGATTAAAGCATTACCTTCAAAGATCTTCCAAAGGATGGATTAATGCTCAACTCCATATCCCCAACTGCTGAGACATTACAGTGCCTGCACATACAGCAGAGGCCAAACTTGTCAGATTTTTGTAACTAAACAGTTAAAATAAGGACTTATTTTCCTGTTATTTCTAGGAAATTAACTTTGTGTCTAGGGATTCTGCTACACGAAACATAAACAGACATAGCACAGGACCCAGCTAATAGAGCATGGCAGGTGCGTTCCCCTTGAAGTCAACATCTTAGACTTCTATAACATTCATTTTTTCTGCCACTGTCTTCTAGTACCAAATAAACTTCTTTATTTCGTAAGTGTAACTCTTCCTTCATTCTCCACTGTGAGTAAAAAAAAAAAAACAAAAAAAAAAACTAAGCTATTGAGGAGGGCTATATATTTGCTTTAAGCTGTACTCTACGTGTGCAGTATTAAAGACATTATTCAGAAGTTGTTTACTGGATCTTGTATTGCGGGGTAGTTCTTTATTAAAAGGCAGTACTTGTTCCACAACATACACTTCATACACTGGAGAACAGGAAGCCAATATGCCCACATACAAACTAACTTTGCACTTCAACTACTCTGAGATGATTCTCCAGTTTGCCAGCAGCAACCTGACAATGGGGCTCCAGATGAGAAAAGGTAACACAGCAGAAACAAAGTGCAAAAACTGGTTTGCATTAGTGTGCCATGGTGCTTATGCTTCTGCACACCTGGGACTGGGGTGGATAAGACAGGAATGAGGCTTGGGGACATAATTCTCAAGCCACTGGGCACAGATCACCAATTTTTGCCTCATTTATACGTAAGTTGTACCACAGACACATGCAGCACCAAAACCATGCCAAGCCCCGTATTAAGCAAAAAACTTCCAAGAAAGGCTAAACTAATACAATAAACTGGAAAATTCAAATTAACAGAATGACCTCAAGCACAACAGCTTAACAGCCATCATCAGGATTAGGAAAGTTTTATGCCTTGCTGGAACTTTAGGAAAAATGTTTTAGCCAGAGATTAAAAAGCTTGCTAACAACAGCACAACAGTGGAATGAAATTCATGTTATCCTGCAACACAAAAATCTCACTAAGGTTCGACTACAGAAAGTTCTACACACAACCAAGGAAAAAAGAAAACAATCAACATATTGTATCATTTCACAGTGTACAAGTAAGTAGTTATGAAGAGAAGCCAGTTTTCCATGTGGTCACTTTTGTGTCCTCTGCTTCAAAAAGGACACCATTTGCAGATAACGACAGCGTGTTTTCTCTTGCTCCTTCCCCTACCAGCCATTACAGCAGCTTATGACTGTTACTGACACTGCTTTTCCATAGGAAATCCAGCTGCACACTTTAGCAAATATCAAGGAGACACATACCTGTGTAAAGACATACAAAAAAATATGCTATGCCCTTTCCTTTGCATCATCAGGATAAACTGTAGAAGAGGAGAAAGACGAGCAATGCATAATACCACAGTCCTCCCAAAAGAAAATTAAAGATTGAATTTTACACTGCAATAAAAAATATATTAAAAAAAAATTTGTACTTCACATTAGAAAGACATCACCTGAGTTTCTAAACAATTCTGGTTTTGAAATTACTTCTACACTCAGAAATAGATTAATTATGCCTATCCCAGTATGTCGGTTTGGGCTGGGATAGAGGTAGTTTTCTTCATGATAGCTACCATGGGGCTGTGGTTTGAAATTGTACTGAAAACCAACACACTTACGTGTGCAGCTTTTGCTTTACCTATTAAACTGTCTTTATCTCAACCCATGAGTTTTCTCACTTTGCCTTCCTGATTCCCCCACTTATCCCACTGAGGGGTCAGAGTGAGTGAGCAGCTGCATGGTGCTCAATTGCTGGCTGGGGTTAAACCACAACACACATAAACCAGGAAACTATTCACAGCAAAGTGAAATTCCATCTTTTCCACTGTAGCTGGACAGTAAGTAACGTAGCTTTTTTAAGCAGCAATTTAATTCCTTGAAAATGTAATGCTTGCTTCATGCCAATATTATTTTCAGAGCAAGCCAGAAAAATACTAGGCATGGCAAAAGCAGCTACAGGAGTTTTCAAAAGTACATAATTATTTCACTCTAATTGCAGGTCAAGGCCTCCTCAGCTCAACATAGTAAAGCTGGCTAAAGAACAACTGTCACCATTACAGAAAACACCAGTACACCAGTCAAGATGAGCACAAGTCTTATTTTAACCACAACTGAGGCATCAGCCTCTTCTTCGTGCATGTGTATTACACATTCGGAAGAATGCTTTTCCTTCAGCTCACAAAAAATCTGATTTACAGTCTGTGGACATCAGACACCGATGATCTTCGTTTTAGTCCTGTTTGCCTTCGCGCCACTGCCGCGAACCCTCGTTCCAGGCTACATAAACAAAGAGAGCAAGCACCACATGGACAGTGACTACAGCAACTATGGCAGCATAAAAATAGCTGTCTCTGTCAGACATTCCCAAGGAACCTGAGAAAACAAAGAAAGCAAAGAATATTAGTTATGAGCTAGGAACTCTGACACAGCAAGTCACAATTCTCCCTAATGACCAAAGTTACATTTACTCCTGTATCAAAAGTCTGAGCTCAAAAGGACTCACAGGAAAGAATTCACCATGATAGTTAAAGGCCTTCAAACTATTTCTGGAACAAAGCAACACTGCAGTATTCAATATTTAAGATAAAATACCCTAGATTTGATGTCAACAGCTTAGAGTTCTACAACATTCACTTTTTCTGTTAGTACCTTCCAGCACCAAACAAACCTCAACATCCTTTTTTCCTAAGTGTAAGTCTCTTTGTGGGGCAATAAAATGGGAGAGGGAAGTGGGAGGAAGAAGTGGGAGAATTCTATAATTAATTTGCAACTAAAACAGGAGAAAACAGTAGAAGAACAATTTAATTTAGAGGACTATTACCTTCTGTATTTAGACTGTAAAACAGTAACGTCAGAAGCTAAGATACATGAATGCATCTCATATAAAAGAAGCCTTCAAATATCAGAAGACCAAACAATGAAATATTGTTTCCCTTAATTAATTTTAAAAAAGCAACAAAGTCTCCCCAAAAGCAAACAAAACCTACACGTTACAGCACTCCAAAACCATCGCCCTGCAAACACAAACTCAGTCCTTTCCGTGTCGATGGACCTTGCCATTAACTGACACAGAGAAGTTAAAGCTCACTTGCTACACCTCAATTAAAAAAAAAAAAGCTAAAAAGGATCCTGATTTAACAAGCTTTGAGCCTTCTATGTACTACATACAGCAGTACACACCAAACAAGAATCGTCTCAGAACAACTCAGTTACACACTCATAAACTGCCCTTCAAAGCAGCTGCTATCTCCCCTTCTCCTCCCCACTTCTGAAGGAGATAACTTCCTAGACCTGCACGAGGTAAGTATTAAAACCTTGTAGAATCAGGACTACAACATGGCTGCTTGTTCAAACCAACAGCCAAATTGCATATAACTTGTTTAAATGCATATATTTTTCAAAAAGCAAAATATAAACCTTTTAAACAACATTTTTCTGTCTTTAACATACGATTAGTTTGCAATACCTGCAGGAAACATATCCCTGATGATTCTGACAAAAGTCTGCTGCAGGGGGGTGTTAAATACCCTTTAGGTAAGGGGAACAATGCACCTCTATACAGTATAAACCATTGTATAACAAACAGCACATACTGGATTGAAGACCACAATGCAGGGAAGGATACACTGACCATTTATATAATTTTCTGTTCTAATTAGCCATTATAGAACCTTTTGTCTGTGTACGGAAACAAATACTCAAAACAGGAAGAACAAAGATGCTATTAGAGGATTGTGCTTTTCCTCTATTTTTGTAATAACAATGCTAATTGGCAGAAACAGAATTACCTTCAAATACATAAGCCTTTGATGAAAAATATAGCCCAACAGGTAATGTAATCATTAGAGCTGTGAAGAACAGAAGCGTTCTTAAAGTTGATGTTAATGAACCCTCATTTCTGAAATAAATAAGAGAAGTTACACACAAAAGAAAGTCACAATATATATGCCTGAAATAGGACAAGAACTTGTTCCAAACAGAAGCCAATTACTTTTCAAGAACTGAGTAAGTGTACTGTTTGGAAGCAATAAAGACTTGGAGTATGCATTTGCTGGCTGCAATAAAAATGACAGTATTCAAAACGATGTAATGATTCTGCCAGTCTAAGCTCACAAACAAATTAAAAACAATCTTCAGATTTTTCCCTGTTACTGCTTTGCAAGCACTGTAACACTGGGGGATTATGTTAATATGTTTATCAGTGTATTACTGCATAATTATTAAATATCTAATATTAGTTACACATGCACTTGTCACATGACAGTATTCTGCATTCAAACTTGCCAAGTTCCCTTTTTTTTTTAAAGTAACTACAAGTCCAGGAAAATGACAAATCCTACAGGCTGGGATAGAAAGGGAAGTACACCAAACGAATTTAACAGCTTACTACTCCAAGTTCCTTTTTACTGGGTCTTGCTCCTTTACTTAAAAATAAGTTCCCAGTTTTTAACTAAGAAAGCTGGAATAAGTGTAGCAACAGTCAGAACATGGAGCCACCACACCAAAACTTTGCCTTCACAGACCTAAACCTAGAAGACCTTTAGCATTAGAGGGCTTATGAAGGTTTATGTACTTGGTAGGGTGGGTCTCCATAAACCTGATCTGCTAGAACAGGTTTTGTGTTTCCAAAACACCACATACAGCTTGGTTTTGTGCGTACTTCCACCAGTTCTCACTCGCTCTGCCTGGCTGACTAAATATATTATTTTATGCTGAAGTAAACATGTAAGCCGGGCAATACCCTTCTGACTTTCAAAGACTGCCTGATTCGAGGATGTCCTTAGGGCGTTGAAACACAAATATGTGTGTTTTTCTCTGGAAAAAAAAAAAGTGGAAATGGGGAAAAAGAAAAAGATCTCATCCTCTGACAGTTATGTGCAACCATACACAGCTTCTACACTGCAGCCAACAGCACTTTTTGCTGCTCATGTACTGCCATACATTTAAGCAGCATATTAGGTAGCTTAAAAAAAGAAAAACATTCGAATTCTTTTCCTTTCCTAGCGTTTGCCTGAAGGAATGTCCGGGTGGAGAGCATAACTGCATTTAAAATTTCCCTACGGAAGCTAGAAACTATTCTATCAACACTTACCCACAGAAGAGTAAGATGACCTCCAGCTTATTACCAAAGTTAAAAACTCCACTGCTGACAAATACTTTTCTTACACTGACATACTCTCATCGCTTCCCTACGCAGCAAAAACAAACATTCGTGTATAAGCTCAGCCTAGCTCGACGCGTTTCCCTGAGGGCCAGCAGACTCCACGCTCGAAATTCGGGGTGGCCCAGGGTTACGCAGCGTGACCAAGGCAAACCGGGGGCATCTTTCTTCACCCGCTCCGGCTTCTCCTGGCCCGAGCTGCCGCTCCCCTCCCGCCCCGCGGCCGCTGTTCCCC
>VWZT01004468.1:542282-609522 GCA_013397055.1 Pachycephala philippinensis | reverse complement strand
CCCGTGGCTGCAGCCCCTTCGCGGGCTGATGGTGCTGCGCGCGCTCCCCGCGCGCCGCGGCCCAGCGCGTAGCCTTCCCCGCACCCCACGGCCAGACCCTCCCGCCGCCGGGCCCTTCCCCTGCCCGCCCCGGGACTCACGGCCTGAACTCGGCCACTGGCACGGCGCTCACAGACCCCGGCCCGAACCGCTCCATCACGGCCCCGCCGCCGCCTCGGGCCCGCCGGAAGCTGCCACACGGGCCGCGCATGCGCGCGGAGCGGCGCCGCCGTCGCCATAGCAACCCTGGGGCTGGCGCGGCCTAGCGGTGGGCGGTGAGTACTGCAGCCAGCCCGCCCTGCTGAGGGACGGGACGGAGGGACGGAGGGAGACATGCAGGGACAGAAGGATGGAGGGAAGAACGGACAGAAGGAGGGAGGGAGGGATGGAGGGAAGGAGAGACTGAGGGATGGAGGGACAGAGGGATGGAGGGACAGAGGGATGGAGGGACGNGAGGGACTGAGGGATGGAGGGACAGAGGAATGGAGGGATGCAGGGATGGAGGGACAGAGGGGCAGAGGGAAGAAGGGACAGGAGGATGGAGGGACCGAGGGAAGGAGAGACAGAGGGACTGAGGGATGGAGGGACTGAGGAATGAAGGGACAGAGTGATGGAGGGCCAGAAAGATGGGGGGATGGAAGGCAGCCTTGGGCCTGGACCACAGCAGCAGCTTCAGCTGGGCTTGAGCAAGGTCACCTCTACCGGGAAAACTACCCCGAGCAGATTCACTGCCATCTTGGAACAGCAGGGCAATTAGTCCTGCTTACAGGTGCTTTCCTTGAGGGAGGGAGATGGAGAGTGTTTGTGTATGGCAAAACTGCCGTCAAATGTCTTGGGTGACGCCTGAGGCTTGCCAGGAAACGGCTGTGGTCTTGGAGCCAATAAAACATATGGTATTGAGATGTTTTGATGAAGTCACCAGTACAAAACACTACAAATGAAATAACACAGGGCTAAGGCATTATCTAAAAGGGAGACTGCAAATTGTCTCTATGTTGTCCTGTTAGGAGGGAGGCTTGTTCACTTAAAGCTTTTCTGCTCGCCTGGCATTAAATTGAAATTCCTTCTCCAGCCAAAGAAAAAATTTCTGTTCAAAATCTGAAAGAAACAGTCCCCATCATAACTAACAGGTGCTGCAAATGAGAGTCCAAGGACTCCTGCAGAGTTCAGTCTCCTCCTGCCTGATGAGCACTAAGCATTTCCAAGGTTACGCTCTGTTCAAGCTATTCATTCATGTTCCTGCTGAAGCTACTCTGCTTAAATACTCACCAAGGGATGGACTTGAACCCAGCTTTTCAACAGAAAGCTAGAATGTTAAAATCTATGCTGTGCAATCAGTCTCATTTGCAGGGCAACTAATCGTTAATACTCAATGAACAGCTTTTGCAGGAAACAAAGCCTTGCAAGCTTCCAAACAAAAGCTCTGGAAGCTGTTTAATTGATGTTGCCATTTAATTGAATCTCATATACCACAGTAATAACATATTTGCCCCTTTCATGGTAAAACCATGTTGTTATCTTGCCACTCAGCCATGCCAAACCTTACATGTGTGATTCACTAACAACCACATGACTCCTTCCTCATCTTTTCCTGCCGCGTGCAGCCATCCAGCATTCCTGCAGCCTCTGCCGTGCTCCTTGCTGCAGTGCCATACAGCACATGGCATGGCACAGTGGCCTCTTCCTTCCCTCCTGGGCCACCATGGCATCCTGCTATCCTGGAAGAGGAGAAATATGAGAGGGTTGTTTTCCTTGCAATCGGTAGGATGAGGAAATAAGCACTTTGTTTTTGGTCATTCCTGCTGTGATCTTACTTACTGTGAGCTTACTCAGAGTGAGTTTCGCTCTCCTGGGTTGGAGGCAGTGGACACTAAATGAGCACCAGCAGCTGTAGTGTGTAAATGTGGAAGGCAAGGAGCAGCACTGTCTGCAGCATTGATTTTCTATGCACTGGTAACGAATACTGAGGCATTTTATTTGCTCTGGTATGCATGAGAAAGAAAGTGAATTTTGTTAAAAGCGTTTTTTTCCCAGCAATGAGCAAAGCTCAGCCAGCAGCTCCCTCGTGTTTGTTATGATGCAGCACAGTTCAAGCTGTTCAGCACTTACGGGGTCAGTTCTGGGTCTTGGGGTCATGCCTTCCCTGTAAACCAACCAATTTTATACTCTGAAACAGAAGAGCCCTCCTCGTGTTTGAATCCACTGCCACCTGAGCCAGCAAAGTGACAGTTTGCATGAAGGGGTCAGGAGGCGACTGGCATGGACCGGGGGGGGGCCTTGTAGCCCCTACTCAGTTGGATGGGGATGCAAGGAAGGTTTGCTGTGTAACTCGAGCTTAAAACTTCCAAATTGTTCTTCAAAACACCTAATAAAACTCCAGGTAGCCAATCACAACATTCAACCTAAATGTGGGAGCAGGTTTTGTTTACTTATAAACAAGTAAAGCAATTAAAAATAATTTAGAAAAAAACCCAATGAAGTTAGTTTATAGTTAAGATAGAAATTGGATCACTGAAAAAACACGAATGTGGGTACAGAGAACATTTAACCACTAGAAGACGTTCTTTCCACTTCTGTTTTGACTTCCTTGTTTGTTTCCCCAGTAGGGAAAGAAATGACATAAGACAGTTTAATAACAAAACAACAAAACAAGGAAATACAAAAGTGGAATAAGTCTCACATCATATAAACTTGCCATAAAGATGCATATCAAGGATTAGAAAGTAGCAAATCATTTAAGGCTGAACAGTCCAAGTCATTAACTTTTAATATAAAGTTACTTCATATCTCATCACAATGATATCTCCTAGACTAATAACAATTTTGCTGAATGACTTCCTGTGTATTAGCTGCTTTTCTTTTGTGAGCACATAAAGGAAATACAAAACTATTAGAAAAAATTTGCAATTGTGTAAGAAGTAGAAGCCTTTTATTTGCATTTTTGTATTAGCTAAAAGACCTGGAGTATACAAAGTTTTGTCTGTTGGCTTCAAGTTTTATACATCAGGTATTCTGAAATTTCAGGCAGACCACAGACCTGTCTTACCTTCTGGATTATAGAGCAAATATAAAACTTGCACTTAAGCAGAAACTATGCTGCAAGCATAAGAAGCTGTCAGTTGTGGGACTAAATATCTGCTATTCTAAGACTTTGTCCTCAACAACATTTGCCAGGAGATGCTTGAAGAATATAAAAAATACAGGCAGCCCCTGCTTTCCTGGGAGTCTGTCTCAAGCGTGCAGAAGAGGCAGGAAGGTGCCTGCTAAAGCATTACCATCTAGTGGCAGATGGAGAAAGAGAATCCAATCCCCCAACAGGAGCAGAGCTGGAAAGGTGAAAGCTGAAAAGACAGTATTTAGAAACAAAACCACCTGCTTGAGAGTATTTTTTTCATTACTTGTTTCCATGGTAACGTATCAAAAAGGAAGATATATGAATAAATACTTTATTTATCTGTTGTGTGAACATCTACACCCCAGAAAAGATGTTTCGTGAAAGGTGAAATGATGGATTGGCTAACTCTGTTTGGAATTCTCCATGGTAGTTGGCTGAAAGCCCAACAAGCACAGAGCACGTTACATAGTTGGCCACCCATTTTCTATGGGAATAGAACCATAGTGACATTAATGCTTGGGTTGGCAAAGAAAGCATTTATCTGGGCATTTTATATATTCCCTGTTATTGCACATCCCAAGATAAGTTAGAGCAAAGAGCTCAGACACCCCTATTAGCTAATGGAGCTTGGAAGTCTCACAGTGTAATTTTCACCTCTCTCTATTATTGCTGTCATTTTGCAATGAAAACATAGGGCTACTGATGGAAGTGGCTGCCTTCCACATGCATTGTGTAATACCCGTGGCACCTACATAAACAGAGTGGGAAAGGCTTCATTCCCACAGCTGATACAAGTCAACCAATACTTACCAATTTCAGGTGAAACTCTAGATACTGAAGGAAAGAGGCACTTTTTCTGTAGAGGCAAATGTAAACAAAGTCTCACATGTTACATGCAGTTTAACCACTATGTGATATTCTATACCCCTGCCCAGACAAACAGTGCTGACTACAAAGTTGGCAGTGTCAAATTTTTTTTCAGGTTTGGGGGTGTACTTTTCCAAAAAGTACTGTGTGTTAGCACAAATCCATGGAAAACATATAACTTTCCCGCTGCTGTCTGATCTATAATTAGCTGTGGAAAATGCAGAAGGTTTTTGTGAAGATGGAGAGTTACGGAGGTGGTGTTTCTTATGGCCTCATGCTTGACCAGTGGCG
This sequence comes from Pachycephala philippinensis, assembly GCA_013397055.1. NCBI lineage: Eukaryota > Metazoa > Chordata > Aves > Passeriformes > Pachycephala > Pachycephala philippinensis. The sequence continues at coordinate 605,210 of VWZT01004468.1, read as the reverse complement.
GGTTCGTCTTGTTGCCAGATGGCATTGACTTTGTCTGACAAAGGGGAAGCTTCTGGTGTCTTCTCAACCTATAGCCTCCTCCACCAAAACCTTGTCACGAAACCCAATACATTACAGAATTACTTAAACTCTAATACAGCGGTCATTAAACAATTTAAAAACAACCATGACAATTAGCTTTGACATTAACAGGAACATCCAATACATGAAAGGAACCTCACAGCCTAAAGAGACCACAACAAAGCTCTTGAAACAGAAGAAATCTTAGTATTGGTAAGGCATGACAGGACTTTCAGCGGGGTCTCTAACCAGTGGACTCTTTACACTGCATGGCTGCAGTTCCTGTTTTTGAGCTCCCTAGACATGACCTCATTCCACTGGTTCACAGGCTGTTTATATTGCATCCGTTACCTGAGGGGTTTTTCTGTTTCAGAAGTGCAGAAACATCAAACCAGCACCTGGCTCTGGCTGCGCAGAGACTCAGGCGGTGCCTCTTTTCTCATCGGGAATGTTGTTGTGGATCAAAGCATTATCTTCAAAGATCTTCCAAAGGATGGATTAATCATCAGCTCATTACCCTCATCTGCTGAGACATTATAGTGCCTATGCTTATCCTTTTTCCATAAGTGTAACTCCGTGGGACAGAAAAAGGAGGTGGGGGAACTGTGGATAATTCTCTAACTTATTTGCCACTATATCAAGATAAAAGAGTACAATGACAATTAAATTTAGAGAAATTCTATCTGTCATTTGCTGAAAATCTATTCCTTGATTGCAAGTTGTTCGCATGGGCAAAAAAGTCACATCTGACTGATTTCACACTAGATTATTAGATAACAGATCACACTACTGTTTAGAGGCAGACCACAAACACTTTCCACCTTAGCCAGAAAGGTTTTGTCACAAAGGGGAGATTATTTTCTAGCTAACAAAAGAAATTTTGTAAGAAAACAATATTCAACAAAGACAGAACCATTGGACTACTCTAAGAGCCCAGGAAAACCATGAAAACCTGGAGATGCTTCTACCTTTATATCCAAACACAGAAGCACTAAACCATTCATCTAGAGTTATGTGGTGTCTTCTGCGTTTATTCTGTGTTAGGTGTTTATCTTCCTTATCTGACTCTCTAAGGAATTCACCCAAACCTATACTAGAAAACCAACTAGGGTTGAGGCACAGGCATGAGCTCTACCTGCCACCATCCCCATTTCCCCTTTTCCAGCTTGCTCGTGGAGTGGATTTGTCCTGTGGTAGCCAGCGCTCTGCAGGCACTGAGTGGGGGCAGCTGGGCAGCATCTTGTCCCAGCAGGTGACAGAGAAAAAACTCTGTTCTCTTGCTGAGTTCACAGGCACCATTGGAAGCAAGAGAGAGAGTGGCTAGAGCAAATGCAACCAAGGCAATAACTTGTATCAGCAGAGCAGGTTTGGGGTTAGCACATTGACCTCTAGACCAGGGCTCAGTGTACTGGGAGTAGAAGGGGAAGAGCAATCCCCCAGTCACAATAGCAGGGGATTGTGCTACAAACACTGAATGTGTTCCTTAAATCCACCCATACAAATAAACTGGAAAAGCTGTTGTTCCCTGGACAGATCTAAAGACACATTTTACAGAGCACAGAAACATCCATGGATTTTATGGCTTGCATACTGTCTGCTCATAAAAAGGATGTTGTTTTATGCAAGGGGAACTGCAATACTTTATGCCTACTAGCTCTGGGATAACAGCCCTTTTCCTTCAAAAGATGCCCTCAGCAGCAGAATTGCCCTCAGCTGTTCCTTGCTTGCAGGTGAGAAGAAGCAGGAAGAAACTTGGGTCTCCAGTGAGTTCTTCAATAGGGGCTGGCATGAAGCATTCCCCTGTTCTTTAGAAGAGCCTGATGTGAAGCATTCCCCTTTGGCTTTCAGATCAATATTAGTGGAGAATAAGAGGGAAAGGGTCCTTTGCAGGGGCAGGATCATGGCCATGCCCATGTGGCTTTCCTTCTGCTGTAGAAGACACTCCTGGCAGTCAGGTTGGCCAAGTGGTTACATTACAGCCTTCCCCAGCACTTGGGGTCAGACGACAACAGGGTAATGCTGTTTGCAGACAGAAAGCAGAAAGTTTTGGCTTAGACAGAAGATTGATAGATACGAACACAGACATACACATGTACTTTAAACCAGCGATAAGAAAGAGAGTGCCTGGGAGTAAATAATACTATATTATAACAATTAGTGATACTACTATATGACTGCTTTGTGTGGGACGATTTAAAAACCTGTCATTTCATTGTTGAAACAGTCCTAAAAGTGAAGAATTTCTGATGAGCTTCACAACATCAGTTACATGAAAATTGCTTCCCCTTCTCACCGCTCCTGAAAATCTCTATTTTATTTTCATTGCAGCTGACACAAAAAATAGTCCCTGTTCATCCTGTGTCCTGGAAAGCATTGCAGAGATCCAGCACACTGGGCCATCCACACAACAAAATTTATAAACTTTTATAAAATTACCAGCTTTTCCACCATCCTGTTACATACTAAGCCATCCATCAGTATGATAGTGATGTTATTTGCATTCTCCAGTAAAATGAATGGTAGTACTCTTACAGCCATACAGGATGGCAGCAGCTTAGGATGTAAGCCAGACTTAATTAATAGAGTAGCTAAATTTTAACTGACACTGTGGCTTCAGTTCTGTCCTTTGCATTTGGTATCTTAACTAATAAAATTCTCCAAGGTCAGCTACAGTGACAGGAGTTATTTGTTTGGATCCAGTACTCACCCAAAAGACATTTGAATCCAGCCAGAGCCTTAGTTTGGCTTTCAGGTGAATGAACACTGCTCAAAGGACACCATGAATATATAGATTTAATTTACTGAGTAGCACGGTTCATATTTTCTCCACCAAGAAGGATGGAGAGGGTGCAAGTCAGGCTTTTCTCTTTGCCCGGCTTTCCTGTTAGGCACAAGGAGGAGCAAGTCACCAGGACATGCTGCAGAGTGAATCAACAGGGTTTCCTCACTCAGGGACGGCTCTCAGTGAAACGCTTTGCTGTATCCAAAGCACACATAACAGCTTTGCTCTGGGAAAAAGGGGAGTGCAGCATGTGTCACTGAGCAGCAGTCACTGTACGACTGTGTAATCAAATATCTATGAGGATGGTTCATTTCTACACCTTAAAAATGCAAATATGCATCTGTTTTGTCTTTAACCACAGGAAGGATATGGAATATGAAAATCTGGAGCTTTGGAGATTTTCATATCTGGAGATGTCAAAAAGGTAGGAGAAAGTCACCACTTCCTCTGCAGACCAGAACCGGTGATCCTCTTCTTAGGCATGTGGAAACCCTGTCTGAAGCTCCTCTGAGACCTCACCAGGAACACAAGTTTCAGCCTTTAAAACTCACATGGGAAAACACCTGAAGCTTTTTGAGGTTTTCAGGATCTAGGCTTAATTTTTTTCTGATTTTTTACATAAACTAGCAACGAAAAGACAAAAAACTCAAGCCTGCTACTGGAGACCCCTTAGTGAACAAAGGGACAGATAGGGATTCTTGGAGCAGCTCTCTAGCAGGCAGTGAAGGACTCTGCTTCACAGACCCTGGCTGGATGGGATGCAGTCACAGGGAAACATGAAGGGGGCAAAGCACCCTGTGAGCTGCCAGAGACCAACGTTTCTCAGCCTTTCCTTTCAACAGCATTCCTTCCTTCCCTCCTTTCAGGTGAAGACTTCTCATTACCTCTACTCTTTTCAGCACACAGGCAAACACATCAGTGCTCCTCTGTAATTGGTCTGCATGCAGGGTCTTGTGTGTTTTGAGAAGCTGCTGAAGAACAGAGAGCCTTAGAGGACCTGGAGCTGCAGAAGTCTGGGCAGGGTTCTATTTGCTTTCCACTGTCATAACTTTCCATTACCTCATGTCTCTGCCCCATGACTTCCCTCCCCACACAAGTACACATTCCTGTTCTCCGTGTGAAAATGAGAAAACAACACTTTCCCTCTGGCAGGCCTTTCACCATTACACCAAAGGATTGCATCCCCTCCTTCTCCCTCATCCAGAACTCAACTGGCCGCTTCAGTTGTAGTGGCAGCCCCACAGCAGTTATCCATTTGGTGCTGTGTGAAAGGTTCCTGCTCTATCACCCCCTCATGCTGAAATTTACAGACAATTATTAAAGTTGCTAATTAAGCATGTTGAAAAGTATAAAACACTAAAAGCTTTGCTTCAAGGCTGCAGTAAATGTCATACACTGATTACATGGAGGACAGGACATGGGAATGGGATCATTAGTACCAGCCCAGGTGACAGATGTTCCTGTTTCACTGGCATCCACCAATGATATGGCAATCATTCTTTAAATAAATAAATAATGTTCACATTTCATTGAATCTTGCTGCCTCTTCCTTGCTAGAAGATGGTTCATTTGCTGGTCTTTCCTGTGCTTGTTACTGTTTCTGCTGAGGTTAGTAGGAATTTGGCCTTTAATGAAATGTCATGTTAAGACATGGTGACTGTTGCATACAGAGCAGAAAAGGTCTCTTTTTCTGGCCAATTCTTCTTCAGCTTAGAAGCACCCCCTCAAAATTATTCTGATATACTGGAAAATGGATATGTATTATGTAACTATGATTGCCGTAAACTCAGTTAACGATTAGGGTGTTCTCATGGCTATGGCAAAACAGAGATCTTTCCCCTGGGAACATTAACTAGCAAATACTTAGGAGTCTTGACTTTATGTGCAGACTCCCTCTGCCACTGATGTGCTTCTGAATATGCATCAGACAGAGCCAGCAGGTTCCCTGTCAGCTGGCCTGGAGCTGGTTTTCCTCTTATTTGAAGGCAATTAGTCTTTCATCATATTTCCACTTATCAGCTCTCCAGCAAACCTGGAGCAGAGTGCCTTCACTCACAGTTTGACTCCCCCAGCCCTTTCCCTACATTCATTAGGGAAGGCATTCAGAATCTGCACACTTTCAGGTTTACCTCTTCTATGAAGGATAATGCATAATGCCACAGAGTCTGCCTTTTTTTACCTGCCTCATGCCACCTGTGAAGGCTGCAATGTCCCACTCCTTCCCAGAGCCCAACACTGTCCATATATTTTCCTCCCACCTGAGAGGCTTCATGGGACACGAGCAAGGCAAAGCCTCCTGAGGAGCTGGAAAACAAGGCCCTCCTCAGAGAACCTCACTGAAGTCCTTTCTGTGTAGTTCAGCAAAGAAAACCATACCAGAAACTTGCCCTGTCAGCATCCCTGGCCTCACTCCGTTTAACTGTAGGTCACTACCGCCTGCAAAAGAAGTGGCCTTGAAGACAGCAAAGCTCCACCTCAGCCAGAGCTCAGAGAGGCACGGTGGTGCCTGGCTGCTGAGCTCCCCGAGTCCAGCTGCCACTGTCCTGTCCCTCCCTGTCAGCAATACCTCCACTGAGGGGGAACTGCAAGTGCCCTTGAGCCTTCTTCCCAGCCCCTGAATTTCACACTTAACTTGTGGTAAGCCTGAGTTAATTTAGAATCACAGAACCATTAAGGTTGAAAAAACCCTCTAAGGTCAGCAAGTCCAACCATTAACCCAACACTGCCAGGTCCATCACTAAACCACGTCCCCGAGCACCACATCCGCACATTTTTTTAACACTTTCAGGGATGGTTATTCCATCACTTTCCTGGGCAGCCTGTTCCAACGCTTGACCACCCTTTCACTGAAGAAATTTACTCAGGTTAAGCTCGAGAAGAGACCTGATGAAAAGTGGATGCTTCTAAGAGCCTGGTGTCCAGTGCCATTGCAAAGCGGAGTCACCTCTCCCTGCCCAAAACGCTGGATCCTGTTTGCATTTCCCAGGCTCAATTCCTGCTGGTACCAGGACTGCTGCACAGCAGATGACAAAGTCCTTCTGTCCTCGCCGCTCCCGAGCAGGGCTGGGGGCAGCTCCGGAGCCGGCACAGGCTGGGGCTCCTGCAGCCACGGGCAGCGCCCTTTCCCGGAATCCTGGTGGGAGATGCCGAGCTCCGGCTGCTCCCGGGCAGGCAGCAGCCCCTAGATGGAGCTGCGCAGCTGGAAATGAGCACCAGCTGCCGGGAGCCCATCCGGCACCATCCCACCCACCCGGGTCCGCGACCCCCGGACTGGGGGCTCCCATGTTCAGCATCACTGTGCTGAGCTCCCAGATCTGGCTTGGGGTGCCGGGAAAGCCCAGCCAATCCGACAGCCCTGGGCAGAAAGGATGGCTGGGTCTGGAGGTTTATTTAACTCTGTTTCATTAAATCCCGTGTTTTAAGTCTTTTCTAGAAGCTGGCTGCACTTTTCTGAAATTATTTCAGTATAGAAGGAATCGTAGCTGAGCCCTCATCAAAGAAGTTTATTTCTGGCTGGTAAAGGGGGAAAATATTTTAGTTTAATTGCACTGTTTAATTGCATATTTTATAATCCAGCATCTATTTGTCATTTCCAGACTGCAGCTTTATAGTCCTTACTTGCTCTGCTCATCAGTGAACTGAGAGATACCTGAACAGAGGCTCAAACCACACCAGCGCCTGTGAGGACCCAGCACCAGCAGAGTCCCCAGCACATGGCTGTCCTCACACTGGGACTCTCCTTGCAGTGGGACCCCTGGTGCTTATCACAGCCCCTTCTGCAGCAGATGTGGGGCAGGCCCAGGGGTGCAATGAAAGGCTGGACATGAGTTCAGAAAGAGCAGGAGCTGGTGATGCTCACACCTATTCAGACTTCACTACAGGTAATTATGCTGTATCTAAATTCTGATTTTATTATGTGTTTTGCTGGGATACAAATACACTGTGGGGGAAAATTGTGCTCTGCATTAGCGGTGTGAGAGCAGCCAGCCTGAGGTGAAAATTTCCTGAGACAGAATCTCTCATCTACCCAGAGACTAGGTCAGGTGTAAACACCCTTCTCCTTTGATACACAAAAGCATAATTACAGTTCCTGGAACTGCTCTGGGAAGAACACTGATAACTTTCCCCTGCTAAGAAAATGAAACTCACAGGAATGCCTTTTTCTTCTCCCTTTCTTCCATAAAATGATGGCCAGAAACTCCCTCAGATATGTATTTTTTCACTCAGCACATGCCACTTCAGATCAGTTGGGCTAGATCCATCCACAAAAGATGCTGAACAGTTGGTGTTTAGCCCACACAAAATCCTATCCACATCCACAAAAAAAAAGGTTTTCCTCTACTTTACTCATCTACAGGACTTGATTCAGCTGATATTTTCAGAGCATACAGAAGCCAGAGAAGCAACTATTGTCCTCAGCTCATTTACCCAGTTTCAGTGCTTTTGCGGTCATCCCAGACTAAGGAGAAATGGGCTTTACTTCTGGGATACACCTTTAAAGTTTAATTTATGTCTGCCTCCCAGGGAACTGTCCCAAACTATCCAGCAACAAATGAGTCTGGGATGGCTCCTCTCTTAGTCTGTTGACTTTACATAATGAAAAGTCCTTATTGCTTTTAAACTTCTAGCATTTCACACAACCCCCAAACAAATCTCCAACCCTCTCAAAGATTTTTTCAGAGAAATAAGATTTGTCTTACAAGTGTGGACATCTAAACATCACTCAGAGTGCAGTGACATCTTCTCAGGTATGTCCCATCAGCCCTGCTGGGTGTCACAGGCATGCCAGCTCTCTGTAGCTAGCTCCAGGACAGAAGTGGAGCAAGGAGTTGGAGGGGATGATTGCACATCTGGAAGGTACACAGTGGAAACCTCTCCTGAACATACTAAAGCAGGGATGTGTAATCTGAGCAGAGCAGTGAGGGAAATGAACCCTTATTTTTTTCCCCCACTATATGGTGGTTGTGAAATTTTTCATGATCGCAAGTAAACAAGGTGTTGTCATGCTTCACTCAACACAACATGCCCCAAAATACCTCTGCTTGTTTCTTTCACAACAGGCAAAAACCCATCATGTTCTGCAACTTGGGTTTTAATTTTGCAGCCTCATATCCCTGTACAAGCCTGGGCTGGTTTTATGAATTCTGATGATGTTGCAGCCTAATGTGGCAGCCTGATAGATGCAGACTGAAGGAAGAGAAGGGGGCATTTAATAGCCCTGGCCCAGGCATTGAGCTGGTAATGAAGAAGGGTTGTTACTAGTCATTTGCATAACATAAAAGGAGATCCAGATCTAGGCTTAATAAATTCTTCCTCGTATATAATAACACAGTTATAGCCATTCCTATAAACATGTCAAAGCCTTTATGTGAAGTAAGTATTCCTTCAGAGCATAAAATACAGTCCTACAACTCAATAAAAATCACTTGTGTCACTACACTGATTTCTTTGAAGTGTCACTAAAAAAGGCAGGGTTGTGAACTGAAACATCATTCTTGTTCTCACCTGGGTGTGAGACAGCACAATGACAAGAAGAGCTAAATTTAGGGTGCAAGAACTCAAGAACTAAAGTGGGGACACTGAGGAGCAAGCATAGAGAAGCAATGCCCTGGGTGTGCATCTGCTTTAAAGTCACACTGCCTTTTCTGTTTAGGTGATGTTTTGGCCCTGAGAAACTCTAGGTCATCACCCAAAATTAGAAGACAACAATTGGCTCAGAGGTGGGTCAAACCCCCAGGCAATGGGAGGTAGATGGATTGGGAGGCTGGACAGCAAACAGCAACCCAGCACTGTGCAGTTTGTTTTGGTACCAGGCACAACTTGCAGAACGCAGATTCAGGTTCTCAAAGACAACTGGTGATGCTCCATGTGGAAAAAGTTACTGCAGCAGTGGGGAAGGCGCAGCTGTGAGCAGCCTGACTGTGGGGAGAGGGAGGTGCTGTTGCAGGAGCCTCAGCCACTTGCTCCATGTATTTTCCTGTCTGGCATTGTCCCCTTGGAGAGCTGCACATGCCCCATGCCTGGGTCAGTGCCTATCTGGGATGGTACACAGTGCTCTGCTTCCTCCAAGCACTGCAATATGGAACATCATTTATGGATGCGCAGAGACATGCAGTAAAATATATATTTACTGCTCTATGTAGTCCTGAGTGTAGAATAAGCCTAGCATCCTTATGGTGCAGCCACCCCTTAAAGACTGATCCTGCCACAGAGCAGTGCCTCAGGGCTGGTTGCTTGAAAGCCTTAAACTGGGACTGGTCTAAGAGAGACAGGCTCATTGAAAAGTAGTGGGCTAATAAAGTCCTTTCACAAACTGCGTGTGTTAAATTCGTGTTCCAAGCAGCTTAAAAAGCATCTGTGCACCTTCATTTTAAAAATTAAATTGTGACAACTCGCATCAAGCACAGGAGTTTTCCAGGGCCCATCCTGACCATGGACCTCTACAGCCTGAAAGCACTCTGAAATCAACATGTCTAGAGAGAAACATACCTTAGATTTGAGGTATCAACTTTGCACCCTCCACTCTTCCAGTCAGCATTTTCCCCTGAGGGCATCTTCTAAAACCCGTGGAGTTTCTGGGCAGTATAATGTAAGCACCCACATTCATTAAAACAATCTTTTGTTAACTTTGTTAGAAAAAGCTTTTACCAAGGGGAAAAATAGACCAGCTGTAATTTTAAGTCATTTTCTCTAGTCCTGTAAGTTGTTCTCAGAGGTAATAATACTCCAATAGCAAGAAGATTCTCCTGCACTACTACAGAGCCCTTCCTCCCCAAGTGCTTTTAAACCTACTTCATCCTACTCTGTCCCCCAGAATTTCAGCAGAATTTCAGGCCACACAAGGGGAACATGGTGATCTCATCCAGCCCACAGCAAAGACCCATGGCTGGGATGTGACCAACTGCAAAGCAAGCCGTGATTTTCTTTGGAAAGGGGCAGACTGAGTCCAGCTGTCTGCCATACACACAGGCCTCTTACTACATTCATGGATATTCAGAAATCACGGGGGATTTGAATCGCAGTTCTGCAAGATGTGAGAAATTTGTTTTTAGGCTCAGAGCACTCGATCAAAAACATCACAGTCACACAACACAGCCCAGCAGTCGTTTACCAACCCAACCAACCAACCTAGATCTGCTCAAGACTTTCCTAGGAGTGACTTTGGGGCAGAAGTTTTCACCCCAGATGGAACACCAGCTGTGCTCCTGTAGCCAGCATAAAGCACACAAGCTAGCACACTCTAGCACGGCTATGCTTGTGAGCAGATATTTGACCATGAAGAATGTTCATCAGATGGAGATATGTAATCACGTGGACCAATACTTAACCAACAGAAATTGTCCGACATTTTCAGTTCTGCTCCCATGTACCACACAGAGTATCATAGTCTTAGGGCGACTTTATGGTGTTGTATCCCCTATCATCGCCCTATGACAAGATATGAATCCTGTACCTTTCTGTGCCTTTAAAATTGGGTGCGAGAGAAAAAAGTCCAGATGAACTTTTTCAAAGCAGTTCTATGCTCCAAGGACACGGCTATCTCGCTCTGTGTGCTTCTGCAGGAGAGGAGTGGAGGAAGAACCCTTCTTGCTTTTTTGGCTCTTCTTCTTTGGAGAGAGAGAGATGGAGGGTTAAACTTTGTTTTCCTAGGACTTTGGTTTCTTCTTCTTCTCTTCTGAACTTGTTCAGAACATCAGAACCTCACTGGGAGACCGTACCCTGGTCCGGAGGGGGGCCCCCATGCCGACCCAACTCCGAGGAGGAGGAGAGAGACCACACCCACAGAAGGACTCTAAAATCTTCCAGGTTTTCTCTCCACAGCGAGAGATTTTATTATTTAGCATTATTATTCTTTTCTGTGTGTTTGTTAAATAAAATGGTTTTTTTTCCCCCTCTTTCACTTTCCTCCAAGGAAGATTTCTTTCCCGAACCTGGTGGGGGAGTTCGGTTGTAATCTGCCTTATTATCAGAGGATAATTTCCTCCAAATTTGGCCCAAACTGGCACAATCATGCATTGCTGTGTGTTCATTTGGCTGAGTTTGGACAACTTGAGGAATAACAGTCCTCAGGTTATTTGACACAAATAATCCCATGCTACAAAATGCTGTGATTCCATGTGAAGATTTTCAGGCTGTCTCAAAGCTTGGGAAAGCTTCTTAGGCAAACTGCATGGCTCCAATGACATACACAGTCCTGATTTGACTGAAGGACGGTGAACCAGTAATCCTCTCCTTTGCTTTTTTAGAAAGAATGTACTTAAAACCACACACATATTTATGTAACATATAGCTGTGATTAGCACCACAGTGATTAGCAGATATTCTTTGCAAGAAAAGAGCAGAATACAGCCAGTTACATATACACCAACTTCCACATGCACATAAGACATTCTCCTTGAAGGGGAAATTATGGTACATGGGGTGAATAAGTCATCCTGGGCATATTTGGGGATGTCCCACACTTCCTCACCACTCCCTCAGGAAACAGAATGTGGAGAAGCTAAAATAAATTGGAGAGATGAGCAGTAATTTATTTTCCCGTCTGGAAAAGATAATTTAACTACTCAATTAAACATTGCCTAAAGCCATACTATTAGAGTTGCATATCCCATCTGTAATACAGATGGATTTTGCTCTCTTATTACTGGTCTTCATGCTGTCTGGTACTTAAAAATTCTGGTTTAATTAGATGACATCTTCCACAAATGCTGAGCTATTGGCACATAATTCAAGCAGTATCTAGGAATTTTTGCCATCCAAGAAACCTTCTGTAGGAATCATATGTTCTCATATCTCTGGCACATAAGAGCAGGTTGCAAGCAATACTGAATGAACTGATGATATATTATTTCTTACTTTGTGTTATTTTGAAGCACAGGGCTTCAGTCTGGACTCCTCTCATTTTTCAGTAGTTGTCACCCAAGACCATCCACAAATCAGATGGTTTTACTATCTATTTTTCATTGATTTTTCTTAAGTGTTGATTCAATATTGAAATAGATCATTTTAATACTGAATTAAGAAGCGACTATCCCCATTATGAGGAGATTTCATTCCCAGCTACCCTCTGGGTAGGCACTGGTACAAGTGGAGCATTTCAGGAGCCTGGAAATGCCTTCAATCTCCTCATCACCCCCGTTGCTCCATCTGAGCCCACGGGCAATTCCCTGCAGCAAGTGCAAAACCTGCAAGTTTAAGGGACTCAAACGCACAAAAGGCTCAAATGCTCAGTGGTTCCACCTCAGAGGTGGAAAAAACAAAGATCTAGAGACTTGTTCATGGGGAACTTAGGGACATGGTTTAATGGCAAGCAGGGCAGTGCTGGGTTAATAGCTGAACTTAATCATCTTAGAGCTCTTTTCCAGCATAACTGATTCTGTGATTTTATGACTTCTGCCTTAGAAATTCAGGGGAACCTACATGTGACTGAGAATTTTGCACCACAAGTTCAACTGAATGAGCTGGAACCTTTTGCTTTCTCATGAAGAACTCTCTCTCTCTGTCCAGAAGCACTTGGTGCCTCAGACCCCCATGGCATCCTTCTGGCTCAGTGGTGAACTAGACAAACATCACTTTATTCCCTGATATGTGGTATCTTCCCTAATCCTTTTTATCCAACAACTTTTGCCAGGATGGGAGATCCCTCATGCTGGGTGCTGTATGAACATAACACAAAATCAGTGTTTCATAAATGCCTTCTTGATGAAGACACTAACTTTGGGGAAAACAGAAGGATTTTCATATATGATGAACAGATCTCCTATGGTCAGTACTCCTGGATGTCTTGGATTAACTACTCAGCTGGGCTATCAGTGACATCTTTAAGCATGAGGAGCAGTACTCTTTGTTCCATTTCATCTGAACTGCTATGAATACAGATTTTGTTGTCCACCTTAGTTTTGTAACTCTATTAAAATCTTTACCTTAACAATGCCACCATTGGAAGCACAGTACATTGTGATTTCTTTATATTCTACTACTTTCATGAGTCATAGGAATCAGCCGGGGCAAAAAGGATGATGGAAGGTGCAAAAACATCTGTTTAGGTTGTTTGACTGATTTTTGTTTGAATCTATTTCACTCCTCTGCTGCTTGCTTGGTAGCAGTGGTTAATGGAAGAGCTTTGGACAACTCACTCAGCCTTCAGACATCCCCAGGGATGGCAGGAGTATTGGTAGCTCTTAGACAAACAACTGTGAGTACCTTCTATGTTCACTGGACCTTGCATGTTCCATGAAATCCCATGAAGAAAAAGCCAAGAGGTTGACTTCCTGCAAAGAACCTTAGAGATAGTTTAAAAAAAATGAATTAAAAGAATTCCAAAAGATAATTCCTTCACTGTTAGATTTGTAACAGAAGCTCATCACATATATCAGATCCCTGGGTACATATGCAGATGTTTCAGCCATATGCAACAGCATATGGCACGTTTCTCACAATAACTAGTCTTTTTTTCCTGTGTAAGGCTATAAAAACAAAGACAGAGTGTCTCAGCCAGCTTAGGACTGAGGGGGTGACTCTGATGGCTTCATCCCCCCTGTCAGGCCAGCTGCCCACCAGCCAAACACTGGTTCAGCTTCTCTTGCTCTCCAGTCCAGTTTCCAGTTATCCTGGTACAAGTCAAGCTCTGCAGGTCACCTGAACCTGTACTGGTGGCTGGGGTTATTCCTCTCCAGGTGCAGGACCTGCATTTCCCTTTGTTGAATTTTGGACACTTCTCTGCTCAGGTCCCTCTGAAGGGCTGCACAGCCCTCCGGGGTCTCGGCCACTCCTCTCAGCTTTGTGTTGTCAGCAAAACTGCCAAGTAGACATCTACCCTTCATCCAAGTCATTGATGAACAAGTTAAACAACACCAGGCACAGTATTGAACCTTGGGGGACACCACTCGTGACAGGCCCCCAGCTAGACCCTGTGCCACTGATTACAACCCTCTGCGATCTGCCATTCAGCCTGGTCTCACTCCATCTCACTGTCCATTCATCCTGAACACCAAGGGATTCTCCTTGCCTTCCCATGTGGTTTGGGGTGGGTTTCTCCTCCACAACGAGCTCAGCCATGTTGTTAGCAAAGGAAATTAGAAGTAGGCATCTTGTATCTTGGTCCAACAGCCTGGCATTAGATCACAGTATCTGGTGCCTCTGCTGGAAGATCAATAGCAGCAAATTAAGTGCTGCTTAAGCTCTGCTGATCAATCACCTCCCTGCCCCAGATGTTCCTTCAGTGGAAGAGGTTGGTTGCAAATACCATCTCACCTCCTTCCCTGGCGCCCTTTAACAGAAGTGCACATGTTGAGAGCCACCAGCTTAACGAGTCTCACCAAATGCCAGACATTTCTCCTGCCTGATTAGCAACGAGTTTTTGCCTTTGTGAGAGTTATTTGTAGGGCAAAGAGGTTTTTTCAGGGTGCTGGAGGAAAAATTGCTAACTCAAACGGAATTCAGTACAAGCACTTGAGATTGAAAAGGTCATGGCTGTTAGAGTGGGCAAAATTTATTTCTTCTTGGTTACAACAGCCACAAACAGGGAGAAGCTTGGTGGTTCCAGCCTGACTTGCAATGAAATAAAGATATCCACCAGCAGGATACGTTAAGCTAATATGCAAAAAAACAGATCAGTGTGCTTGATGATATAGGATCACAGAGAGATGCTTCAAACAGTTACAAAATCCCCAAAACAAAGAAATTCAGAGCAGCTGCTGGGACAGGGAAGGGCTTCATTCAACGTAATGCAAGTGGTACACACATCACATATGTCAGAGAGGATGGAAGACCGTAAAGTCAAAAGCCTCTATCAGGAGGGTTCCTGCTCACTACAACAAAAACCCTGTCGTGACTTCAGGAAGCTGCAGTTGAAGGGTCTGGAACACAAGCCTGATGAGGAGCAGCTAAGGGAGATGGGGGGCTCAGCCTGGAGAAAAAGAAGGCTCAGAGGGACCTTATTTCTCTACAACTACCCAACAGGAGGCTGTAGCCAGGTGATGGTTGGCCTCTTCTCCCAAGTAACAAGCAATACAACAAGAGGAAGTGGCCTTAAGTTGTGCCATGGGAGATTTAGCTTGGATATTAGAAAAAATTTCTTCACCAAAAGGGTTGTCGAGCATTGGAACAGGCTGCGCAAGGGCAGTGGTGGAGTCACTGCCCCTGGAGGGATTTAAAAGACATGTAGATGTGTCACTTGGGGACATGGGGTAGTGGTGGGCTTGGTAGTGCTGGATCAATGGTTGGACTCGACAATTTTAAAGGTCTTTTCTGACCGAAATGTTTCTTTGATTCTGAGCATGTGGCTCCAGTCAGGTAATAGTGGGTGGCTTTGATGGATGTGCCAATCAAAAAGTGGATCCCTTTGAAACAAGAACCTTCCTGGATATTTTGCTTCCCAAACCAGGTGTGGAATTTTACACTTTTCCCATCCCACAACACATATTAAAACTCTGCCAACTATCCTGTGGTTTAGAGCTTCATTTCCTACTTGCTCTACGCAACTTGCAACATCAACGTTTCTCTCAATACAAATACAGTCTGCCAACCCCTGAAGCACAGAATTGTCATTTCCACTAGAAATATGAATGTAGCATAAGCGCAGCAGTAAAAAAACATGAATCTTTGAGAGTCAATCTTTGAAGTACTGTTTTTTTTGCTGTGAAAAGAAGGGGCGCTTTGCTCACAGACAACTTTCTTTCCTAAATGCCTGTCTGAAGCAGGAATTATTCAAATAATGCGACTTTCGAGAGACACGGCTATTTCAGACCTCTGCTAGAAGTTTATTGAAGGAAATGTTGGTGTTTACATGTAAGAGAGAATGTTTGTTTGTGAGGGAAAAGAAAATAATATGAAAGGATAAAACCTGTATATTTTCAGGTTCTACTTCTAAGTTCCGTGTCTAAATAAAGATTCTGCAGCTCTAAAGGAAAATGATTGTGAGGTCCTGAACCTCTGCCCACCTTCTCTCTCTGACCCCAGCAGGAGAAGGAACTGTGGAGGACATGGAGCTATGAACAGTACTCTGCTCATTTGAGAGCTAAGGAGGAACACATGTGGAAACTGAACATCTCCAGCTGGTTCCCAACCCATCCTGCCCCATCTACTCAGAGGATTCAGCCTGAAGGGAGCACATCCTGCTTGGCTGAGCCTGACAGCTCCAGCCCTGCTTTCCGTGACTCTTTTCAAGGGCCAATTCCTGCTCTGAGCACTTGCTGGAGTAATGGAGCTCTGTGAGTGCCGACTCCAGGGCACACGCTGAGCTCTCGGGAGAAACAGGGCTGCAATGCCAACTCTGTGCCTGGTCTAAAAGGATCATTTCATTATTTAAGCTATTTATTTTGTTTATGACCTAGAACCATAGCAGTTTACTGGGCCTCCCTCTATTAGGAAACAGATAAAACCAAACCCCAAACCCACATATTTCACTTTTCTCTTGAGTTCCTCTTGGCAGCTCTACAGCTGCTGCCTTACTGAGCATATGTACTAGGGAAAATCAAGTTTATCTCCTTTTTTCTCCTCAGGAAAAAACCCTTCAATTCCAGGCTCAAGGTCTGGCCACCCTGGGGGCACCTAACTCGAGGCAGGCCACCACTACCACCCTTCAACCTGGGAGCCCGCATTTCATGGGAAAGAG
Organism: Pachycephala philippinensis; assembly: GCA_013397055.1. Taxonomy (NCBI): domain Eukaryota; kingdom Metazoa; phylum Chordata; class Aves; order Passeriformes; genus Pachycephala; species Pachycephala philippinensis. The sequence continues at coordinate 588,753 of VWZT01004468.1, read as the reverse complement.
CATAATGTGAAGTGCAAAAGAGGCTGACTGGCATCCAGGGAAAACATCCATCCACCAGAAGAGGACGATGGCAAATACAGCAACAGCTGGTGAGAACAGACCAATAAAAATGTGGTGTTGGGGGATGAGAGAGAGGAAAAGATGGATATAACAATCTGTGTTTTCACAAGTTTGGCAGCTGAACCACATATTTGGAAAAGATAAAAATACATCCAGGTTTGAGATGTCTCTTTGGGGATCTTATACCTGATGGCGCGACAGCAAAGAACTCTGCTCCATGGATTCTTCTGAGCACAGTGACAGGACAAAATTGAAATACAGGGAATACAGGCAAAAAGTAAAAGCATTTTGTTTATCTTTTTACAGTGAGGGTAGTCAAACACAAGAAAGAGGTTTCCCAGAGAACTTGTGGACTCTCTGTCCTTGGAAATACTCAAAGCACAAGCGGGGCTGGCACTGGACAGCCTGCTCTGGCTGGTTCTGCTGCCAGCAGGGCTGGACTGTCTGATCTCCAGAGGTGCCTGCTACCCCTGCTGTCCCATGATGATAAATTAGACAAGAACAGCCAGCCTTAGAACAACCTCTTGCCTGGTGTGTATGTGCTGTACCACCTTTTGTCAGAGCATGGAGGGCACCCTTCACCTCTACTTAGACAAAGAATAAACTTAGTGAAGGACATTATTTGCATACTAAAAAAAACCTTCCATATCTTCTGGGCATACTTTGTTCTTCTCAGTGAGAGAGAAAAAGGCTTCAGAATAACCAGTGCAATCAGGGACCTGATTTCTTCAAACAAAACAGCTTAAATGAGTCATCCCATATTCCTGGCACAAACTGCTGCTAGCTCTTGGATGTTAAGTGGGATGGGCAGGATATACTAGGCAGTAGCCTGACTGTACATGAATTGAGAGCTGGATTTGAGCACGCCAATTACTTTCAGAGATTAGCCTTTGCAAACACACTTTCTACAGCCAAATCAATCCCTAGCCCTGTTCAGGCACCCTTGTTCTGTCACGTTCTCTGTCACCTACCATCCTGCAGCAAAGCAATGTGTCCCTTCGCACACTGAGCTAGTTCAGCTATTCTCTCACCTGCATTTTAGTTTCCGCCTGTGTCTCTTTGCAAAACTAGTGCACAGCTAGTGCAGAGCAGAGCTCCTATTTGCTTTTTCATGCTGCTTGCTGTATTTCAATAAACTGAACCCAGAGCACACGAGGGTGAAATCTTCATTCCAGGCAGGACAGAGAGATGACACATTTCTATGCTTACCATCAACCTTGGCACAATGTTGGTGTAATAATTTGTCGTTCTTGAACAAGAATAAAACAAGTCAATGACCCCTGCTTGACTCCAAATTGTTTTCTACATTGTCAAAACACACAGATTTAGAAAGATAATTACCCCAATACCTCTGGATGACAATCTCAAATTAAACTACAAGGACTCCGTAGTCCATCTATCTCTTTGCAGCTGAATTCACTCCAGATGCACACAAACCAGAAAGGCAGATAAGCAGAAGGCTTTACAGGCCTTGAGCCTCTGCCTCTCACTTCAGAGTGAAAGGGCCAAGTAGTGCCCCCATTCTTACAGGCAGGGTGGGTATGAAAACTCACAACGCCTGGATGGGCCTTGGAGCAGACACAGCCTCCCCCAGCACTACAGCAGCCCCTCCAGAAATCAACCTGGCTGCCCTCTGACAGAGCAGGGAGAGAAAAGCTAAAAAGCATCCACCTGCTAAGGCCATCTCCCTTGGAAAACTGCTGGAGACACACAGGCTTGCCCACCACAAGCACAACCACATGGCCCTGAACTTTCCTTTCTTATCTTCTACCTGAACTTGGGGGCAAATCTTGCCCTCACTCCATCTCTCTTGGCACCAGGCACTGGATGCTGCTGGCTGACCTGATCCAGAGGAGCCAGGCTGCTGAGGAAGTGGGACAGCTCGCAGGGTCAGAGGCACCCCAGGTGGTCAGGAGCCCCTAAAGTGCCTCTGTAAAACGGCAGAACAGAGTAGCTCAAACAAGCAATATACCCTGGAAAGGGCAGTTGCAGCCCAGCAAGCAGAATTCCCCAGCCACAGAGCCACAAACCTCCAGCTGTCCCTGCCTGAGTGAAGCTAATTTAACAAGGAGCAACTGGGGAATTGGCTGGGTTCCAATTAGGCTAATTTGGGCAGTGGTGTGAGTCATGCAGGCAGTGAGAAAGTGGCTGGCAACTTGCAGTCATTTGGGGACCTACCAGAGGTTAACATCAAAGTTGCAATTGAGTTTTTGCTTGAAAATCTGGGTGTCTCACCAGTTCTCTGCCTTTCTCACAGGGATTTGGGCTGCCCAGTAAACCCAGCCCTTCCTCCGAGAACACAGAACAACACCTCTTACCATGCCTCTGGCAATACTTGCTGACTTGACCTTGCAGTGTCTTTCTATCGAGCAATCCCTCTTCAGTGTGGTTTCCACAATGGGTGTTCACTGAGAACTGTTCATTCAATCATCCTTTTATCAGTGAGAAAACATCACATGCTTGTGGGTTTCTTGCGTGGGTCTCTGTGAGACGAGCCTATATGAGACGGTCGGGACGGAGACGAGAGACCTCTGGAGACGGTGTTAGAGCATCGGATTTATTGTGAAAGGGCGTGGGTTTAAGGGACCTGCTAGGAGCTGCTAGATGCAGCCCGAAGCAGGTCAGAGCAGAAGAAGGAGAGAGTAGAATGCAGAATAGAATAACATAGAATAGAGAGTACAGAATAGAATGCATACAGAATACAGAACAGAATGCCGTGCTTGCCAATTACATTACAATAAATCATCTTCTGTGTTGAATATTCTAATTTCTATTAACCAATCCAGAACATGCTACAAATCCTACTACATTAACATATAGCCTATAAGAATCATCGCATTACCATATGGTGTTATATTTTAAACCCTAAAAACTACTTTTTGGACCCTCTGTAACATTAACAGGGTCTGTTCTGACCCTTGGACTTGTCAGCAAACAGAGGGCTTTGTTTCATCAAAGGGGGATTACCTTCAGTCGGCCAAACCATTGTTTTCCAGTTGTTCAGTAACTGGAGTTTGGTATCTCAAAGCTTGTCTTCATTTCAATCTCGCTTGTCGTTTCCATATTGTCAGCATCTTTTGCTATGTGATCATATTTATAAGTCTTTCCTATTTCATCTTCCCCAACACATGCTCTTGCACTGTCACATGTGGAACCCAACCTGCACATGCTCTGTTGCAGTGTGAGTGCAGGTCACTGCACGCCGTGGATCCAGGTCAGCACGAACAAAACCATGCCCAGATTCCCACCTTGCTGTTTCATACACGGCCGTGCATCTCCCCTGCTGCCAGAGCCCCAGCCTGACATGGTCTCTACTGAAAAGTGCTGAAATTGCAGATGATAACCCTCCTGTGGAACAACTATCAGCCCCAGCTATCTGCACTTCTACTCTATCACCTGCTCTTGTTGCCTGACCCAGAGTTCACAGATGTTCAGTGTAAGGGTACACATTTATTATAAATATCCATTTATCTTCATTTTTTCTATCACAATTATAGAATAACTAGAAAATAATCCAAATATGTTTTGTTCCAGGTAAAAGCCAGCAGTTACTAATATAAGCAGGTATGATATGCCTTTCAAGACAAAGCTGATCTTAATTCAGGTTTTTTCCCAATCCAAAAATGTATTTCATTTTTTCTGGATCCATGTGGAAACCAATGCAAAGTAGTCCTTTCTATTTACGTTCCTCGGTTTAGCTTATACTATTATATATTAATGGAGGTTGCTACTTAGCCAAGGCCAAGATTTAAGATGTTATTGTGCTCTCCTCAGGATGCTAATTCTTCCCTGAGTGCTCTTGCTGAGCACTGCACAAATCAGGTGGTTAATCATGCCTCAGGTAACGGGTCTCAGAGCTCCTAAGGATGTAGCCACTTTTTTGTTGTTGTTGTTGTCATTCCTGTGCTTTTTTTTTATGGTTTAATGTAACATAGCAGAGTTGGGTTGTGGGTTACTGCAGAGATAAAACTGGGCGATTCACTGCTGGACATGCAGCTAGAGGGAGAACTATTGAAAACCAACATAATTAACCGGTCGTAATCTCTGACATAAGATCTGAGACCAAAAGCCAATTCAGGATTTCAGAGGAGGAAGAAATATTTCTCTGACTAATGGGCACAACATTGGTCTGGGCTCTGAAAACATTTGAAGCCCTCTGAGCTTTATATTCCAAAACAAGTATCTGCTTCCAAGTTCTCGAGCTGAAGAGATCATAAGGTGACTCTGTCCCTCTGGTGAGCTGTGCTGGCAGGGGCAGGGATGGGGCAGAGGGGTGACTCCAGGAGCCCCTGGTGGCCAGCAGCTCACTGACCCTTCACGTACTGCACCATGTTTTGTAGTCAGAACATCAGTGACATCAGTATTTCCCTGCTAGCCTTAGATAGATAAATAAAACCGTACCTTGCATTAATTTTCTTTGGGGTTTTTTGGCATCTCTTAGCGCTTTTTTTTTGTTGTTGTTGTTGCTGCACAGTGAAATTTTCTGCTTTCTTTCAGTTGCCTTAAAATTTAATTTCTTAATTTGGGGAAATGATTTACTTCTCTGTTAAGTAATCAGCTTTCTTTGAACTGTGAGGCAATGCAGGAATGTCCTGTAGGGAACACCAAGAGAGGATAAATCAGATGAACACAACAGGGTGTAGTTTTGGGATCTTTTTATGGGATATGCCCACAGTCCTTATCTAATAAGAAAGAGACCATAACTCCAGTGTCATGTGCAGTTGAGGGACCTTAATGTCACACCCTGAAAGTGTTCAAAAAACGTGTGGATATGGCACTTTAGGACATGGTTTAATGGTGAACATTGTGGTGGTGCTGGGTTGATGGTTGAACATGATGAATTTAAAGATCTTTTCCAACTTTAATATACCTATGATTCTATGATTAGAAATGAGCTCCGCTTGCTCCTCTAGTAGTACCTACTGTAAATGCCTTTGTTTTATTATGGGCTCTAATTATCTGCTTTGGTTTCACCAGTTGCATTGTGATGAGTGAAACAAATGTGTGATCATCATGTTCTAATAAGCTGTCAGCAATTTAGCCCTGATTAAAAAGTGCCTGTGTTGCAAAACCAGGCTGCCACTGAACCAGTATCTCCTTTAGCTCTCAGAAACACAACCAGAAAGTGTCCAAATGCAACTGCCCACAGAGAGCACCTTACCCATGCAGGAAGGATGAGCATCCCCCTTTTGCCCTAGAGCCAGGCATTTAAGCAGTTACTGAACTGCAAATAAAATCCATAATGGCTTTTAAAATGTTGCTCCAATTAGTGCTCAATTATCTGCCCTCCTCTGGGAGGTCAGATCTCGTGTTTATTTAACTCATTCCTTTTGCAAGGCTATGAATGGGCTGGCAGTCTGAGGGTAGTGGGAATTTTGATTTGGGAAGGAGCGAGAGCCGGAAGTACAAGCGGGCACCAGGGGCCCTGGGAGGGGGTGTCCCTCTATGGCCACGGGTCCCCTGGAGGGACTGGGTCTCCTTACTTGATGAAGGCCTGGCCAGGTCTGTCAGGTAAGTGCTCCAGCCCTGGCTGCCACATCCAGGCACCACAGGAAGAGCTGGGGAGAGGGAAAACTTCCCCTTGCCTTTGCATCCGTGAGCTGCCTTTTCTGAGAGCTGTGCAGGGGAGCCTCTCCCTCGGGCCAGGTGCTGGCCATGTCTCCTTCCTGAGGGTGTGGGAAGAGGGTCCTCATGGTTTGCACCCAGCCATTTGCTAGTCTCACACCTCTGTGATCCTCAGCCAGACTCTTCCCCTCCTGACACAACTGGGGCTGCTGTGATTCACAGCAAAAGGCATCAGCTCAGCTCTTGGGGTGTCAGCAGAGCTGTCCATGCCTGGAGGACATTCCCTTTGAAGAATGTACTTGAGTTCACAACAGAACTGAAGGAGCTGAAATGCTGTATTAAGCTGCTTGCGTCTACCATCAATTCACATTAGATGTAGTCAAGTTATTGACTTAAAACCTCAATTCCCCTTTTATGAAAGAATGAAGCTGGAATTGGAAGAGGAAAAAGAAATCTGCATTTTCAGGAGTCAGTGCCTGTGATTTTTCAGTCTGCAGATGAAAATTGAGAGGAATGCAGTGCAATAAACCAGGAGAGGAACCAGCCCAGTCGTGAAGTTGTCATCAGGAAAACATCAGGCAAAAGTTGTACAGCCTCTGCAAATCTGAGAGCCTCTCCAGTGAGAGGCAATGAAAAACAACCCATGAAAAGACATCAAGGTGATGACACAGAATTAAAAATAAGTCTGAAATACTGAGCTAGCTGAGGAAAGAGACCTCAATTGTTCCTGCTGTGAGTATGGGGCCAGGACCCTGCTCTTGGCAGGGAGTCTGCCTGCTCTCGGTCTGTTGTGATCCTCAGAGCTCTAAGATGATGAAGTTTCCATGGATGCTTGTAACTGAATCCTTATTACTCTTTTCTCCAGAGTGTGGGTGGGAAGTTTTAATAGTTGTGACAGCATCTGGGGTATTAATCTTTGGAAAGTTATCACCCTGTAGCATTTGCAAAGTCCACCAGAGATTACTCCTTAAAAAAACGCTATAACCTGTATTCTCGTTTTATGTTACACCTCTATTGATGTATCTAAAATGTCTGCAGAATAACTGCTATGATTATTCCACATACTGGTTAGAGAACTTTATATTTGTTTAATATAAAACTAAAAAAGGTTCCAAGAAGACCCCAGAGGAGATGTGTCTCCTAGCAAACTGAGGTGTGACTAAGATTTATTCAAATTTAATAAAGAAATAAAGTCAAGAAAAGCATATTTAGTGGACTCTCAGATGATTAACCAACATGTTCACAGAGCCAAACCTCTGTATCTGTCTTTTTACTGGTTCATTAATTTCTCTTGGCATGAACTAATTTACAAACATCTAGCTGACCTTGACATTTGAGAAAAGTGAATTCTGACAACTCCTTTATTTATATCACGAAAAACTTATTTGTCAGGAAGTAGTTTGAAACAGGGATTCAAATATTGTTGCTTTTCCCCACCTTGAACTGGAATTACACAATGAAAGCATTGCTGTCCTCATACAGCACATACTGTACTACAAAAATGAAATTGCTGTGCATTAAAGGAACACATAATGCAAGGGATTCACATGGATTTCTTTTATTTACTTGCAATGACTTGTTAATTCAGAATGACTTCATTATGAAACTTCCAGTCAGACACAACACTGAGTAAGGAACTCTGAAAATGCATGAGTACTTTCTGTGTACTTACAAGCAGGCTCAGAACTTCTCACCTGTATGAATAAAAATGTTGATTGTACCCTGTGCTTGTAACTTACTGAAGTGGTATAACACTGGTTCTTTTCCTTGGCTGAATGACACTTGCTGTTGTTCAAGGTAGTCTGTGCCTGTTACAACTAGATCCACTACTTGAGCTCTCTTTTCACCCACAGTGGTGTAAAAAACCCTCCAGAAATTATGAACTTGAATTAAACCAATTTAATCCAGCCTTACTCACCCCATTCTTGACATACATCTTTTGCAAATGCTCAGCAGATGAAGCTTCCTGAGAATGAATCCAAGCAAAAATTGTGCTTGAATCTATCCTGTATTTTGCCCTAGATCAAATCCTACTTCACAGAAAACAGAATATTGGGTAGTCTTGAGCAATGCTCAGTAACTTTCTTCAAACTTAATGCGGGACAACCTCCCTACCAACAAAAGTGAGTTTTAAAGTATTTTGCAAAATTAGGACCTAAATCCCACAGCTGTTCAGTTTCTGCTCACATCAGTTCACATCAGACCTATCTGATCATCATTCTTTAAATCATCTTGGATTAGTTATATTACTTTAATAATATAAAATTATCTTCTATTAGTTTCTCATAAATATAAATTGCATTAAAAAGCCAAACCCTTCATTTCACTTAAGGTTTCCCTGTGACAGCATTATGCTTCCCTATCTCATCATTTACAAAAAATCCAGGCACTTACGAACAAGAAAATTAATAATTAAGGACATAATAAATCATATATGCCAACTTAATAAACACATTAAAAACTAGAAAGCACGTTCCGTCTCAGTGTAACAACCCAATTAAAATTTCAAGGGCAGTTTATGGTTGGAGGTGGCATCATTTCTACTTCAGTGTCTGAGTTACCCATGGCTGGGCAGCTGCGGGGTCCCATCCAGCCTGGAGACTGGGGGGTTTTACCTCCTTGCCTCAAGGGGATGTTGAGAAAATGTAGGTGATGTGCAGGGAGTGAGAGAGGGGAGTGGGGCTTGATCCCTTTTCTAGTGACAGCATCTCCCCCAAGGCCCTGTGGCAGTGTCCTCAGCTGCCACAGCCCCAAGCTGGCTGTGGGCGAGCCTTGGAGTGGGTTTGAGCACAGAGGGCCAAGCAAGGACAGAGCAGAGCAGAGCAGGCTGTTTTAGGGCACAGAGCTCGCTTCCCCTTTCAGGGAGACACAGCAGCTTTCCCAAGCAGGGTGAGATAAAAGGCCGCCTGGCAAGCATACAAAGGGTCTGGGATATTGTGAAGAGGACAAGGAATATTGCATTAGAAAGGCTACCAGAAACTGTTTTGAATGTACTGCAGTCCCTCACAAAGCTCATTGCTATTTTTGGACAAAAAATATGTTTCAGACCCTTAGAAGCAAAAACAGTGGCTAAAGAAGCTCCATTTTTTACTTGAGCTATTCCTAGAACTGGAAAAATATATAAACTTATCCAGACAAAGCTTTAGGAAATATCATTGACTAACATTTTTTAGGTTTAGCTGAGTTACCCTTTAATTGAGTCAGATGCCTGGTCATTCCCTGAGAGCAGTGAAGCAGGAATACACAGAAGACCCCTCTGTTTTGAGCACACTGTATGAGTTACAGGATTGCAACAACACACTCATCCCACGGGCAAACAAAACCGCCACTGCCCACTGTGACACCAACTCTGCTGCAATGAACTGCGAGGTCCCTCTACTCATCTGGAAGGGATTTGCACTTTAACAAGGTACTCGGGGCAGAAAGAGATTCTCTCAGGCCAGTTTTGAATCCCCAGCTGCGATTCATCCTTACTGGTGAGCACTCACCATATGGGTAAAAATAAGCTGAGGTTTTTTCTCTCAGCCAAAAACGTAGCTCCTGTTGGTCCCTGTGGGATCTGGGCCTGGAGGACACAGCCAGTATCTCTCTGCCAGTCTAACGTCCTGCAAGAAGGAAGAGAACAGAAGCTGTAGGAAATCTCTACTGGCTCCAAAAGTTAGATGCATGCAATAGACTTCTTTGTCACTGCCATAATAAATTACAGACTACATTCTCCTTGCACTGATAAAGAGGATTTATTTTTTAATTTATTACTTTTGGACAGTTTCATTTTACTGTAACAAATCACTCCAAGGCAGGCATGGTAAGGACAATCTGCTGGGTATTTTCTGCCTTTCTCAGGACTATTTGGGACAGATTTGAACAAGAGTTTCCAGTTTAGCATGATCAAGCATTCAGCCCAAATTTAAAGATGAATCGCTTTGATATCACACTTAAGGCTTTTGAAGAAAGCTTGCTAAAAAGATTGACTGATGTGATCACACCTAGGCAGCAGCACTGTGTTCCCACTTAGCAGTACAGTTCTAGTAGACACAAGAAAGAATAGAAAATTAAATTCATGGGATAAACCTTGCTTTGCTGCCTTCGTTCTCACCATGACAACCCTCCTGGCCTCCACCCTAAGCCCCCTTTGGAAAGGAACCTGGGCCATACATGTGTGCCAGGGTGTGCTCCCCATTTCAGAAACAGTATTTTGGAAAACCCAAAGAAAGCCAGATGGGAACCCCACTTGATTGCACAGGACAGCCATCCTCAACAGAATCTCCTCTTACACATTCATCTCTCATAAACCCTTTTCATAAGCAGATGGGAAAAGAGAAAAATAGCCAAGTGCAGCTTTGACAGCACAAGAGCTTATTAGAAATGATGGGGAGGTTACAAAGAAAACCACCTTATTAAAAAGAAAGGACAAGTCCTTTTGGGAGCCTGGCACCACTCCTAATTCATCAGCACATTTCCTCTTTCTAAAGCAAAGCTACCCCAGCACTCCTCGATGAGACACAGTGAGCAGCAATGGCAAAGGTCTGCTGGATTCATTGCCTGAAGGTGGGGAATGAGTCCCTCATCCTGAGGCTGGCACTGCATGGGCCATTAGGTGAATGAATCTCTGGGTAAACTGCAGCCTGACCTAGAAAACACCTGCTCAAGGGACCACGACAGCAGCAAATAGGTGGCAGGAGGGATGGGAAGATCTCCGTGTCCTGTCCTCAGTGTGTGTCGTTGGAGCAGCACCGAGTCCAACCCCTCACACAGTGCTGCAGCCCCAGTAGCAGAAATAGGAGCACAAATAGCATCATGGCAGGCTGGAGGAGAAGCGCATAAACTACTTGATACTTCCCCACAGACAGGCTATGACCAGCTTGGATTACTATCATCATCTCCAGAACATTTTTGAAATGTGTAAAGCAACCTTACATGGTTTCTGGGCAGGGTGAGAAACAGGAAGCTTCCTCAGTGCCCAAGGCCAAGCCTGTCTATGCCTGGCTGCTGATCCCCACCTCCTACTATCCCTCCATGCCTGGGATGCCTACATTGCTGATGGCAATCCTCAGACTTTCCAAAATGAGACCCAGCCAAGCACATTTCCACTGCCTGGCCACCAGTGAGGGCTCACTCTTCAGCCTTCACGGTGCCAAAATCCAACAATCCTGCCAAGTAATTTCTCGCTTCCCAGAAATTTCAAAGCACTTTAATTAAATTCTGAAAAAAAAATGCCTTGGAAATCTCTTCTGGTACCCTTGAAACAGGATCAGTTTTGAAAGGCTGCTATTTTATCTCGTCATTTGCCTGCATTTTTCTAGCCCTAGCAGGACACCCTCATTCCGTATCTGCTCCCAGCCAAGGTCACACCGCCCAACGATTTAGCAGGGCTCTTGATTACTGCTGCTGGTGCTGTAACACCTCAACCATTTCATCAGCTGCTTTTCAATAACTTTTATCTTTTCCCCCTAAGTCTACACTGGGTTTTATTATTTCTTTCTAGTCTCATAAGCTGCTGTAGGTTAAATACCTTCCCCTCGGAATCAGCCTGTAGATCACAGAGCAGAGTTACCAGCAGTTATCAGATAACACATTTGATCAGCCGAACGCTGCTCTACCATATGCTTTCCGACAGATTAGCCACCATAAATTTTAATCACTTAGAATTACAATTGTGCCAAGTTGGCCTTGAGCTGTGGCTGCACCCGGGGAAGGGACGTCTTAAAGCAGTGTTTGAATGGTGTGCACATTTCAGGAGGGCCTTTTGGAAACACAGGAATTACAGCCGCTACCTAAACTCAAAGATGTAATTTCCCAGATAGGAAGGGGAGGAGCAGGGAGAGGGTTTGCCATATAAAATGCAGATGAAGAGCTCCCACGGTGCCAAATGGTACACACCAGGAAAGGGACTGACACTTTAGTCCCATCCAGCCACAAGAGTCAAGCCTGTTCCAAAACTAATTTACAGCTTTCAAATCTCCATTTCATTCAGTCCTTGCATCAACCATTGCAGTAATCTAACATGCTGGGTTTTTAAAAAAACCAAATCATACATTCCAATTAAAGGGTATTTGGGATTGTTCCAGGGGCTCCTGCTGGGTGTTGCTCAGGTGAGAAATCGTTGTTAACACCAGAACAACATTGATCCTTTAAGCTGCAGAACCCAGGAGCTGGGTCTCTGCTGAGGTACCAGCACCTGACCTTTCCATAGCAGCATTGCCAACAGGATCCTGAGAAGATCCGTAGGTGTAGGCTGTGCAAATATTTCCAGCCCCTGTGCAGCTGCCAGAAGCAGCATTACTCACCCTCTGGTTAAATTACGATATTGTTTTACCTCACAGTACTGTTTGAGAGCTCACAGGAACCTCTGGCAGATGGCCACTTTGCATTTCTTCAGTGTCCTAAACATGAAATCCATCTGTTTGCTCTTGCTTCAGGCATAATCTCAGCAGTTTTAATCTCTGTTCCTCTCTCTGGCATTTACATACACATACTTTCAAAAAACATCAGAGCTTAGTCTCAGGACATTATATTCAGAGCTTTCAACTCAATAGGAAGAACTGTAACTTCAAGAGTATAGAGACCAGTAAACCTGTAAGGAGCCTACATCACATTATTATCTGCTACATAAACCTTACATTGCTCTCAAGTTAACTGAAAGCATCCTAAAACCTGGTGTCCTTCATGAAGTTTGCTCTGTCATTTACTAACTGTGCCACAGCCAACTGGATTATTGGGCCTTTCCCAGCCCTCTGCCGGGGAAAAGCTCCTGGCAAGGGAAAGCAAAGCACTGGGATGTTTGGTGGCACAGCAGGAGATATCCAGGAGCGGTACTGGGACAAGCGGGTGCCCATGACTCCTCCTGGGACAACTTGAACTCAGCCCTCAGATCAAGAGGTTGATCTTTCATCCCTAGAGCTGCAGAGGCACGTTTCCAGACTTGAGAGTAACTGTAGGTGAGTCTTCAGTCAAGTCCATAAAATGTCAGAATGCCCCAAATCATCTTTAACAACAAAATGCAAAAGTAAGCCCATTTCTGCAGAACTGTTGTGAGTGATTTGTATCTCGCTTCTCCGTGCGTGTACTCAGTCCAAGGGAAAAGGTTCCCTATGTGGCAATCCTACCACAGCATTTCTTGGTTTAGGATGTATAACAAATTTCTAGTGCAGACGGGGCGTAAAGAAGATTCAAGGAGTCAGAAGAAAAACATGCTCACAAGGCAGCGAAGGGCAGGAAGAGGAGCAGATCACCAGGTGCTCGTGTCCTGCGACATCTGGATGAGAGGGCTCACCAGGAGGGGCTCTGGCCTGGTGCTGTGATGCTGCCCATGGCTGGGGACACCAACAGGACTCCAGCTCTGCCAGGGGCATCCTGGACCAAATACAATGGAGGTCCCTAAAGGTTACACCAGTTCATGTGACGTCTTGCTGGGGTGGAAGCTCAATTTCAGAGCGTATGTTCTGGGTTGAAGCATTCCCTGCAACAGAGTAGAGATGTTCATCTCTCCTGCTGCCCCCCTGCAGATGCTATGTAACCTGCTGAGCAGTGGCTGCTTGCAAACACACTATGTCAGTCACAGACCTATGGACCCCCCTGCATTGCTGGTGAGAGGCTGCTGTGGCAGGGGAATGACAGGCTGCTTGCTTCTTGCAGGATTTCAGTTCAGTTCTGGTATCAGGCACCAAACCAAGGTGGCTCCAGCCTTGCAACCACGCTGGGACCGACTACTAGCTGCACAGGTGGATTTACAGTAAATACAAAAATGTGGCCCCATAGAGATTATATGCTACTTTCCATATTTAACTTTGATTAGGAAAACAGGATGAGGCAAAACAAGGGCTTTCCAGATGTAAACCCGTGGCTCTCCTCATCCTGGCCTGTTCTTTTGATTCCTGCTATGGCCCTGCCTTGGTCAGTTCCTGACGTGGCTCATTCTCAGCCTCTCCCCTTCCCCACAGCTCACCCACACTCTGCCCATCACTCACCTGGTGTAAGTCTACATCCCACAAGGCTTAAATCATTAATAAAGTCAAATTCTCCTAAGAGTCTGCCTGCAAGTGATGAGCAGAGAGGCCCTGGGAAGTGGCAGTCCTTTCAGGAGTTGCTTGTACTTTGTGTGAAGCAGATCCAAACCGGAGGAAGACTTAAATTCAGGTCTTCTCTGCCCCAGAGGCACCACAGAGTTACCAGCCACTGGTACATGGTAACCAGCCATGGGACAGTGCCACCGTGTCTCCTGCTCTTCCCTCCACCCCTCCACTGTTTGGTTTGGAGGAAAAAGCATTTTCTAAGAGAGAGAGAGTATGGAGATGCTGGTTTAGCAGAGCTCCTGTGCTCTGGCAGGGAGCCTATATCTGCACGCCCTTCCTGGGGAGTTTTACCAGGGCTGAGTGGAAAAGAGTTTTCCAGTCATATTGCATTTGAGACTTTGAAAATGTTCTATATTCCAGCAGCAAAGACAATCAAAAACTTCTGTGAACTGAAATGTCAAAAATCCTCTTGCAGCCTAGGACTGATTCATTCAAACTGGACCCCTAAAAAATTATTGAACATTTTGACTTTGACCTTGAAAGTATTCTTTTTTTTTTACTTCAAAAGTCAAAACATTATTATTTCCATTGTTTCAGAACAACTCCTTTTAATTTAAAGAGCTGCCATTTTCCCTACCCACTGTCCCAATATTTGAATGATAAAGAAATTTAGGAAATGCCAATAATCCAAATAGCTCACGAGCTTTATTTTTAGTTTGCAGAGATTAAACATCCTTCACATTAATGATTGTTCTATGTTTTACTTCAGTTCATACATTTTCCTCCCTTAGTGAATAATAGACCTCTCAGAAATCAACACAGCTTGTTAGGAAAAAGACAAAATGCCTATTAAATTATCAAGTGCATTTCTCATCAGAGTGCAGCCATCATTCTCTGCAAAGAAGCACTATAGCTTAATTGACTTTCTAGAAAAAGCAGTGTTTAGGCAGATGGTACAGAGAATCATCTGAGTGTTATTCTTTAAACTGCCTTGGGTAAGTGGTGGGGACATTTGGGAAACATGAGAAGGGAAAAATGGGCACTGCAGCTTGGGACACACATCCCTCTCTGGCCACTGTGGGGGGCATTGGCACCACACCTGGGTGGGCCCTGGCAAAGCCCCCTAAAAGCAGCTGGCTGGAGGTCACTGGTGTGGTGAGTGGCACGGAGGCTTTGTGCCTCGGCTCAGTGTGACACACAGCTGGGCAAAGAACAGGGACTGCTGGATGTGATGCAGGGGCAGCCAGGTCTCTGCTTAAAAATGGTTACTGAACATTTTCAGGAAAAGAGAAACAATCCTGAAAAAAAAAATACTTCCGTTTAGCTATGAAAAAAAAAAATCTATGAAAATAGATTCCTAAGGGTCCAAGGTGGTATGGAGCTGAAAGGCTGTAACTGAGGCAGATGAACATCCCTGAGCACCTGCATGTCCAGCTTGGAGCAGGGCACTCACAAGTTTGGATGTTAGTGCAGGGACAAAGTGTCCCCTCGAGGAGCCTGTGTGTCCCTCTGTCACCATGCAGAAATAGGCTGAAGCATTTCCCAACAAAGGACAACCTCTTTACTGCTTGTTCATCTGAAAACTGAAGAGGCTGCGGAGGTAAATTAAGCTTCAAGGCAGCAGAGTTAAAATAGAAATCCTATTACTGAACTTTCCAAGGCCCATTCCTAAAGGGAATATCAATACTCTGCTCATTAACAGGCTTCTGTGGAAACAAAGCCCATTTGCTTCAATTCTTCTCAATTTCATGCTCATTATTTTGGTTCTGCATTCAAATTATGTATTAAGTAGAAATAAAAATAAACCCTGAACAGTTTTAGGCTTGTGACCTTTGGAGAAGTGCTGATATTGGTGATCATCTCCAGAACTTTTTTCTGTCATCAAAAAATGGAAAATATTCCTTCAAGTTACAAATCTATTAAGAAGCTTTTCAGAACAGGAAAGATCCCTACCTATAAATCCTTCAGACTTAGTCTGGCTGGGAAATTGAGCAGTAGAATCAATGGCAAGCACAGAGGAACAAGAATATTTTAGCATCACGGGCCATCCTGGCCTTTTCCTGCCGTCTTTCACTGCTGAAGCTGTCAGAAGAGCCTGTCAAACAACTAAGCACATTGCTTAGGACTGTCTCCCTGCAAAGCAGAGAGGAAATCCTGTAAATGGGATTTTAAGAGCAGTTGGAGTCAGACTGCAGCTGCTGAACCATTTTTCTGGCAACGTGACAGTTTCAGTGAGCGTCAGGAGATGCACCCAGCCAGCACAGGAGCTTAGGCTGGGAGCTGGTGATGGAGGCCTGGCTACTGGGACAAGACAACTGGTTGCTCGTCTGGTTGCCAAACCACCTAAGGGCTTTTATGACGTGCCAAACAAAGCTTTTAGAGCAGCCCGGGGAGCAAAATGGAAAGGAACCTGGAAATTACTTCAAAAATCTTCCTTCTTGATGCACTCCACAGCAGCTCTGACTACTCTAAATCAAGTCTGCTCAGATAAAAGCCACATGTGCCTTTGCAGCACAAAAGCTCAGCCTACCTGGTTTGCAAGGTAAGGGCCCAGGCACAGATTTTCTTCAGGATGGATGTGCCCTAAGTGTTAATATCTGGAAAAACCCAGGGCACTGCAGCCAGGTCTGGTGGGTGGATGCCAAGGTGGAGGAACAGCAGGGGCAACGCAAGGCTGCCCTTGCTGGAGCAGCAACCATCTGGGTCCCACTGGGCTCTGCTGGGACGAGGGAACAGCACTGGCGCCACACACCCTGCCCCACAGGTGGTGCGTGCACCACATCAGGGAAGCAGTGCAGAAGCTGCCACCATTTAAAAGCCTCCCTTCCTCTGTAAATCTGCCTGGGCTGTGGTGGGACACCAGAGGTGTTAAAGAGTAGCACAGAAGGTTTGTGACACCTTCCTCTTAAGCTAGCTTTGCCCTGTCTACTGCACTCTGCAAGCAGCCCATCCTTGTCAGTGATCTTGGGCTCTGGGATGGAGATTGCAAGGACCTGACGTCCAGGCTGCTTTCCTTGTCCCAACCCCAGCAGGTAACGCTTGCCAAACAGGGCTTTCCTCAAAGAGGAGCTTCCCCCATCTGTGACAGCAGTAACAAAACACAGGAGAAGCACCATCTGTTCATCTAATGGGTACCAGTGGCATCAATCCTCACCATAGCAGTCACAGATTTTAATAAATACATAGAACTCCTTTTTTTCTAAATATGGGGAATTGGCTTTACCACAGAATTGCTACTCCAGCAGGGTTTATTGTTATTTGTATTGCACCAACAGCCTGCCTCCGTAACAAACATGCCAGGCTGGTACAACAGTGTTGAGTCCTGTAACAAATCCTTAGTGCTCAGATGCCCATTCCTTGCTCTGTGCCCAGGGAAAGTGGGAGTGGGAGATGTGGTGGAGGTGGCTTCTGCCCCAAGCAACCCCAGCAGCAGCCTGGAGAGGAGACAGCTCTCTCCAGAACCTTTCCCCTATGGCTTTACAGGCGCAGGCTGGGGCTCACAGGCACCTCGTGTATCCTTGACCCTGCACGCACAGCCTTCTCCAGCACCAGCTTCCTTCTTTGACCCCAGCACTCCCATCACTGAGAATTTGGATTGTCTTCTAGTTTCACAAATGTCACAAATGCCATATGGACTGTAGCTCTTTTGGAGTAGAGAAAAATACATCTTAAGCTGACAGGGATGCTCTCAGCATTCAGCCTCACAGGCCAGCCACGAAGCAGAACAGGGGCTGTCCTGTGGCCTTGCTGCTCTCTGAAGTCTCTGCTCACTGATTTTGGACTCCCTGGGGTTGGTTGTAGGACAAGCACTGTTTTAATGGAACTTTTCCTAGCAACAGTGATTTGCCCTAAGCAGGGATGTGGGATTAAGAACCTTGCCTTGCTTCCTGAAAGGAAGAAAGAAACCACACACCAGAGGTGGACTTGGGTGGCATGGAGAACATCAAGCAGGTTGAGAATGTCACCTCCAAGCACTCCATAGTTTGGAGCAAGTGTGGAGCATTAGTGAAAGGAAATTTGGGTCCCAGAACCCAAAGCCAAGAGCCACGGGACCAGCTGTGCCTTCAGATACTTCTAGTTTCCTTGCTTTGCTAACAGATGGTACCTTAGGCTCTTGAAATAAATAACATTTTGTTGCCTAAGCTACGAATGCTGGCATGAGCTTTCAGATAAAAAGAAAATACCCACGTATGGGGCTGTGTTATGAGGATGCTTTTAAAGATGCTGGGATTACCAGGGAAAGGGAGGGCTCTAAGTGTTCCCATTCCATTGACAGTAGCAGGGATTGCTGAATAGGGCTCTCTCATCTGACAAACGCTGAGCAGGGTTCCGGGAGCACATGGGGCTGTACCAACCAGCCTGCTCGCTAATGACAGACCCACCAGATCAGTGTGTGGGCACTGCCTCATTGCTGTTTTCGTCAATAAACCCCACTGGGTGAAACTACCAGCATGTTTATTACAAATAATATTTGACAGGATGAAATTAGCACATAGATGCTCTTATGTTGGTTAATGAGGTCTGAAATCTAATCCTATAAATCATCAACAACAGCTAGCTGGTGACAGACACATGAAAAGTGGAGAGGGTGGTTATAACACACCCACATCACTGCGGTTTAAAATAGCAGCATACCTTTGTGCAGGACAGCACGGATTAGGAAACAATCAGGTGTTTATCCTGGTTGCAGAGTTTCCCTTTCAGGTGTTTATCCTGGTTGCAGAGTTTCCCTTTCAAGCAGACATCATGCTGGGGAGCTGGGGTGCAGTTCAGAGCTGCTGAAGTGATTGAACCTTCCACTACATCCAGTTGCAGCTTGGTGGCCCCTTCAGCCAGATGTTGGGTGAGAAAGATATGATCAGGTTGTCCCTCCAACAAAGAAGAAGTTGCATCTGCTATGATAGAACAGGCTACATCTGAGTTTACAGATCAAACGGAAAGAAAAGTGTCTGTGTGCTTTCCAACCCTGGCTGGTACCAGTGAAAACAAAGGCAAATCATGGCCAGTCTGAAATGGTTGAACATTTATAAGAAATGCATGCTCTAATTTGCAGTATTTAGCATCTAATAGAATCCCTCATTCTCACGATTTAGGAAGCAGTCAGGCTTTCTAAATGTACATCTATTCTTATTCAAACACAACAGGAGCAAGTAAATTACTTTATTACTGCAATTTGCATTTACTGTCCAGTACTTTTTATTCAGGAAGTAAATCTACTTGAAAGGCCACCACAGGTAGCAGGCGAACAGGAGGCAAGAGTGTGTGTGAGGCACCACAACCACTTCCCACCTCCCGTGCACAGCTGAATCACAGCTGTAAATCTCTGCACACAGTTCCCTTCATAGCTGGGCTGGTTTATGGGCACGCACATCTCCTGCTTTAGTGCCAAATTCACAACATATTCAGTGCTGGGAACAAATTCCAGGACTCTACTTATTTATTTATGACCTCCAGTCACCACCTGGTGTTGTATCTGACTGGTCTAGACAGCCCTTCCACCTGCCCCTTCTAGCAAGCATTGCAATCTTTGCATAGAGGGTACATAAGCACCTTCTGACCTGTTCTATGACTTAGACAAGCACGTTCCAGAAAAGCAGAATATTCTTCCCTGCAGGCTGGGTTCTGGGAGAGAAGTATATTGTAAACATTTAATATATTACTAAATACTGTGCAAAAATTATAGCTCTAAATATTTACTCACTGCTGCTTGCCCTGTGCTTTAAATTATCCAATGATGGAGTTATGAAATACCCATACATATTTAAGCTTTCTCCTGTTTTGTAACCTACTACAGTCTGCTGCATCACTGGGGGTTTCACATCAATTTTAACAGTGCTCATTTGGTTTTCCCACCTATGCAAATGTGCTGCTAACACTTCACCTCACCCCTGTGTTTCAGTGTTTAATAGCATCCTACAACCGTGTAAGATTTGCTGTGGAGAGGGAGCTGGAGGTGTTTATCCTGGAGAAAAGGAGGCGTGGGGGAACCTTTCTGCTCTCCACAACTACCCAAAAGGATGGTGTAACAAGGTGGGGGTCGGTCTCTTCTCTCAAGCAGCAAGCAGTAGGGCAAGAGGGAGTGGTCTCAAGTTGTGTCAGGGAAGGTTTGGATTGGATATCGGGAAGAAATTCTTCCTAGAAAGGGTTATCAAGTACTGGAACAGGCTGCTCAGGGCAGGGGTGGGGTCACCATCCCCAGAGGGGCTTAAAACACATGTGGATGTTGTGCTTGGGGACATGGCTTAGTGGTGGCCTTGGCAGTGCTGAGTTAATGTTTGGACCTAATGATCTTTTCCAGTCTAAATGACTCTATGAGTTTTGACAATAACAACTGCAATATTTACGTATTTCTAATATTTTCCTCAGTACTTTGGTATTTCAAGTCATGTTAGCCTCCCATTGGGGACCAGAACCTCTAGGCTGGATGCTGCAAGTATTTCCCTTAGAATCAAACAGGAAATGTAGCAGAATATGTGTGAATTACTCATATTCACCAAGGAAATAACTGTGCTCTGAACATTTGGGATGAAGAAATACCTCATCTAATAAACAATATTCATTTCTGCACAAAAAGAATAGCTCACTGATGCATTGCATTATTTTAGCATAAGGTGATATATGCTGTCCCCATGCTATGAGAAAGAAACACCATTTCAGATCTCCAAGAACCAGCACATTACAGTCACACCTGTGAATATTCCTCCTACTCAGTGAACTGGGAATTAACCCAGAAAGATATCAAACTTCACCGTGTGTATAAGAGGCTTTGCCTGTACTCTGGGTATTTTTTGAAGCATTCTTTCTTGCACACTGCTCACTGAAAAGATTTGTGGATGACTGTCATACTGCCCAGGAAAAAAGGAGGTTCATGAAAAGCCAGTAGGAGAACCTGGAAATAGTCAATGGCAAGATGAGAAGCAAAGCAGGAAGCTCTGTTACTTGGCACTAATAGGTATAAAGAAACTTAATTAGTACCAGCAGCTACAGTTATCCTCAGAGACTTTGACCCTGGAGCTGATCTTAGGTGTACAACTGCTTGTCCTACACCAACAAGCAGGGGCAAGCTGATCAGGCTTCTCACATGGACTACTACAGAGGAACCAGAAACCCAGGAAGAAAACAAAAACATGTGGCACGTATAAAGCCACTGCTAAAGTGCAGAGGCTGAAGGGGCTGCAGGAGGCCTCAGTGGCTCAGTCTCAGCTGGTGCAACCTCGTGTTTGGTAAACCCTGGGAAAGAGTTGGTGTGGGAAATGTTTGACAGAGAAAGTGTGGGTTCTGACAAGTTCATTTTGAGAAAACATGGCACTTGGGAGTTTGGGACACAGGCAGGATCTAACTTAGGATGCCAGGAAATGCTTGGACTCCTTGTGGAAAATGAACTGTCAGCAATAACAGGAAACATCTTTGAAAAAGCTGGGCACTAATTCCAAGTATGAGGCATGGAGCAAAGAATGTGATCTGGTTACATGTCTTTTATGTTTGGATATCAAACTGCCTTCTAACCCACAAACAACAACAGATTTTGCTCCGTTGCTTGCTCTGCTGATATAACCTTATCACTCCCAACACATAAAGTGCAGTGATGGCTTTGCTGCTGCAGTCTCCATCCTTTACAGCCGTACCTATGTGCTATAAGATTAATCTGCAAGCATTCATTGTGAGTCTCTTAATGCAAATAACCCACTTTTTGTAGTCATTCCACGAAAAAGATTACATTTGCAAAAGGATACAGGGCTTTAAAACGTTGTCACATCTTGCAGCCTATGAATGCAATGTATTTCTAAGTCAGCCTTGTCACAGGAAGCAGACACACCATTCAAAAAACCAGCAGCTTGCCTCTTAGTTTTAGAGGTAACAAAAATAGGAGAATTTTCCTTGATGTAAGACTGGGGAGGAGAAGAATTCTGCTCAAATCACTGTTACTGTGCACACAGTAAGGCTAAAGAGTGGCAATTGCACTTCTAATAAAGGTGTACCCTGACTTATTAAACAGAGCCCTGCAGCGATCACCCAGCTGACACAGAGAGGATCCTGGCTTGGCACATGGAATATGGGAGAAGACTTACTTCCCACCCTGCAAAGACAGTCCTTGGGATCTGGAAGGCACAGCCTCAGCTGTCCCACCTGGGACGCCACCACTGTGACAGGCGCCATGGGTGCCAGTGATCCCCCATCTCTCCGCCAGCCTTTGGGAGGTGCTCTGACATCCCTGGTCCGTACAGAACTCTAGGGTTCAATTCCTCCTTCTGGCCTTCACGGGGCTTTCTGTGGGTTCCATCCCCCAGAACTGACCACTGCTCTTTTGCAAAAGCCACACCTTTAAGTATTTGATCACCCAACCTCAAAAGGGCCTCAAGACCACAGCAATTCTCAAAGCTGCAATGACTGCCTCTGCTAGCAGTGAAAAAGCAATTACTCAAACCAACTGATGGCAGAATATCCAAGCTGAATATTTAAGGAGTTTCAGAAGCTTATCAGGGATCTCAATTTTGTGACTTGTTTTCAAATTTCCTCCGTAAGTCATGTGTCAAAAAAAGAACGCAAATAAACAATGAAAAAGATATTGAAAATATTATTTCAGTCAGCAGTAAAATGAAACAATGCAATGGAAGATTAATTTCCCCTCTGCGCGTGCTGAGTGATGACACAAACACTCATTTCTAAAGATACAAAAGGCATTGTGCCCCAAAAGATGGAGCATGATTATGAGCTTAATGGGTTGTTTAACTTGATAAAGTGCCAGTTTGTAAATAGAAACTGTGCTTTAAATATTTAATCAAATTTTGAACAGTCTTCCATTTTTTTTCCTTGGCTAAAAACAGACACCAAAAATATTGCATTTTTCTTTAAGCATCCAAAAATATTGAAATTAAGCAGGAGGAGGAAGATTTAGGTAAATTTGAACCTATTTTGGTGCCTTCTAATCAAAGCAGTGAAGCTTCAGTGCAGATCCCAGCCCCTTGTCAAGCACATCACCCAACACAAAGCCTGTGCCTTTTGACTTTCCAGTGGCTTACACACCTACAAGTGGGCACAGGGAGGGGGGGCTCTTTCCCTTGCATCTCCCTGGCTCCAGTGCCTCACACCAGCATCAGTGTGGTACCACTGCCACAACCTGGAGTCTTCTCACCACCCTTGCCCAGAGAATTGAGAGCCCTGGCATGAGGCTGACATCAGGACATGCCAAACACACTGTCTGTGCATTAACCTCACCAGCAGGGACCGTTTGCCTCTCATCAAACCTTCTGCATTGCTGCCCTCTCCCACCTGCTTTAGTCTCCACCAATATTTTAGTCCCTTCTCACCTGCAGCCCCTGAGCAGTTCAGGACATCCCCTGGTTGTCTTCCCTTCTGCCACATGAACTTAAAAAAACCTATATATTCCCATCAAGAGATACTGCAAACATTTAAAAGAGCTAGAAAGATGTCAAACAGTCTTGTTGGAACCCAAGCCAAGGCCATTGGCTGTTGTTTTGCCACCTTGAATACAAGGCAAAAGATGAAAATAAGTTCTGAGGGCCCCTCCTGCCAGAGGGATCCCCAACCTGCCTCTGAAGGACCAGGGTGCCCAGACACTGCGAGAGCAGTGAGCTGATGGCACAGGAATCCTGGTGGCATTAGCTTTGAGCCCACAAGGTCTGGATCACTCACATCGAACTGCCCACATTCACAATGTCACTGTTTTCTCCTGGCAGGCTCTGGCCAAAGACCAGAGCGCATCACAGTAGCCCGGCTCCAAAAACCCAAGAGGCTTTTTCCTTTCCAAACATTCACCTGTGCCCTCTCCAGCTGTCACCTCCCATGAGAGAAAAAAGCTGCTGTCCCTTTTTTGCCAAGGCCACAGCACTGGACTTGGAAAGATGGAAATGCCTTTGTGGCCGGAGGTTTTATATCCCAGTGACAGATTGTTCCCTGAGTGCAGCCAGCCAGTGTCCCCGACACGTGGCTACAGCCCCAGCCTGGCAGAGCAGGGATGGGAACAACCCCTCCGGCAGGCACAGAGCTCAGCTTCTTGCAGAAATGGACCCTTGGCAGCCGGGAAAAAATTAACATTCAAGTGAGTCTGTTTGGATAACAGAAAAAGCAAAAACTCCGCATGGCAAGTGATCCCTTTTAGAGCAGCATTACAAGCCTGGCAGTTGTCCAACTGGCACAGTAGCTCTGAAACAGTGAGCACACACCATTTAGCTGGTGATGTGTAAAGGGCACCTCTTAACAATTTCTGCCTTGAAAACTGTGTTGTGAAATTTTTGAACTTGAGTTGTATTCATACATCACCCAAATCAGCTGTGTACCATTCAGCACAGTTATTAGCTCCAGGCTCTAAATAAATCTAGCATCTGTGTCACTCACCAGCAGTAACAGTGTGACACTTCTTTTTTCAGTTTGCCTGTTTTCCTTTCTTTTTGGAACAGGTGGCTGGGTGATGAAGTCATGGATACTTCCTAAAGTGACTGTTTTTGCACCCTTCATTGTTTTAGCTATCAGAAGTTCCCTGTTTGGAGTTCTAAAACCCACTGAACCCCCAGCTACACATTAAACTTCCCTAAAAGCTTTCTTTTCCAATCCCATTTTCACTAATGCCCTCACTGGATCAAAGTTCACAGTTAGCTGTCCAAGGTGTGCTGCTCCTTTGTTTTATCACAGAATATTTGAGCCAAGCCATAGGTACCTCACAGCCCAGTCTGACTTTTCTAGAAGGGACCTGATGGGATCATGTCTCTCCTCCACTGAGCTTCATGGGCACAAAGGGGCAAATCCAGATGGAAGAATCCTCCTCAGAGCAGCTGCCTGGAACCTATGTCTACTTTCTCAGGTGCCAGAACACTGGCCATGCTCCTTGTGGAGAGAGTAAGCATTCATGCCGATGCAACCCCACAAGGGCACCCTGCCATTTACAGAGGAATGAGAAAGAAGTGATGTGCACAGGCAGGGATGTCACTCACCCACACAGGCGTAAGTACAGCACAGCCACAGAGAGTGGCTCTGGAGACTTCCAACCCCTGATATACTGATAGAGGGAACCACCATATTCAGAAAGGCTTCTGGAAGCCAAGGAACTCCAAACAATTAAAGTGGAAGCAGGTTCTTCTGTAGGTCAGGTTACACCCACCATACTCACTCCATTGATACCAGCAAGGTTTCCTGCAGGATAAATTCCTGATCAGCAGTGAGTTAGAAAAATAAAATCTGACCTTCATGCGGTTTTTGCCATTGTTTTTCTTGCTGGGACCTTTTTTACTTCTGATCTCATTATTTCTATTCTGGAACTCATTACTTTCACTTGGTCTGCAGCTATCATACAATAGCCAATTTACAAGACTAGAAGCTTAATGTTAAGAAAAACACACTCAAAACTAAAAACTAGCAGTCTGAACAAAAGACGACTAATGAAGTAACTATACGCAAACAAGCAGATTGCATAGGTAGCAGAAATGGAGAGAGAATAATAAGAAAAGAAGCAGTAATAGGAAAAACTGCTTTGGGAACTTAGGTAGGAAAATGGAAAACTTTTTGCCTGATATGTTTTTAAGGGCCAGTTGGACAGGCCAGGTTTTGGAATGAGAGGACTTTGCCCATGTCCTGAGTGAGGCCTGTAAGAAAAAAAGCACACTTCAAGATCTGACTTTATGAACACAATTTCTGCAGCAAATCCTCAAGGTTTCTTGCCTAGTCTGAGTCACCAAGAGCCTGGTGACAGGAGGGATGTGGCTATGCCAGGCATTGCATGGAAGGGCACCCAGTCAGCCTGGGACACACACCCTCCCTGCAGCCTTGCAGCACGTTGGGATGTTTTTGATGCCTGCTCCTGCCCAAAGTGTTTTTGAAGTGTTTGCCACCTGCAGAGACTGGCTGAGCACAGCTCAGCTCAAGGCTGACTTATAGATGGTTTTTCCTTGTGACCTGATTCATGTTTGAATTGCATTAAAAGCATGCAGCTCTGCACAGCCCTTTGTGGGATCAATGTCTCAAGCCATTCTGGTCATCTTCAAGACCAGGGTTGTTTTCACGCCATTTCATTGCTGCATGCCACATTCACGCCAAAAAACAGCTGGATTTGCAGAGTTCAGACCCCCCCACAGGACACAGGCTCAGCTAATGCTGCAGCTTCTTCTGAAGAGCACTTTCCCCAGACAGACTGACAGACAGCAGCTCCGTGCAGAGGGACCCTATTGACCTTTTGCTCCTTCCTTCTGCAGCACTATTGCAGCAGTCCAGGTTTCCTTCCCACATCCAAACGAACTGAGCACATGTCAGTGCTGTCAGCAGGTGAATGTCTCACTTGCAGGACTCCATTTGTTTTGCTCAGAAGACAAAATATCAAAACCACCTTCCTGTGCTGGCCTGACCGAGGATCATGAGAGCACGTTGAGAGCAACCAGAGTCACTTGTGTCCGTAGCCATTCAAGCTCAGGGGCAAAGTCTATCAGAAGAGCTTTTTAGGGGTCGATTTAGAGCACAGAGGAGAGGGGACAGCCAGGGTGGTGGCAGTGAGGGGACTCACAGGTCTGCTGGTACACACAACCAATGCAGAAGCCACTCTGCTTTGCTGGGGGAGATTGGGCTCCCCAGGAGGGCTGCCTGCACAGCCTGGTCCCAAGCTGCACCACCTCCCAGAGCTGGATTTTCTCCTGGGAGCAAATTTGAGCTTATTTAGCTAAGTGCATCAAAAGTAAAAAATAATAGACAAAAACATCAAGAAATGTAAGACAAAATTAGCTAGGATAAAACCTGTGTGATGGGTGGCATTATAAATGCCTAGGAATAATCACAGCCCACCCAAGACTATTTTCAAAGGAAAGTAGCTCAGCTTTGATGCCTTTGGAGTCCAAGGACTTTGGCTTTTTGCTTAAACTCCTTCTGTTGTGTTTCATGTTTTCTCAGGGGAAAACACAGGCATCAGAAAAACACCCTTTTTAAGTAGGCTGCAGCTGAAGAAATGGCTTCATCTCCTGTGAAGAGATAAGAAGTGCTTTGCTTTTCAAGAGGTTGAAGTAAACAAAAATCAGCAATCAAGGGAATCAAAGTGCCCAAAGAGTCTTTGCTCACCGCTTGTCAGTGCTGAACAAGTTATATTAAAACCAAAAAAACCAAACCAAGCCACAACCCCAGAATCACAACAGATGTTCAGGCACTCACACTTCCCCATCTGGCTACAAGAGGAAGAAGTGACATAGCAAGAAGAGATGCTGAAGTGTACTTTTCCCCAGGAAAACAAAAATAAAAGCTCTGTGAGAGACACATTCAAGACCTGCACCCTGCGGAGCGCAGCAGGAACATCGCTTGTGCTCACCACTGCATCCCTGCTCCCCACAGTCCCTGTGATGATGCATCAGGAGCCCCAGGGCTTTGCTTCCTCTTCTGAGGGCTGATGTTTGCCTCCATCCCCAGCCAGCCATGCTCTGGCTGCCTCTTGCAGCTCCCCATGTGAGCTGGGACCGTTGCTCAACCCTTCTATCCTCCTCTCTAGGTGGGGGTGGAGGTCTACTCCCAGCCTTCCAGTGCCACTGTGTTCTGCCACACCCTCTGATCATGCCCACACCCCAGCCTGGGGCATGGCAGAGCCAACAGCACATCCCCAGGGCCACCCTGCCCACAGAAGGCCCCATGGAGCACTTGGACAATTCCCTGCAGCGCTCCCATGAACTGTTTCAGTTGGGTTGGAGGCCGTGCAGGTGATGGCACTCAAGGGCTGATTGGCAGCACTCAAACACTCAAGCAAGGAGCAGATGGTGTCTCAGGAAGTGCTCCACATACCTGGCCAGGGGCCAGAAACATGCTGGCCACCACATCAACTTATCAGCAGCAGACAACTCTGCAAACAGCCTGAAGACAAGCTGCTGCATAAATCACAGAGCCTCAGACAGGGTGAGGAACCCCATCCACAAAGTACAGGGCAGTGAAATGCTGTTTCCTAGGCAAGGCAGGGATGCTGACAGCAGCAGAAGGCAGTGGGAGCAGCACGGCAGGAGGAGGCATCTCAGAGACCTGCCTGCCACCCTCCGCTCCTGGCAGAGATGGCCTCTGGTTGCTGAAGTCCAACATTCATGTTTTGGCTTTGTATTTTCCTTGGGCTGGCTGTGTTCTTATTTCCCTCATGAAAACACAGCTGCAAGGTTTACCCCATCTCCCCACAGTGCTTCCACATCCCTGATGACTCCATATCCCCCATGCAGCCCTCAGCCACTGCTGCAGACCATGAGCCACTACGTCCGGCCGGCCCTGGGCAGCAGCAGATGGGTACAAATCCTCCCTGCTGTAGCAGAAAGGCCACACAACAGGACAAGCCCTGCTCTACTGTCCAGCAATATCTACCTCCCCATCTTCAGGCAATGCAGATTTCAGGTTTCTGCAATAGTCAGATGGACTTTGATACTTTGTATGATTAAACGGATGTGTCAAGCATGGCCCTTCTGGATAAAGTGGCTTTCAATGAAAAAGCTGTTTCTAGTCCTATAAATGATGGCATTATTTGAAATAGGAAAGTCATTAGCAAACCATTGCCAATCAGCATTTAATGAACCAGAATACAAGAAAACTACTACCATAATTATCTGCTGTGGTAATTTTACATTTTCTTCTATTAAGTGAATGAAAAATAAAGTGACCACAATTATCTGAGATTCTAAGTGAAGTCTCCCAGCCCTCCCACAGTTACTTGACTATGTGACACTATAGTGTTTCCTCTGACTGCTGATAAGAGAAGGCCACCCTGGGGTGCAGCACCTTGCGCATTGTACAGGCAAACACAAAAGAGAGTTTTACCTACCACAGGATGTGGATACAGCTGTTTTGTAGGCAAGGACCAGATCTTGTCTTCACCAACATCAGTGAGCTCCAGTGAAGCGCCATCAGGCCAAACCGGGTGTCATCCAGAAGGAAAAGACCAGGTTCAGTAGTTACACGTGGTCAGTGCCAGTCCCCTGGGTGGCAGGAGGGCCCAAGATGGCCCAGAATCACTGCAAAACCTCCAAAATACCCAGAGGAACGAGGACATTCCCTTCCAGCAGCGTGCCGCTCTGCTAAGCTGGGAAGGGGTCAGTGAAGGGAATCTCCTGTTGGGTTGTGGTACCTGTGATATGACATAAATTAAAGGTGACTGCTGCCTCCCGGGAGTGCCACCACGGCTATCAAGGTTGTGTTGCTGCAGCCAGGAGGGCACTGAAACATTTCAGACTTCTGCTCTGCAGCAAAGTCTGTAAACCCAGTGACCTGACACTGCTTGACAGACAGAGAAGACATCCAGCATATTGAGGCTGTTAGCAAGAGCCAGGGAACAACAAACAGTGTCGTGCTATGAAATTAAATTGAAATGAAATAAAAGTCTCACATGGGAAAATAGGCAGATCAACCTGAACTTTGTCACTTTGCTGAACTACAGCACGTTTGGTGACAGGGATTGCTTTTCAACTGGAAAGTAACAGATTTTTCTCTCTGATGTTGCTGAAATCTGGACATAAAAAGCAGTTTTCTTAGGAAGTGACAGTAGAAATACAATAGAACTTCTAGACGATGTCGCTTCCTTTCATTCAAAGAGATATCGGTTTTAAGGAGAATTGAAGTTTTAATCAAAGATTTTTCTTATGTTTGTCAAAAGCAGGGAAAAGTGACAACTGCTTGTTGGCTGTTGGCTCGTGCTGAGCCAACCCTTTGAATATTATTCCAGTTGATTAAATTTGCATTGCTAATAGGGGAGAAGCCATATGCCTTGCACACCTGTAGAATACAGCTCCGGGTTTTGAAAGGTTATTAATGCACCATTGTGTTCTGGCGAGAAAGGATTTTATCAGAGCGGGATGAGGAGCTGCTGAGGGTGAAGAGAGTCCCCTGCCACTGCTCCCCTTCCATGCTGTGCATGTGCTCCCTGCACAGCTCACCCCAGATCTGGCTGCACAAGTGTAGCAGCAGGGGAGGGGAGAAACCTGCCTCTTCCTAGGCAAAAACTCGTTGGCTTCAGCAGGGAAGTGTCTATCAGGGCAGCATGATGTCTCACTCAGAGAAAAAAAAAAAAGAAAAAGAGCATGCAAGAGATTTAAGTCTAACAGAATGGCTTATAAAGATAATGGAATTGGTGCTCTAGGTATGACTTCAGCTGAATTTTAAATGTCTTGGGTAAAACTGAGGGGCTTGTTTTTCCTGTTGTCCAGTTAAGAACTTTGTCATCACTAGAGATTGCTGAAATTATTGCTTTCTCCTTCAGGTCATATTCAAAAAATTAAACAGACTACTCCTACTCCCCTTAAGACTTCGTAGAGGGATTTTATCCTGATTAAAGCATTAAAAATTAATGCCACTCAGAACAAGTCCCTTTGGATTCTACAGACTGCAGCTATTGCCTGTCTCCTCCAGGTATTTCAGTCGACATTATCTGTAATTAACATTACGTGTCTTAGCCAGTGGTTTTTTGTCAGAGAATTTTCAGCAGTGTAAATGGGAGCCAGCTCTGCCTGCTGTGAAAACCTGCCTCAAATGGCAGGCAGATCCAGTCTTGTCCTCTTTCTGGCGTGCAGCTTTATTAGCAGTGAAACAAACACTATATTGAGACAATTTAGTGTGCATTGAACTTTCTAGGCTAAGGATCCTGCTAGGAATCACTTCTCAGCACTCACTCCCACCCCTGCCACTTTCAGGCTCAGACACCATTTGCTTTTTCCACTTAAAGCTGTTGTCTGGGGAGAGGACAACGCATTCCAGGAAACTCAGCTGAGCTCACTCTGTGTTTGATACAGGTAGTGTGGGGTTACAAGAGTAGGCTGTAGGCAGCCTTGGCCTCAGGGCTTGCGGCTGTGTCCCTGGGAGGAGGGAAGGCCAGCATTGAATGCAGGTGTGGTGATTCCTACAACAAGAAGCACATGAGTAGCCCAAGGGATGATGGGTATAAAGGGCTGTGCTGTGGGATCACAGAGCAGCAGATACTGAGCTGGAGTTGATCAGGTGGATGCTGAGCTGGTGCCTGCTTCTGCCTGCCACCCTCCTCTGCTACTGCCTGCCTCTGGTTGCTGATGCCTACTACCCTATGCCATGCTGGACTCTGGACTCTGACGTCTGGTACCCCATGTTTGCATGTATTGTGGAGATAACTGGCTGAGCCTTAGAAGCTCTTAAAAGCCTCCAGCAGTATGAGCCTCACGGACTGCAATCCACTTGGGGGAAGTGGAAAAGCCGGCTGGCGCATAATCCCTGGGCATGGGTGTGCCCAGGAGAGCCGTGAGTAGCCTATGCATGTAAGTCCAGGATTGGACTGCCTTCGGCGACCGTGCCTCTGGGAAGGACGGTGAGCCGTTGTAGCTCTTGCCCAAGCAAGTCTGGGATTGGACTGCTTTATGGGTGACCATGCCTCTAAGAGGGATGGTGAGCCATTGTAGCTCTAGCCCATAAGGTCGGTGAGCCAGTGTAGCTCTTCCCATGCGTGATTAGTGCAGATGGTACCGCAATGTTATACTGCAAACTGCGTTGGCCCAGTGTAAGGCAATATCTGGAACTATGTTGCCCTGGTGTACGGCGACAAGGTAGGAAAGTGTTTGGACTCAGGATGAAAAATGACTGCCAGGAACTCCCATCCACCACCAAAAGAGCCCTGGGCAAGCTTTACTTTCACCAGTTACCAACCCTGTCAACATAGCCTCAGCATTTGGGAATTACAAGTTTCACTCTTCCCTGAATTTCCAAAACTTTATTGGACTAATTGAGAACCCTCCAGGGATACAGACAGTGAAGTTCTTCACAGCAATGGTGCAGAAAGTGTGATAAAGAGACAGAAACATGGGCTGGTATTTGTTCACAGGCATGTATGCACATTCTCCTTCCTCCGTGAGTATCTTTGGACAGACAGAAGGAAACAGAAGCCTGAGTGCACTTTTCCTAAAGCACACTGATAATCCTGACCCAGCAAAGAGGAACCAGCAGCACAAACACTGCTTTCTGTGCAAAAACATCCAGGAAATACCTGTTGTCAGGAGCTCAGGGATGAGTTCAGGCAGCAGCATCCAGAGCACAGCCAAGCAGTGCTAGAGAATGAGAGCTGGTGTTTCCCTCCACAGTGACTGGGAGGGAGCCCTGCAAGGCAAAGTGACATGGGGAGGGAGCTGCAGTGGCTGCAGGTGACACTCTGGCCCAGCATTTGTGAAAATCAATGCTTTCCTGCAAACACCTAAGGTAAAACTTGGCACTTGGGACCTCTAAATGCTCGAGAGCTGCCCTGTTTGCTGGCTATATTAATGTGGATATTAAACTTGCACTGCTTTGGTCTCCCCTGCACTGGCTGGAGAGAGGCAGCACTGGCTGCATCATCTTCTGATGCACAATGCCTGTCCCTTTCCACCTGCATCCCTTTCTTGGTTTTAAAAATATATCTGCATCAAGACAGCTGCTTCCTATCATGAAGCCTGGAATCACAGGTTGTCTTAATTAATGGACTTTTTCCGAGCTGGCAAGAACATTACTGTGGTCAGTTTGTCAGAAACTTTTGTTTGGGTTCATTAGCAATTTTCCTTTTTTAATTGCAAAGTCATTTAGATTTGATAAAGCTTGTTAGTTTCCCAGAAATGTCTGAGGTGATAATTGCCATTTTTAAAATATTCTTCAGAAAAACTTTCATTTCAACTTATTTGTCAAATTATGAGGTGTTTTTTACATTTTCAAAC
Source organism: Pachycephala philippinensis (assembly GCA_013397055.1). Taxonomy (NCBI): domain Eukaryota; kingdom Metazoa; phylum Chordata; class Aves; order Passeriformes; genus Pachycephala; species Pachycephala philippinensis. The sequence goes on along the minus strand of VWZT01004468.1, from coordinate 556,469 downwards.
CAAAAATATCTGGGATAACAGACAGGATGAAGGAGGCAGTGATGGCATGAAATGGCTACAAAAATTTCGTGTTGTTGACCTTACACAAGGCAGAAATGTCAAACCCTTAAAATTATTAGTAGGACAAGATGTCAAATCACCCAAAGGAACCTGTACTGATGTCTTCATGCCCATGCAGGGTTCACTGTAACATCAGCCATAGAAACCTGCTTTACCTGGAGTTCCAATGGCTCAGCCACCCCAGCACAAATAAGGTGCCTTCTCCTGTGACAGCCCACCGAGCAGCGTTCTCGAGTCTGGCATGGACGCGCAAGCTATTCCTGTTGCCTTTCCCAGGGCTGTAAAAGTGCCTGTGTGGTTGGAAAAGGCTGGTTCCAGCTAAGGGCAGCTAGACTCACTTTTAAGAAGGGCACAGAGCACAGATTCCTATGGCAGGCTTTTTCTAAGCTTCCACAGTGTTTCGTCCTTCCCAGACAAGAGAACAACAACCAAGGAAAGCAACAATTGCCACATAATTGCAGTATTCTGAAAACAATCCACTTCCTTTGGTAAAGGAGCATGTTACTAACAAATGTACAGGAGTAAGGTTGAAATTAGGCTGCAAGGTAATGAAAAATGTGCGAGGACTCAAAACAATTCCCAGCAGAACAACAGAGCCTCTTCCAGGCTCAGCACTGACATCCCACATCTGGGACAGCTCATGAAAAACACCCAGGGTACAGGGCAGAGCCTGAGCTAGGGACAGGAGCAAAAGCTCAGTGGAAGGGAAGAGGTCGGAGCCCTCTTCAAGGTGAGCCAAGGCCACTCAAGGGGTGTGAGCTGCAGAAGCCATGGGCACAGTCAGCCTTAGGAGACAGCTAACAAGGCACAAACTCATCCTTTTAGGAACAAAGGCAACCCCTCCCCAGACACACTGCACGCTCATCTCAAGGACGTGTTGTGTCAGCACACAGAGCTCCACTCTCTACTCTCTAACTTGGAAAGGGCCTTGAATGCTCTGTTTAATTTATAGACAAGAAACCCAAAGTTTCTTAAAAGAGCACATCAATAAATTAGCATCAAATTTTGCTGCCTTGTCAAGGATTAGCAGTTTTAATCCATTTCAAGTATGAATTGGGAATTAGAAAATAGTGCTGAGATATTAATAACAAGTAGTTCAGTGTGTGCCCTTAATTTGCTTAAATTTAAAAGGGCTGGTTGGAATTTTTATGCAGTGGAGATAAAGCTGAGCAGATAGAATAAAAATGTCTTAATGGCACAACATATCTAGAGGTTTTGGGCTAAAGCTCTGTTTTTCTATTGCTTTCTACATCAGATATTTGCTGGCTACCTGAGGTCTTCTGCTAAATCCTTCCGTCACTGGCAGTTGCTGTCTCCAGCCATTCACCTCCTCCTTCCATCAGCAGCTGGGAAGGCAACTGAAGATGTGCTTGAATTACCAGAAGTTGCCTGTTAGAGCCCGTAGTTCAGAGTGTCAGGGTCAGCTTGTGCTCGCACACACACATCCCATCCTCTCTGGGCACAGCACCTGTACACTCGGGAGCCTCCAGCCACAGTGCTGCACTTCCAAAAGCAGAACAAGTGGGGATAAAGAAGGTAAGATACACCCAAGGGCTTTTTAACTGATTGTCAGCACCTCGGAGATAAAATTTACATACCCCAAGGTGTTTGGAGAACGCCCACAAAGCCTGCTCTCCAGCACAGCCCCATAAATCACCAATTTAATGGGTGTTAATGGGCTGCTGCCTTCAAAGCTTTTCAGTCAGCGCAGATGTTTCCTCTTTGACAAACCACTTTGATCATTTATGCTACTAGTTATTTTTAATTCAGAAAATGTCGTATTAATTGTTTGAAATGTGCTGTACAACAGGCCATGGTATTGTTGATTGCCTTCCCTAAACTCTTGCAAAACAACTATCAAAAGTTTGGGCCAGGCACATAAGAAGGAAATGCAATTAATATAAATTGAGCTGTAAGCTAAGGTTCAGTTTCTCCTCCCAGATAACAGGAGATGCCATTAGGATAAGTTGTGCAAAGAAGTCAAGACAAGACTGTGATTATGGTCATAAATCAGTGTCTTGACATAACCTCATTTACAAAATGCACCTCATTCCCACGGCCGTTGCCATTACACAGGAAAACACAGAGGTGCTCCAAAACCTAGAAGAGATTGCACAACTAAAGTAAAGAGAGCAGAGACGATGCTCATCAATAGTTGCATTCCAGTAGCAGAAAACAGTCTTCTTTTTTTCCTGGGCAGAATGACAACAGTAGAAATCTCATCATGTCACACAGTCACTGTACATTACATCTCTAATCTTGCCGGTCCAAAGCTTTTCAACAGCTCAGTGCATTTTCCCTTTCAAAAGAACTGCTGCAGTTTATCTGGAGCATAACAAGTGAAAAACAAAGCTAAACCCAACAGCTGTGGATCAACCAAAACTACTGGCACTGGCTGACACATCAACTCCATGCAAAGAGGGACAGATGACCAGCTCAGGGGCTCAGCATCAGCACTGAATGCTGGTCAGGGGATGAGGTCCCACCATGGGATGTGCAGGACTGCTGACTGGTCCCAAATGTTTTGCAGATAATAAACTGTTCCTAAGTAAAATTTTCCTGATAATGTAAGAATTTTTTTTTTTTTTGGCTGGTAAAATTTAAACTATTTAGTAGTATTTCCTATCAACCACTCCATATCTTTTGCTAGGATCTCTTAGGCTAAGATGCAGGAAATCGCAAAAACATTGGGAAACATGGAAAGAAAATTGTTAAGATGATATTTGTCCTTAGTTTGACCTTATTTTGGAATAGGCCATAACAAAATGAAAGTAAATCTTTCAAAATGGAGGTAAAGGTTTAAATTGCTCCTAATTAAAAATAGCTGTAAACAATCTATTTAAATGAAACAGCTTGAATGAATGAGGGGAGGAGGTGCATCCCACCTCCTCCCTTCGTTTGAAACAGGCCAAGTCAGCTTACTGCACTTCCAAGTTGTTGACATTATTCCACAAGTAATCATGTTGCTGTCTAGCCAGGGAAGATTGATGCCTATCTGTGCTGACAGACATGCTGATGCCTCTTCTCCTTAGGTTTCCAAGGTTATGGTTTGACAGTCAATTAAAAAGTTCTGTCTTCCCTGACAAACTGTTGGTCTCCACTGACTTTCTCCTGCCCCTTCCCTACTGATAAAACACCTTCACACTGTCCCCTTGACCACAGGGATTTTATGAACACCCTATTTCAGCAGCCTGTTTTGGGATGACTTTCTTCAAGCTCTTCTGTACCACGGAGGAGCGCAACTGGGCACCACCCACGTCTCCTGCCAAGGTGACAGACGGACACAAATGTCACAGCTGCTCTCACTTACACAGGAGCCTCAGCTGTGTACCACAAAATTGCAGGTTCCTCGCTGCCACTACGAGCCCTGCCAGAGAAGGATGGGTGGGGGTCTGCTCCCAGAGTGCTGCCCTTGCCTCTCCCTGCATGGCAGAGCTCATTGCCACTGTGGCAGGATCCAAGAGAGCAAACCTGGACAGCACGGGAGATGCCAAAGCTGCACATTCCCAGCTTCATTCTTCTACCTGTAGATGGCATGGATATACCTTGCTATCTCAAGCAGCTCTCCACTCCCGCTCACTTGCTTAGTAGGCAGCATTCTAGAAATCAGCACTTTTAAACATCAAGTACTATCTAGTGGGCGAAATTAACTCCCACCAGATGATACAGGACATATATAAAGTATCTGCTTAGAACACCAATGCTTTTAAGGGCAGTGAAAGTAATACTCAAGTGAGAAACAGCTGCAGGAACTATTGCACTTGGCTTTGGAGTAACATCTTTATGCAGTGATTTCCCACGGCAAACGGAGTTGTCTGCAAAGCAAAAAACAAAACCCGACACACTTCCAAAGAAACAAACAACCAGGAGAGAGCCATCTGAGCAGAATCCAAGCTACACAAAGTGTAGGACTATGCCTGTGAACTTCACCCACCGAGACATCCCTCAGCAAATACTACTGCTGAGACAAGCTGTAGGAGGCTGTTCTCAGGAGAAGCCGCCTATCTGGCTAAATTTGTTACCGTGCTGTGTATCTTTGGGCTGCATATGCAAAAAGTATTTCATTCCATCAAGGTTCGGAGCAGTGCTTAGCAAGAATGACAGGAAAAAGTCAAAAATCCTAGCAAGTGTGACTGCCAGGAGAATGAGGTACCCTTGCATTTCTGTAACTCTCACTTCCCCTCCCTCCCTCCACAATTTAACCAGTTAAGTACCTTTGTAAATCAAAACCACAACATCTTTCTTTAGCCTCACCTGTAAAGTTTAACCTTAACCTTAACTAAAAACCACTCAGATTTATTTTTTTCCCAAAGTATTTTGACATTTTTGGCATTTGATTAAGACAAGGGATTTACTCCGTGCAGAAAGCAAATCTCAAACAGAACTTAATACCTTCAGATGAGAATGCTCACAAAAGTGACTCTGTGTCTGCAGAGAGCTGGAGGTTATGTGTAAAAACCTGCTTGCTGCAATGCCTCTCCTCTACAGAAAAATAATAATGATATTAATTTGGGGCATTTTGTTTAGCTGCAGTGTTGAGAAGCCATTCCTGCAAAGGCTTCTCACATGGTGCCATTAGCACCTACTTGCAATGCACCAAATTAAATGTGTAGGCAGGATTGTGGAGAAGTGAAGTCAAAATAATTCGTATGTGCAGCTACCTAGAACACTGCTTAAAAGACACAACAGAAATCTTGCACATAACTTAAAACTTCTCACAGTCATTTCAGTAACACTCCAAAATTTTCTCCTATACTAAGAGCAGCAAGCAGCTTCAGGTCCCCTCAACCCCTGACTTGGACAAGTAACCTCACCTTAGAGCAACACCGATCTGCTCAGAGTGTATCCTTATTTTACCTCTCCCCACACCTGAGCCCAGCTCTGCTAGTCATTGCAGGACATATAAATCACACACCCTTTTGGAAATGAAAAAGCATTTGAAATCTGGACTGACTTCACACTGCGGACATGCCGAAAGTTAGAAGAATTAAGTTGGCATAAGAAACAATAAGCATTAAATCATGCCTGCATTAGGGACAAGGGTTCACTCTGAAAGAACTACTGCTCTGTTATTTTATTTTCTCATTCTTTTTAGAGTTGAGGAAGTGGGGGGAAATGACAGATTTTAAAAAATTGCCTAGAGGACAATATTTTAATTGAAGCTCTTAAATTTTGGGCTTTGAAAACAACATCCATATTCTTCAATGGGTTTGAGAAATGCTAACCTTCATTCTTAAGTGACTAAGATATCTTGTTCACATTCATAAAAATCCTGATTCACTCTGTCACATGAACCACAATGGACTGTGTTTGTCCTTTAAAAAGATCAAAGGAAGCAACTGGCAATGCAATTAACTTCCTTTTAACGCATAAGAAAATATAGAGGCAATTTCCCTGAGTGTGCAGAGATACCACATGTATTTAGTACCCTGCACCAAAATTCAACCTTGTTTGAAATAGAAAGCCACATGGAGAAATGGGACTGGAGCACAACACCCTTTTACAGACCTGTGAAATATTCAGGGCTGTTTTTTCAGCCAACATGTTTCAGTTCAAATCAGAACACTAAAGGACAGTGCCAGAAGCAGTTTCATCTTGTGTACCTAGACTTCATACCAATTTAATCAAGATAAATTGGCACTGCCTTATAATTTACTATATCTGAGGGTTCCATAAACACCTCTAGCTCGTCTTGTGCTATGCAAATCATTAAATGAATACTGAAATGAAGACAAACCTCTCCAAGATGTTCTAAGTACTGAAAAGAATAATTAAATTTGATCTTAGCTCTCTATTTTGCTGTTTGATTTCTCGACTTTTAATATCAAAAGAATCCTCCCCTCCATATTTATAAATCATACTCATTCTCCAATTCTGTCCCTCCTAAAGATAAGTAATTGCACAATCTGTCCCCTGCATTCATTTAGCTGAGAACGTATCCACAGGCTCTGAGGGAACTGGCAGAGGGAGTGACTAAGCCATCATATTTGAGAAGTTGTGGCACTCCACTGAAGTTTCCACTCACTGTAAAAGGGGAAACATAACCCCCATTTTTAAAAAGGTACAAAAGGTACAGTGTCACCTTGGTGTGCCTCAAGATCACGGAGTAGATTCTCCTTTCTATACTAAGGCATGTGGAAAATAAGGAGGTGGTTGGTGACAGCCAACACAGTTTCACTAGTGGCAAAACATGCCTGACAAATTTGGTGGCCTTCAATGATGGGGTTACAGCACTGGTGGACAAAAGAAGAGCAGCTGACATCTACTTGGACTTGTGCACAGTGTTTGACACTGTCCTGTACAACATCCTTGTCTCTAAATTGGAGAAACATGGATTTGATGGGTGTGATTGCCCCGGTGGAAGGTGTCCCTGCCTATGGCAAGGAGTGTGGTATGATTTTAAGGTCCCTTCAAACACAAGCCATTCTGTGGTTCTATGATTACTCATGCCAAGTGTTCATTTGGATCCACCGCAACCAGAAACAACGTGCCTTCTGTCCTCCAGTGCCACCCCAAAGCTCACATTTTAAATATGTTTGGTCAAGTTGATCTATCGTTCCCCTAATAGAACTGCAAAAATACGGGTTTTTTTAATAAATGAACTATTTTTAGTAAGGTACAGAGAGTCCTTTGGATTCAGCCATTCCCCATTGCTGCACATTCTCTACCCTCAGTGCAGTTATATCAAAACAACACAAGTGCTAAGGGTACAGAAGGTCTTGACTACTTGGGGTGAGCCAAGCAATAACTCGTTTGCCTCTTAGGCACACTCAGTTATTTTGTTGTTTACAGCTGTACACGAAGGGCCAGCCTGGGACTCCTGAAGAACTTGACCAGTACAGCCAAGGCAGATTATTTTTTTTACCAGGCACCTGCACAAGAGAGGCAGTTCACTCTTGGCCTATTAAGACCTAGTTATGGTCAAACTTATGCCAGTATCTCAGCCTAGATAAATCTGTGGGCAACCAAATCACAGTAATTATCCAAATGACATTATTAACCAAATGACAACTATCACACCTGGGTCAAAGTCTTCCCTGAAATTAATGATCTAAAAAATCTCCTACACTCAGCTACAGGCTGCTGTGAAGAAATAACATTCATCCATGGAAAATAAGTGTCAAACTTGGAACAAGCACCCTTATAAAGCTGATAAGCTAGAGTTGCCAGAAAAGTAAAAGCTTAGAAAAACTGCCTTGAGAAAGTTGACATTGGCATTGATCACTAACGCCCCAAATCAAGGGAGAGCCGTGAAATCCATGAGCCTCCAAGGATCTCTTTTTGCACAAGGATCTGTAAAATAAAACTTTGCAGACAGCACTTTTTACCGTGCCTGACCATTTCTGGATCTCACAGCAGAATAATGTGGCTGGACAGAGAAACCACAAGGAAGCAGTTTTTATTCCATTTTCCTTGACACCCACTAGCATCATTCAGTGTTGACTTCTGACAAAAGGAATGCTATGGATGTTCCAGAGGACTGGAAGAAAATAGATGGCCAGAATAAGCAGATGGACATGAAACCATAATCTTGCATGAACCCAAGAAAAATCACAGAAAGGCTATGCACTTTTGGTATGCTACGCAAACCCCAAAGAATTAAGATTATAACATAACTGAATGTCCCATCAAGATAACTCTGTTGTGAAACCCTCAGCTCTGGCTGATAGAGATGACCCTGTTGGTCCAACATGCTTCTGTATGTTTTTTTATTCCAGTGAGTGGCTTTATGCCTGCTGGTGTTGCAGGACAATATGGCCTAAAGTCAGCACTATGGATACATCAATGTAGATCAAAGTTAATTGAAAGACCATTAGCTGATAAATCACAAGAAGAGTTGTAGCATTATAAACCCACTCACACTGCAAGGTGAGTGCAGTCAAGTCACTCTTGATTTGCCAGCAATAAGGAGATACACAGAAGAGACACCAACAGCTGGCAGGTAGCAGTAGCCTCATTAGGTCTGTGAACTCCAGGCCAAAGAACCAATTTCACATTAGATCTGAAATGAAGACAACATGTTTACAAAGCCTGATACTTGCTCCAATCCTTCTGCAGAGAAAGGACATTCATCTGTCTCTCCCAGCTGTGCTGCCAATGGAGGAACTTCTGTAGAGCGTTACCTGACTGGCTTCTCTTCCTAGAGACCTGTTGGCTGTACAGATTCTCTCCTTGCCAAGCCTTGGATACCTCCTTTCCTTGTACCTGAAGATACAAAGGCCCATTGGGACCAGTCACCCTTCTAACTGGCCATAGTGTGTCACTTTATGCACTTCCTGGGTTCTCACAGTCAAACTGCGCCTGCATCCTGCAAACTCTTTCAGGATAAACTCACTGTACAGACTCTTCTCTACCTTCACCTAACCAACACTGTCATCTGGGTGGTTGTTTCATGTCTGGATCACTAACACTGATTTCCTTCAAGCCTGAAAAACATGATCCTGTCCTATGTGCTTCTGCAGAATATGATCTGACAAGGGATGTTAAGTCTAACACGTATTCCTACTAGAGCCTCATTTCCAGGTTTATAAACTAGGAAAAAAAAAGGTAAAAAAATTCCCAGCCACACAGAAATGTCTGAACTGCAACTTTCACAGTAATTTCTTGATCCACTAGGATTGTATTTGCTATTCATGTGAGTGTTAACACAGCAGGAATAATAAGCCTGTCCTAATCGACACTGCTCCTTCTCATTTGCAGAAGGGCTGATGGACAGAACTGAACATGCCTCCAGACTGCCAGAGCTGCATGACACACCATCCTTCCAGCTTTTGGAAAAAAAAAAACCACATTAATGATTTGTTAATCCAGAAGAAGTTGTGACAAATCAGTATTGCCCACTTCTGGGGCATCAATACCACGTATTTTACTGACTCTCCCGTTCCAGCTAAGTGCATTCCTCCTGAAGCGATGGGGATTCTTCCCCCTGGTACCCCAGGACATGCAGGTGCAAATTACTGAGCAAAAATGCATGACTCGATGGTCCTCAAAGCCTGTCACCTGCTGGGAGACTCCTCTGCTACTCAGTTTCACTGGGGGAAAATATCTGGGGCCAGTAAAGGCTCTGCTGACCTCTCACTGCATCCTCCTTTACTCATATAAGCCTGGCCTACATTAAAATCCCACTGGAAGCTGAGAGTAAATTTAAAGTAGCCCTCAAGGAAGAACCAGTTTTACCAAAAGAAGAAGGTAGGTGGTTAAATCTAGTTAAAATGTTTTAAAAGTAACAATTCTTGACCTGGGGCACTTTTATGCCTAGCCTGGAGGCTCATGTCCTTAATCACAGCAGGACAGCACAATGGTAGTTTTTTAGAAAACAGGGAAGCGTGTCATCCTGCCTCAGCAAGAAACAAAGATGAGGCATGTAAATACAATCTCTTGGACACCAGCTGATGCTCCACACACACCTGTCCATACACAGCCTGGCACCTCCCTTATGGCAGCATCCCCCTGTCCCCACCTTCCTCAGGCAAATGACCATTTCCAAAAAGTCCTGATGACTTCGCAGCTGCAGACCTGCACTACACCTTCAAATCTGGGAGATGACATTTTCTTCATGCAGAGTCCTGGTAGCAACAAAACACATTTTATTTACCAACAGCAACCCAAGAGGCAGGATTCAGACCTACTACTATGGAAGAAAGCAAATTCAGCACACAATTTCAATTACTTGGGTTAGACAACTGATTTCCATTACTGCTAATGGGATTTATGCATCCATTCAACTGAGCATGGTACTGAAAATCTGCACCTCATTCTGACCCTAGAAGTTTTTCTTCCCTATACAGCTTTAAAATAATATAATAAAATGCAAATAAAATGAATGCTGTCTTAATCACTGCCTTAGCTTTGGGCCATTAGCAACGCCTCTGCCTCTCTAGAGTGGCTTATTTTATTTTCAATAGACATCTCTCCCCACTCCAGTGATGAAGCCGTTGTCCCAGGTAGTCTGTCTGCCCTGGGTTTATATGCTGCCTCTACTGGCAAGTTCCACTTTCATTCCTCTTCCTAGAGGTATGAGCTCAACTGCTTTGGAATCCTTGGCTTTGTCAGACATCTTCCAGAACTTCACCTTTTGTTCCTGTTGAATTAACACTGCATGGGGAATCTCTTCCCTCAGCTGTTTCCTACATGGAAGGCACAGGTCTGGAGGAACAGTCACCCCCAGGAAGTGCTGGGACAGAAAACCTGCTTATTAACACGGTGCTCTCAACTAATGCTCAAAAAGCACACAATCATATTTTTCAGTGGTAAGAAACAGTTAAAACCTGAATTGCAGCAATGAAAATGAGAATGTCAACACCTCTTTGTCTCTTGGATGATTTCCAGACTAGCTCTGTTTATTTAATAAGAAACCATGACATGGCCACCTGTTTAACGAAGTCTCTGCAAGCCTCTTACTAACCTTTGCATTTCGTTTTTCTTAAACTGTTTATAGACATGGGAGGGCTCCATCCCAACCAGAGTCTTGGAGATTCCTGGTAGTTTTTTTAAAAGGTCAAAGTGAAAAGGAGTGATTGTGTGCTGAAGTAGGAGGCAAAGCTCAAGGGAGCTGCGTCCTGCACGGGGTGAAGCACGGAGGGATGACATCGAGGAAATTCTACAGATTTTATCCTTGTTGCACAGTTTGGTTGTGTTTTCACACCAAGGAGTCTGTGAAACAGGTACTCCAGCAATGGAGGTTAGGGGAGGTTAGGATTTATGAGTTGGACAAAGTGGTTACAGGTGAAATTGCATGGAAAAACAGATCTCTACAAGAGCGTCCCCTGGGGCTGGACTCCCACATCCCTGCTGCTGACGGGAAAATGGAAAAGCATCATCCGCCCTTTCTACTTGGACTTGTCCTTCTCAGACACAGCCTTTCCCCCGTCTCTAGCCAGTTTGGTCACTCCAAGAGCATTGTGACACCTTCAATCTCTTAAAAGCAGTGAACCGTTTTCATTTGAATGTCATGTAAATATCATCTGGATTAAATTTAGATTTACAAGACACAATGTCACTCCACACTGTTGTTGAGGGAAACTGCCCCCAGTGACACATATGTCATGTAGATGGTCCTCCTGACCCCACTGAGCTTGGACATCTCATCAGTCTTGACCATCCTACAATCTACTCCTGGGATCTGTCAGAGGGCATTGAGAAATTTTTCCAGTTTCTTCCAAATAGTAAACTAGTATAACTTGGCCGTAGTGCAACAATCACAGCAGGTCAATACTTAATACAACACTTCCAGGTAGCTGAAAGTCACACCCCAGATCTAATGAAGAACCTGAAATAGCTATAGGCAAAGTTTTAACAGCTTAAATACCAGTTTAACAAGTGTGGAGAAATGAAATAGTTTCTGCGCAAGCTTGTACTTCAGGTAAAACTGTATTTCCAGGGCAGCCAAAAGAGCAGAAACCATATCTTTGGACATGACATTAAGAGGAGAGGTTCCTTGCCCATATCCCAAATGTAAATGGGGTCTGGGCTCCTTGGAGGACCAACTCAGCAGCAAACACTGCAGGGCCTGAAGGAACTCCTTCACATCCAGGCTGAGCATCAGCACTTTCTCTGTGAAACAGAGGGATTTATTCAAGCCCAAAGCTGGACAAGGAGTCACCATAGGTGGCTGAAGCAGAGGCTGAGAAGGTTCTGTCTCAAATCCAGCTCCCCTCTGGATACTTCCAGCCTACGGGTTTTGCTGCAGCAGTGCAGACCCCTCCACACAACAAGGGTAGGACAGCTGACATGAGCCTTGCTTTGCTCAGTTACCTTCCATTCATTCTTCAGAAACAGTCTGTGGCTCTTTGTAGATTTGTGACCAAGTCATGAATTGAAATAAAATAAATAAATAAATAATAATTGTAATTTAAAAACAAAAACAAAAACAAACAAACAAAAAAACCCAAACAACAACAACAACAACAAAAAAACCAAAAAAACTGAGCCGAAAGGCTGACGGACGTGACTGAAACCAGGCTGGGGAACCAGCTAATGTAGAGTTTGGTTTGGGAATGGCTGAGACAACCATGAGAGCAAGGCATAACAGGCAGAGATCAAAAGAGAATAGAGAAGCACATCAAGTGAAGTCATCAGATCATAATTTAAGATTAGTCTCGGGGACGTAAAGGACTATTGTTATTAGTTTCATGCAGGTGTTAGAGATACCTTCTGCACTCTAAAACAGATTCTGTACTAAGGGCTTTAAAAGTCCTTAGTCCTCTCACAGTCGTGTCCTTTAGGTCACAGAAATTACTTTAAAGTCAGCAAGGAAAAAACACCCTGCTGTCTTCTGACAACTAAATGGGGCATACCCTAGTGCTGTCAGCAAGATTGAGTGTAGCCTCTGTGCTCTGAGAGACCATAAATCCCTTTATTGGCACAGATTACCAACCTGATTGCTTGCATACAGATTAATGCAGCAGCATGAGTCCTCTGGGTGACTGCTGAGCAGGGAAAGCAGGAGGGGGGAATTTATTTGCTCGGAAGCTTGTGATATTTATCTATCAATCACCAAGGAAAAAACATTTCATGAGCTTAATTCAAAAAATATCTTTGTATACAGAGAACAGAGAGCTGAGAAAATTACCCAGATTAAAAGAGGGAAGGAAACAGCTCTGTAGCTGCAGACATGAAAGCCCAAAGTTGTGCCAGCTGCCCAGGGTCCACGTGCCCTGACACCACACCTGAGGTCTCCCCACCAGCTGTGGGATTTCCTAACCTACCTCACTCCAGCAGTAAGTAGCAATAAAAGGGAGAGCATGGCTGCAAGAGAGGAGCTAACACATGAAACAATCATTCATCTTCTTGAGAGCCTGAGCAAATTCTTTTCATTTCCATTTTTAATTCGCCACTAAATACGGGGAATTGAAAAGAGGTTGTGAAACCTTTCTCACGGCAGGGAAGATGAAGGGGCAGCCCCTTCACATTTTTAATTAACTCTGCATTGAATGATGACAATTGATAGTTTACCACCTCTATTTCATGCTCCTTACCCATTCCCTGCCTTGCTGATGTGATCAGCCATAGGTGGCACAGTGTAAGTCCCTCAGCCCAGGGAGGGGTGCACCCTCCCCAGCCCCCCAAACCCCAGAGATGCTGCTGCCACTGCTGACAGATCCCTTGTGCACAGCTGTTTTACTGCTGAGGGGAGCCAGGCCCCAGCCTGTGACACCTGTAATCAAGGGCCACCTCTGAGAAGGTTCCAGCTACTTCCAGGGACCCCACAGAGAGCCAAGCCAGGAGCTCAGGGTTTTTCTTCTCCTCCAAGAGGCTTCCAGGAACTAGGGACCTACTGCTCAACCAACCCACCCAATTAAAGACCTGTCTGGTTAGTGAAATGTTGCTCTGATCCTCAAAAGCAGGTAGGTGCTTGGCTGGCACCCAAGTCAGTTTGGGGTCCCAGAGCTGACTTGCCTAATGCCAACATGTTTTTGGCAGCTGGATGTACTGGCTTGGCACCCCTGGGAAACTCAGTCCCCATGTTTGAAAACTGTCCTCAGACATGAAAATGTGACTTAAGATATAGACACACAAACTGTGTTAAACTAAGACAGCAGCACATTCTTTTATATTTTCTTTTTTATTTTCTTTTCCTGAGCTTGGCTCTCCCTGAAATTTTTTACTGATGAAATTACTTGAGCAAATTTCTCAGGAGACAATTAACATCACAGATTCATTTAGCAGAAGGGAATTCTTCTAAGCTGAATTGACTCTCATACATTAAAATTGAGATCTGCTGCTAAATACTTTGTCTCTCCCCAAAGAGCAGACTATAAAGCCAATAATAAACACAATGATATATTTACCAAAGAACTAGAGGGAGAAAAAATTCCGAAATTATCTGTTCTGAAATAAATTTTAGTGTTGGAAAAACAGTCTGGTTCCATTTCTGAAGTAAATACTGCCACTTGCACCACCTGTGTTTTACCCAGTTCAATGTGGATCAAGGAATCAGAATGGCTTGGCTTGGAAGGGAACTTTAAAGCTCTCAGTCCAACCCTCCTGCAATGAGCAGGGACATCTTCAACTAGAACATCTCAGAGCTTTGTCCAACCTGACCTTGAATATTTCCAGTATAACTCATTGTTGCAGCTTTCTAAACCCAACAGGAGCAATGACCAAAAAAAAAAAACCAAACAAAAA
>VWZT01004468.1:524733-542202 GCA_013397055.1 Pachycephala philippinensis | reverse complement strand
CCCCCAAACAAACAAACAAACAAACAAAAAAAAAAACACAAAAAACCACAGTCATCAGCACAAAAACATTCCAGCCATCACTCTTTTTTTTTTTGTTAATTATATTTTGGACTACAGACAATATTTATTTTCTGACTTGCTACAGTTACTCTGTGTGGACCATAAAAAAGTGACTTGACTTGGGAGAAAAGAAAATATTATCTACGGGAAGTGTTGTTGCCAAAAGCAAAAAAAAAAAATCTTCCAAAGTAACTTACAAATATTTATGTTGAGGCAACAGGCCACCATTTTAAAGTAATTTGATTTAAAGAGAAAAAATGACAACATCATAACAGCACTATCTGGATACACTCCAGTAAAGTGGACTTAATTCAGGACTTGGATGCAAAATTGGGTGGAAAACTTGAAAGGAAAAGTAACTACTGACTTGCAGTATTTGCAATTATCTTACTTTTTAAGTTTTTAGAAGTTACGTGCTGAGGATTGGTTAGCACAACCTAATAGGGATGCACCAGTGCCCCACAGTGATTTGCAACATCCCTCTGAGAGAATCCAGCCCTCCATGCTTATCCCCGCAAGGGAAACATGTCAGGAGGTTGGTACAAAATGAAAATAAGAGGAAAGAAAGTAGGAGCAGTGACAGGACTGTCACTGAGCATCTGGGCAAAATTAATGGACCCTCCTTGTCCCTATTTTCCCTCCTCTCCCAGGAGGGCAGGGGAAGCAATAGCATGTCAGAGTGGCATCACAGCTCCTCTGGCTCTGCTTAGCTTGAGGACATGATGAGGGAGATGCTGAGGGCAAGGTTAAGAAGGCAAATCAGAGCTTCAGCTGGAAGTCAAGTGCAGCCTGTGCAATCAGTCAGGCTTTGCTCATCACCTGCATGACCCTGAGGATGCCCTTTCCCGAGAGCTGACACTTGGCTCTGGTGTGACAGGGAGAGCCAGACCTCTGCTCAGGAGAGCCAGGGAGGAAGGAAGTGAGGAAGGCGGTGAAAGCCACAGGCACACAGCAAGCCTCTGCCAACCCAAGGACAAAACTTTAGCCACTTCGAGTCTAAGAGAGAAGAATTAAAAAGCAATTGAATAATAGAGTGTTTTAAAGGAAAAGTAGAGTATAAAGCTGCTTCTGCCCTGCAGTCCATGCTGGATGCAGTGATGTTGCATGGGTGGACTGGGACAATGCTGCCAGAAGTTGCATGGGCCTTCTGGAGCCATAGCATACAAGACCAGGATGACAAAAGGAAAGAATTTGTTTGAAAGGACTTGCGTGGACCTGCCATGCTCCTGAGCACTGACCCTGCACACAGTCAGATCTTGTATTTTCATGGCTGCAGAACAGCTCTTTGATTTCCCAGAAAGCAACAAGTTACTCCACACTGAGAGCAAACACAGCCTAACACAGAATTTGTGCAACACGGGGTAGGAAGAATCCTCTCACAGAAGGATGATAACCATGACCTCTGCTCTTATGATCTACACTCTGATCATACTCCCCAAACCATACATTAAAAACCTGAGTAAACTGAAGCCAGGATGGGCTAAAAGCAAAGCAGGTCCCCGGCAGCTTTCTCGAATCCAAGGGATTTAACCTTTTCTTCCTCTTGCTCTAAATTGTCCATAAAATAAAACCATGACTCCTAGAAATTTGTGTAGCCAGTTTAACATTGCAAAGGTGTCATGAAAAGCTGTGTTCATCTTTGATGTAATTAGAGAGAGGCATTTCCTCTTCTTTTTCATGTTTTCAGCCATAAACACCAAGTATGACCACAGCTCTCCCTGGTCCTGCTGTGCAGTTACAGGCCATCCCTCAAGTGCTCCAGCGTGAGGACTCCACGTGCTGCTGGGTGCCCACGTCACTTGTGGGGCACTTGGAGACTTCACACCCAGCAAGGGAATCCATAATGCTGGCTCAAAGGTTGCGTTTCCAGCCCATGCACACACTGGAGCACAAGCAGCACACCTACAAATGCTGCCACGGGCCTCCCTAATGTTCTCAAAGATGACATTTTTTGCACATTTCCTTGGTCCCTGTCCCGTGCTGGCAGCCTGCAGGGCAGCTCCAACACACAGCCACGAGCATTTGCCTACACTGTAGCTTCATCAGTGGCCTCAGCTGACATAAAACAGCACTTAAAGGAAAGAGCTGGTTCCTCTTTGCTCCTGTCCTTCCCTCCTGCACTCTGAGGAAAGCAGTACCGAAGGGTTGCTTCAGATCAGAACTGTTTTTCACTGCAGGCTGGTTTTCATTAGGCTCTTAGCACAGTCCTGCCCCTGCACAGGCTCCCAACACCTCTGCCAGTGCCAGGGGAGCCCGGGGGTCACAGGGCAGGAATGAGCAGCATGGGTGATGAAGAAAGGACTTGGCAGCCTTCCCACTTTGAGCTTTGACA
This sequence comes from Pachycephala philippinensis, assembly GCA_013397055.1. NCBI lineage: Eukaryota > Metazoa > Chordata > Aves > Passeriformes > Pachycephala > Pachycephala philippinensis. The sequence goes on along the minus strand of VWZT01004468.1, from coordinate 539,810 downwards.
TTGGTTTCAGCTGACCTTGGCTGCCCTCGCTGCTGGAACGGGAACCCCGGTGACTTACCCCCTCATCCCAGCCCATGTTTCCATCATTGTCTTTGTTCCAGCACCAGACTACCAGAAAAATAAACTTACGAATAAAACGCTTTTCCCTCCTTCACCTTTTGTCTAACCAAGACACAGGTGTTACCCTCAACTAAAGTGGTAACTAAAACACAGCATTAGGCTCAAAATTCAAACGCATCGTTTTGGCTGCAAGTCTGGAGGCTCAAAGCCCCCCAGGACACAGGTCCAACACCAAGTTTGTCTCCTGGCACTAACCTGAGTGACACAATACACCACTGGGGTGGAGCACCCCTCGGCCCCCTGTGTTCGTGGTTTGCTGGGTTCTCCCATTTGAGCTGCTTTTCTTCATCTGAAAATAAATACATTAATGAATCCATGGTTTCATTTGCTCTGCAAGCAGGGAGCAGGCTCAGGCCTTGGGTCGGAAGCAAGCCACATCTCGGGGAAGGGGTCAGTGAAAGCAGAGCAAGTGTTCTTACCAGAGCTCACAGCTCAGGACCTTTCAGCATCAAAAGGGTCTTAATTGAGCTCTCAGAGAAAACAAAGAAATGTGCTAGCCTTGGCCAGCAACTCTGCCGAAGAGCATTGATAAAATCTTACAAAAGGAGCCTTCTAGTTCATGCTAGTTTGATGGACACCAGTGTTATCAGCAGAGCCGCCCTCCAGGCGTGCTGCCAGCAGATGTACTTGGCACGGGAAGGGCTGCGGTAGCACACCCTGCACCCCGGACAGGCTGGGGACAGGCTGGGGACACCCATCACATGCTGGACATGGCACGGGAGCCCAGAGACCTTGTAACAGCAAACAAAGAGCAGTCCGGAGATAACCTCTTCAGAATGGCACAGAGACGGACGTGGCTGAGCAGCCAAAGGGTAAGCACATTGATGAAGAAAACCAAAATAAGTACCATGAAAGTGGTAGACAACTCACACATCACAGCTAACACCACCAGGGACAGTAGAACAGGAAAAAGCAGTTGTTTGGCTTTGTCCCCCACATCAGGTACTTCACCAAGTAGTTCAAAACACCCTCCCTCCCGTGGCTGCACAGCAAAAATGATGCGGAGGGAGCTGATGTGTTCAAATACCTGTGTAATTGTCTGTTCTGGCTCACAGACTTCACGTGATCACAGCAGCACTCCTACGTGGGAAAGTGAGCTCAGCTATGCAGGTGGAGGGAGAGGAGCTGCTTCTGCCCAGCCCTGGCCTGGAGGAATAGTCACAAGGAAGGGATGAGAATGCAGCAGAATTAATGAAGAATAAAGTACTATTTTAATGTACAGTTTCATTTTTTCCTATTGGCAAGAAAGTTTTGTGCATTTTTGGGGTTGTTCCCGAGAAGATAATTTCTGCTTTAAGAAATGCTCCTATAAATTGACTTTTAGGGTCTGCCTAAACTCAGAAATATTTCTAGCTTGTTTTACAGCCAGTTATGCCTAAATGATTTCTAGATTGGTTAAAGCCATCATATGGATTTCAGGTAGTATAAAGCAAGCAGCCAATTTCTTTCCTGCACTAAGTTCAAGGTGACTTTGAAAAGCCCATTAAAGCTAATGCAATAAAAGTGTTCAGCTCACCTGTAGTCTTGTTGTGCCGGTTTGGGCTGGGGTAGAGTTCGTTGTCTTCATAGTAGCTGGTATGGGGCTGTGGTTTGGATTTGTGCTGAAAACGGTGTTGATAATAAAGAGATGTTTTTGCTGTTCCTGAGCAGCTCTTACCCAGAGCCAAGGCCTTTCCTGCTCCTCACCCACCCCACCAGCGAGAGGCTGGGGCTGCACGAGGAGCTGGGAGGGGACACAGCCAGGACAGCTGACCCCAGCTGACGCAGGGGATAGCCCAGACCATATGGCACCGTGCTCAGCATGTAAAGCTGGGGAGAAGGAGGAAGGGGGGACGTTTGGAGTGATAGTGTTTGTCTTCCCAAGTCACCATTACAGGTGATGGAGCCCTGCTGTCCTGGGGATGCTGAGCACCTGCCTGCCCGGGGAAGTGGGGAATGAATTCCTTGGTTTGCTTTACCTGTTAAACTGCCTTTATCCCAACCCACGAGTTTTCTCACTTTTACTCTTCCAATTCTCTCCCCCAGCAAGCATCTGCAATGAAATCATTGTGAATAAAACACTTGGGAAAAGTTTCGGATTGCCAAAACCAAGATCCAAGCAGGTACTGAGTTAACTGGTAAGGAATCACCTTATTCCTTTCTCCAAACTAAACCACAGAAGGCAACAGCTACTGCTAAGAAAGGTGGGGCCAGCTGGAATCTAACTATTGCTTGAAGGAGGAGCTGGGAACAGGCTATCAAAAAGGTCTCCCATTGTCACCCACTTTCATCTGCACTGTGATTTATCTCACCGTGTTGTGATCTCAGGTCTTGTGGCCCCAGCCTACAAATGCTGACTCTTTTCCTGCTCTAACTCCCCAGTCCCTCCCTTCAAACCCCATCAGTCAGGAGGAGCTGGGAGCAGCAGTGAGTTGTATTTACTAGCTCAGCAGCCAGCTCCTGTGGCTGCTCCTTGTGGGCTGACTTGAGGCTATATTTAGTGCATGAAATCCCTCTTACCTCTATAAATTCTTTCAGTGACTCATCACAGGGAAATTAACAGCCCTACACAACCATGAAAACAGAGAAAAGGATACTTTTGGAAGAACTGCCAGCACCCTTTATCTCGAATGGGAGTTTTAATTGGCACCAGCATTTGTGTTCATTTTGATCCACATTCTTCTACACTCAACACCGATATTTAAGCATGAGAAGGCGTAGGAATGGTACAGATGATGCATGTGACCATGAAAGCCATATGGGAAAGTGCTGATCCCTTCTCTCTCTAGTATCAGCCTGTATTTGTTCCAGTGTCTCTGCTGCAACTCAAGATTTACACAAACTCAGCAAAGATGGTATTTGCAGTCAGTCAGGAGCACACAGGCAGTCAGATGCTGCACCTCAGCTGACGGGCAGTAACACCTGCTCATGCTCCCGTGCGATCATTGGGAATATGGCTGGACCAAGTTCCGTTCCAAATGCCACACCCAGGATGGCAGGCAGATGTCTACTCAAGCACTGCTGTCAACAGGAGGCAACAATCCTCTGCAAGAGAACAAAAGGTCTGGTCCTTGCCCCCTCACTAGGCATGAATGGATCTGGGGAACAGCATCCACCACAGCCTCTGTATGTCAGCCTCAAAGAGAAGCAGCACTTGCTGGAATATGCAATCCTTTCCTCTGCTCTGAACTGAGCAGGAGCTGGAGGCACCATCCACCTCTGCTATTTCAAAGTTTTTGTCAAAGAAGAGAATATGTAGAGGAATATGGAAGTAAAAAACAAACTTATCAATAGTGGTTGGCAACTGTGTTCAATATTGAAATCAGTTTTGATAGCGAAAAGATATTTTGCAGGCAAATAGCCCATCTTGCAGTCCAGCACATTTGGCTGTTTTCCAGAAGAACAAAATGCATGAAAACACAGAGCTGCAGCATGAGCCCTGCCTGTCCTGCTTGTCCAGTGAGCAATAAAGATGACATTTCACACACAGTTTGAGTGAATGCATATTTAAGCATTACAGCTATTACAATCTGCTGGATACATAAATGTGGAAGCTTTTTAAGAACACTTGTGCTCTCCCTCTGGATTCCCCTCCCTGTCAGGCTGGGTGCAAGGAGAGGACATCAGGAGCTGGTTCTCCCACCTGCTCTGTAAGCTTGGTTGTGCCTCCTCTAGGCTGCATTTACCACCCTCTCTGCCCTCTCCTGGGCATGGTGCATGTCCTGCAAGAAGGGCTGCCAGCCTGGTGCCCTGGCCAGGTCATGTCCTGCCTGTGGATCCCAGAGGGGTCACCCTGTAGCCTGGCCTGACAGTCCCAACCATAAGGGGCTCCCTTGATTGGGTTCAGGCCCTACAAAGGGAAGATTGATTGCATTGTGTAGTTTCTCCTCCACATCCCAGAAACATGAGCCAGGAATTAGTTGAGCACACTCAGGAAAGGGTTATTAAGATAGAAAAATATTTCTGAGACCCCCCACAAAGACAGAAATACAACCACCTTGTCACAGAGCAGGGACACAAGAGTCCCACCACAACCAGTGGGATGGATGACTGATGCCCCAGGACTTTCCTCTCCTGCAGCACTGGAAAGGCCTCAGCTTTTCCCTAAGAGCATAGGCAGGAGGTTCATCTTCCTCCAAACAGCTTTCACACAAGCACTTTTCTTTCTTCCACAGCCTCCTAAGAGTCTGAGAGCTCTTGCAGCTCAAGCAAGGGCTGACCCAAGCTGCCATATTTCAGCACTGCTAATAACAACTCAAAAGAAGTCTTGGAGTGGTGGGAGGGGGCAGGAGGAAGAGTTTTGTATCATTCCGTTTTTGTATAGCAGTAAACTTGGGCTTGTCATGTTTAATTATCTTCTTCTTGTTAAAAACAACTTAAACCACCTCATTAGTTACCATCCACGGCTGATCAATTAAAGCAGGAATCAGCGCTCCAAAAGGGCAAAATTAACTTGAGTAATATTCATCTTTCTGTATAAAGTCATATTATGGAGATGATAATTTCGTTGGAATGGGTATCACTTTTTGTTGTTCATTTTCCCTGGCTTGCTGTGAGCATTAGGGCTCTGAACCTGCTATGGTGGGTAACACCACCCAGTTTAATGCAGGGAGCATTAGGAGCTTAGTACAGGATATGCCCAGAGTCACCAGTATTTCTACCTAGCAGGGCTGAAAGGGAAGAAAAAGCTGGCTGGCCACAAATAACTTGTATTCAAAGAGCAAGGGCACCAAGCACAAAATACAGACATTGCAATTATTCCTTCCAGTAGCTCCTCGTGCCCCACTGCTGAGCCAAGGAAGCTCCTAAACACCAACATCCCACCAGTGACCATGGGAGCCAAGACAAGAACAGGAGCTGCAGCTGCTCCAGCAGTGCCAAACTCCAAAAGAGCCCCCAGACAGGCTGATATCAGGGAGATAAGGCAGGAGCCCGAGCTGGCAGTCCCAAGAACCATCACATACTCCTGGCCAGCTCCTGAGGCAAACGGGGCTGGATGTGATCAGTGCCTGGCATAAACTCCTGGCTCTGTGGAATGGCAGTCCTGGACTGTGTCAGGAGCGCTGTGCAGGCTGCAGCTGCTTCAGGCTTCCCCAGCTCAGCTGGCCTCAGGGGCAGTCCCGAGATGGTGGTTGATTTTTGTCCCCAAAATCGTAGCTTTCCCCATCTTGTGCTCAGATCTACCTACAAGGGACTGACTGGGTCCCATACAGCCACACTAAAACTTCAATGATAGAAGCTTTAGGATTCTTGATCATACAAATGCTCCTGAGATATCAGAGTTCAGAGCACGCTCTGCTCCTTCATCACTTCCAGCTATTTTGCCCTGCACTAACAACTATAACAACCCATAACAGGGGAGCCACTCCTGTGGGCTATGAGCCATGCCAGAAGCCTGGCTGAGACTATGGAAAGCAGTAGCTCAGGAGACAACTCAGCCCCCAACAATTACCTCACCAGCATCACTGATAATAATAAGCGGATGTAGACGATTAGTGGCTGGAGAAAAGCTCTGTGGTTTCATTCAGCCCTCACGAAGTAAGAACTCTACAGTGAGAAAGTCTCTCAAAAACAGCTGAGTTTGTGTTTGGGTTTTGTTTCCCAGTGTGCAGAAATTAGGAATGAAATACTGCTGTAAATCAGGCTGTTAGAAGAGCTCCCCCAGCCCTTTGCTCACATCAATCATCTGATTGCCTCCAGTGAGAGTGTTGCCATGAGTGAGGACTTTTGGCAGGAGTAAAGTTGGAAAGATGAAGCACTTGCACATAATGACAGATTCATGGAATAATATGAATATTTATACACACTGACATGGGAGCACTAAGCTTGCCATACAATTATTTATACTCTGTGTTCAGACATGCCATTCATCTCAGCTGCTCTCAATCGAGCAGCTTTGTGGCTCACAGAGCCAGCTGACACACACTCGGCCACGCTTTGCTCTGGTTTGTACCAGCTCCGATCCCATCCTGCAGCTCCTGCTGAGCAGTGCCAGGGCAGTGAAGGCAGATTTCAGCCCAGCATTATCACAAGGACCTCTACAAGCTTCACTGGCTGGGCCTCTCGTCCCCACAGCTCTTCTTTGCTTTTGCATGACGCCAGAGGGGTTCTCCTCCACTGCCTGACATCTCTAAATGACTCACTGAGGCTGAGGCCCAGAGACAGAGCTTGAGCACTCTGGACTCTCTCTACAGGTTTGTCCATGGGGCAAACACACCATTTTTTTGGTGCCAAAGCAGTATTTTCAAGAGCGTGGTGTCAGCTGCAAACGGGTGAGCAGTTAAGCACACACTTTGCAGACCTGGGGTGCCAGCTTGCTACAGTATGCTGCAGGAAAAGAAAATATGTTGCTATTGTTACTTCTTTTAATGAACACTGGCAGTAGGAGTGAATCTACCAAAAGCATCATGAAACAGCAGGATACAAGTGGTGCAGGGAAAAGCTACCAGACATCTCACGGGGTAAGGGATATGAGCAGGCACAGAATGGAAACGGTGCAAATCTCCTGCCCAAGAAAACCAGCCTGGGAGAGGCCTTCACCACGGTGAGGTAAGAAACCTTACATGCTTACTGTATTGACTGAGATTTTTTCCTACCTGCAGTATTTTCCTTTGTAGAACAGAAATCAGCAGAGAAATGCTCCTAAGCCCACGGCGTGGGTGCGTGGGTGGCAGCCCAGAGACTCACATCCTGCCAGAGCTGAACTGTGAACTCCTAAGCCCAGAGTGCTAGGAAAACGTGTTCCCAGGGAAGATTGCTGTCTAGCAGCACTTCTCTCCTTTTTTTAATATACAAATGCAAATAGTACTGCACTCACAGACTGCCAGCAGCAATAATGTAAGGGAGCCACAGCCTGCCCCTCTCATGTAACACCTTCCCCATTACTCCTGCCATCCCGCACAATCAATACTAATTACAGCCACACTGGCACTTCGCTAGCACAAGGAGTAAAATGGTGATGATAACGATGATGGGGTAATAGAAATATTCATCCTATGCACATCGGTAATCCCAACTCACTCGTGTTCCAAAGGCATTAGGGTGGATGTGCTCTGAATCCAGAGAGGTTCAGATCAGACTGGGGAATAGCTGTGTGAACTGTTCTGACCATAACTCCTCAAAGTTAATTAAAACATCAAGTGCCTCCAAACCAGTGGCCTGTAAATAAACATTTTTCATAGGTACTCTCATTCATGAAAACATAGAAGACAGATTGCATCAGTAGCAAGGAGATATCTGCCATTCTTTGAGGTGAAAAAAGCCCAAGCTCATCCTCCTCCAGTGCCAGATGCTGAACAGTGGTTTGGGAGCACAAGATCCAGCAGCAGCAGTTCTGCTGGGGGACTCACCACTAGAAGCTCCTTGCGTGTAGCCCACACTCAGCATCATCCAAGGAGTCAGCTGTAGTGGGAAGAGCAGGTTTTCCTACCAGAGCATGATCTGAACACTGTCACCATGGGCAGGCCGTGTCCATGGGGTCAGTGATGTCCCAAGAGCAGTTTATCCTTGAATCTCACAGAACCTTCATGGCCATAATATACAGCAGAACACCCTGAGCCCTGCAAATCTCATACACACACAAAGCTGTCTCTAAATCATGCATGTCTAAAACCCAAACACAAGCTCTCATGAGCATTTGAGTGCCAGACTCCTCTGTGCAAAGTTCATTTAAGTCACACAATTCAGACACATGTGGATTACCTTTTTTCCCCAGTGCTACACATACCAGACTCGGCTGCTGAACCAGGAGCAATCAGCAGTGTGCTCAGCAGGATCCTCTGCTGACAGACCAAATGCACGAATGTAACTATGGGCACTGCACCATTTGGTGAAACACAGGAGGAAAGTCAGACTGTGTGGCCAGCTAGGTCTGGCTCTCAAAATAGAACATTTAACCAAGAAAAGTAAATAGACAAAGACTGAAAACAGGCTAAAAATCTATCAACAAAAGTTGTGCTGTGTGGTAGAGGTTGGAATAGAGCCCCAGTGTCCCTCAAATCCATTGCATTCTGATCCATACCAAAACTCAATTTACTGCCTTCCCCTCCCACCAGGGAGAAGATTTATGCAAGACCCAAGCAGGCCAGTGTCAAATCAAAAGGCATCAAACATACAGAATGCTGCTTTACCTATCACAATGCAAATTATATCAGCCATAAGCCATAAAAGAGCTCATTTCAAACAACAGTAATTTAACAGAGTTATTCCAAGGAGAACTAGTGGCTATATTTGTTTTCTTTCTGATATTGCAATAGCAAACCATGCATGAGGTTTATTAAGCCATGCTAATTGTCTTTCTGTTCTAGTACATTTTAGCCATATGGAGAATCTGGCTGGCACTCAAAGTACAAAATTGTTATTTGGGGAAAAATATCCTGAAAAGCTTCAACCGCTCCAATTGTTAATTTCTTCGACACTGTGAATAATACATAATCAAAATGTCAGCCTGGATGTGGTACAACATGTTGGAATCCATCAGAGGAAGGTAATTTGCAGACCCCGAGGAGAGACAGGCAGGAAAACATCTGAGTTCACATGAAACATTTGCCATGACCTGAAGAGCTCGTGCTCCCGGGGAGAGCAGGCGACTGTGCTGGGTGCAGAGCCCATCCAGACACAGGTGCTGTGTCCTGCAGAAATCCCTCCCAGGGCAGCCAGGTGTCCAGGCTGAAGGCTGGAGATGCTAAATCTGTGGGGAGAAATCGGGGTCAGGTTTAGATCCCCAAGTCTGTCTTCCACTGTCACCTTGGGAGAAGCCCAGGAAGCACCACAGCTCATCCAGGGACACAGCCCCTGCCCAGGGCAGTGGGCACTGAGGGGGAAAGAGAGGTTCAAAGGGAAGAAAGGTGATGCTGGAGTTTCTGATACCATTTCCATGAATCATAAAGTCCAAAAAGTTTACATACAGAAACAAAAGCCTGGAAGAAGCCTTCTGAGCACAGAGAACCCTCTAAAAGTTACATGTAAGGGATTTTTCAGGTGAAAAATCTCTTTCAGGTGGTAAATTCTCACTTAGATACAATTCACAAGGGAAATCTCAGCAAAGGTTCAGACTTTAAAGTTCATCACTATAAACTATCTTTGTTAAACTTTCCAGACCCTTTCAACCATATATTAGTATCAATACACAAGATTTGGATTTCATAATCATTGGCATGCCTTGCCTAATTATTTTTATATTAGATGCATGATTTTCATTTTATTGAAAGATGACACAATGTCAATAAATTAATTCCACGCAACATTTTACATGCCATCATTTTTTGCTATCCTCAGGCAATATTTTTTTTTTTGGTGCTGTTGTAATTCATGCCACCGTTTGAAACAGTGACTTTCAGTAAGGTTAGCCATAAAACAAGTTGGGGCTGATAGTCTTATGATACAATCCAGTTATTTAGGAAAAAAGAGATTTTATTTTATTAATCCCTTCTAACCTAAACAATAAAATGTAATGACTTGCTGCTGAGAAGGAAGACACGAGCACCAAATCATGACATATGAGATATAGTAAATATGAATAATATGGTGGAGTTTTGTTTTTAAATATCTAAAATAATACTGGTCATGGATTAATAGAATTTATGGTTGCATGATTCTCAGCTTTTTCATTACCTGGCTCTGAACCCCCAAACCAGCAGAATAATTAATGTATTATGTGTTTCTTTATAACTCATGGATTACTTCAGGTGAATATTAAGAACAAGGTAAAATGTACAGAACAACTGAAAGCAAATTGTGATCTAGGCAAGCTGGAGGAAAATCCACGTGCACACTCAGTGCCATAACCAACTATTTGAACTGTTACTTTGAGAAAGGTAATAGAATATTGTCAGAAATGGAGGGTGGGCCATACCAAAGCCTTCATCCACATTGCCCAAGAGGATGCTCTTGGATGAGCACAACCGCCATGCCTGGAAGCGTGGCCAGTCCTCCACAGGACCTCATCAGAGCCTGGAGGAAAAGTGGAGGCTTTCCTCCAAATACCTCCTGTGACCTGGAAAGGATGGGCAGGCAAGACTGGTCCCCCACACTCCTGCACAGAGAGCTTGTGCCAGCTCCTCCTTGAGGACATCCCACTCTGCTGCCTCTGTCCTCCTGCCCAGCAGCTGGAAACCCCCTGCCCTGAAACATGGGGCTGGAAGGCCTTGAACATTGGCTTCTGCAGCTTTATCTCTGAGCTAAAGCAAACCAGGCCTGCTTTACACCAAGAGTCTACCACAAGGTCTGCCTTAAATTGCAATAAACTGCTTAATACAAATTGTAGTTGGGTATTACACAATACTCCAGCAACAAAAACTGTGGGTTTGGGGTTTTTTTTTTTGTTTATACAAGCAGTCAGTTTGGAAAATGGCACTTGGGGACATGATTTAGTGGTGAACACAGCAGCGTTGGGTTAATGGTTTGATTTGGTGACCTTAGAGGCCATTTTCCACTTTACCTATTCTATGATTCCACGAAAAAGAGAAACCAAGATCAAACCTTTTGTTGTTTCTCATTTTCACATGCCTTGCTGTGTGACAGAATAAGGATTTTCACAAATTCAACACAACATTGCTACTGGACTAAACAAAGTTGGTCCTGAGTATAACCAGGCTCCAAAGAAGCTCATAAATCCATATTTCTCCTGCCTGATGAAACTTCCTTCCAAACAGAAACTGCTGAAGCCAATTGTTCTGTGGTTCTCAAGTGATTCTTAGGAAAAACCCAGGATGACATGAAGCATCTCTCAGGAAAAGACAGTATTTTCTGTACAACGAGAAATGTTAGAGGGCAAACAAGCCCACTCCCCCCATCCCCATGCTTGACACATCTTCCCCGCATCAAAACAAACCCTTCGTTTTGCTTGCTAAAAACCAGCAGGAGAAAAAAGTTTAAACAAAAAGATAATCAGATGTCATCACATAGGCTCTCCTGCTTCAACTGCATGGGGAGCTGCATGACTCACTGCTTCAGTCACGCAGCAGAGGAATGAGTGAGGCTGCAGTGAGGAAGAGTAACTTCCATGACAACTTCTTCTTCCAATAGAGTTCCATTTTCAGCATTAGAAGGAGATTATTCTTTACACAGTACTCATACACATGCAGGCATCTGCTACCAGATGGAGCCAAGCCCCACGTCATTTTAACACCTTTATAAACGCATTGGAGTGGTTTACTCATCCCAGTCCTTGACAGGGGCTTGCTAAACAAAGGGAATGAAGAACCTCTCATGGTGCTCATTCCCATCTGGCAGTTTTGGAAAGCCAGACACCAAGACCAAGTTTTGCAAGGCCCCAGGAAGAACTGGCTTCAGAGGTGACCTTACTGGAGTCTCCAGGATTTAGTCCTCCCTCCACTGAGCTAACTCAGCACAGCATCACAGAATGGTTTGGATTGAAAGAGATCTTTAAAGGTCATCTGGTCCAATCTCACTGCCACGAGCAGGGACATCTTCCACTGGATCAGGTTGCTCGTCCAACCCAACCCAACCCTGAATGTTTATAGGGATGGGGCATCCACCACCTCTCTGGGCAACCTGAACATCCCAGCACCTACCAGGGGAAGGGACTTGCAGCCCGAGCCACCAAACATGCACAGAAGCTGTCTGGGCAGCCTCCTGCTATCTTGCCTATTTTCAGTTTTGCTTCCTTTCCTCACTTTTGCCATTCCCTGGGCTCACCTGCACCCTGTGGGTGTCGTTGTACCACACTCCACCTCAAGCCTGTGTGTGCCCACCAACCTTGGGATGCTCTTCTCCCCTCTCTGCCCTTCCATTTATTCCACAAATTATGTGTTCAAGTGAGAGAGGGGTTTACAGCTCTGGAATTTTGCAAATGGGAAAGACAAGCTCTAATGAGGGAGAAGTAGGAATATTTTTGCATCAAACAACAATTACTGAACATACTTCCTTCTGAAGATTAAAAGGGGTTTTGAAAAAAATAATGAACACACCTGGGTTTCTGCATTCAAATGAGTCCTAAAACTCAAAGAATCTGATCTAGCCTCATTTCATCAGGGAAGAATTTTTTGTAAATGTAATCTATATATTCTAGAGACTTAATCTGGACATCCACATGAAAGCTTGCGGGAAAAATAATTTAAGTGAAACATCCATTCAGTACCTCATTTCTGGTGGTTTGCCTTTGGCAATACAGAAAGTAAACAGCACCAGAGAGAAAATAAGGGCAAGAAAATCTTCATATGTCCACCTTTACTAGCGACACACATCAGCATTTCCTCACCTGCACAACCTTCATTGTTATTTGCATTTTAATTGGTTTTGTGTGGTCTATTACACAGTCAGTGAGGCACAGAACTTGGTAGCATCCTGATCATCAGAGATGATCTAGGTTAATTCTAGGTTTAACTGAGAATATAGGTAATAAGAAAAAAAAATCGGAATAATAATAAAATAATACAAAATATCACCTACTAGCACTACTTACCTGATGCAGAATCAAGTGCAAAAGAAAGTGCAAACTCTCCCTTACAACTAGAGGATCACCCTGTGCTGCACACATGGAGTGGTGCCACACATCGTAGAAGAAAAGGCTCCAGGGACACCTTAGAGCAACTTCCAGTGCCTAAAGGGGCTACAAGAGAGCTGGAGAGGGACTTGGGACAAGAGCAGGGAGTGACAGGACAGGGGGAAATGACTTCAAACTGACAGAGGGCAGACTCAGATTAGATATTAGGAAGAAATTCTTCCCTGTGAGGGTGTTGAGGCCCTGGCACAGATTGTCCAGAGAAGCTGTGGATGCCCCATTCCTGAAAGTGTTCCGGGCGAGGCTGGAGGAGGCTTTCAGCAACCTGGTCTAGGGCAAGGCATCCCTGCCCACAGCAGGGGGATTGGAACAAGATGATCTTTAAGTTCTTTCCAACCCAAGCCCTTCTGTGACTCTATGACTTCATGCAAGCTGAGTTGTGGTAACCGTGTGTGCTCCTCTTATTAAAAAAAAGTGAAAAAAAAAGCAAAAAAAAACCCTCTTAAGTCACTGTGTTGGGGAGAATTCCTCACAGAGTCATGCCAGGATGAGATAGAAAAGCTACAAACTAATGCCAGATCTCCTTCCTCCCACTCCGATACTTTTAGCTGTAAGGCCATCTGGTAAGAGGGATATAAAGCAAATTTTAACTTGCACTCACAACACAAGCATAGTTGAAAACTAGATTAACTACAGTCCATTTGAGTTCACTGGAAATGTACCAACCAGTAAATTAGATTGATCACCACTAATCTCCATCTCCATCACTGCTGGTCCCTGGTTGAGCCCAGGGATAGAACCAGTAGAGCCAAATGGGAGGAAATTGAATCAAGGGTTTGATTCTACGTCTTCGATAATTTCTAAGGAACAGACTGACAGACCAGGCCACTCTGAGCTCCCAATCCCTTGTGGTGGAGAAGCTACAGAGAATTAATTTACAGAAAGTTTGTCCAGAATTTTGAACTGTGACTAAAAGATGATTTTAGCCTCATTAACCCAGTCAAGCAATTCCTTCCACGTCTGACCCTGAACTGCAGACATGCAGTGGGTGCATACTACAAGGCATTCACAACACAAGTTCTGCTCCTTTTATTGTTTTAGAAGAGTTTAGTCTATACAAACCCTCTCTGAGGCACAGGTCATGTGTGCTCTGCAGAGACAGATCCTGCACATTCCAGGCAGCAAAGAAAGGTTCTGCATTATTGTGACATTCAAATGCACAGCTGGCTGAAATGACAATTATGTCCCCTGCAATAGAAACGTCTGTCTGTGCTGAGAATTTCCTTAAGAAAAACCAAGCCACTTCCATGTTTAAATTCCTCATAGAAGAGCCAAGGGGAAAAAAACCCAACACAATAGAACAACAAAATATGTGACTGTTGATTTACATTAACCTCATTTTTGAATCACTAGGGCATGATCCTTCTCTGCTGAGCCCAGCTTGAGCATGAGGCAGCCTTTAAGCCACCCCTTCTAAGTCATGTATCCCTGACCTCGCTGTGCAGCACGTCAGCAAACACAGTATCCTGATTTACTGAGTGATTCAGGGGTTAAGTATCATGGGTCAATGTAGTCTTCATTTAGACACAGCTTTCTAGCATTAATAGTAATCTCAAAAAATATTATGTTGATTATTTCTACATCTCACTGACCCTGAGCCATATCTTTATTTTTCAGCTGCCTTCCCCCTTGCTACTGCTCTATTTCCTTCCTAAGTTTTCAACTAAATCCAAGTCATTGACGTAATTCAGGCATTTTGAGGGCAAAACAACACCCACCCTTGATCCTGATCTAGAAGTTTTTAAAAACCATACTGAGGTCAAGTCATTAGGATTTCTCAGCTGGCCTGAGAACCACATGGAAGGAGCTCCCAGGTGCTGAACAGCTCCAAGGTACTGTTTCTTAGACCACAACAGCTTCTGCTGTAGTTCACTGAGGGCCTCAGCAGCTGCCAACACTGGTTGCTATAGAAGCAGTTTCTCAGTTTAGCAGACAAAAGTTGGATTTCACCTGTGTAGCACTTGTACACATGAGCAAAAATAAGATATTAAATGCCTCTCACTTAAAAAAAAAAAAAGTATGAACCAGTGATAAAGATTTAAGCTCTCCATTTCCAGACAATTCTGTCCCTTACTTCTTTTACTCCCTTGAGTAAAAGAAAAACTACCCTCAGGGACTCCACCTTTGGCAATGCTGAGAGATTATCAGCAGTAAAGCCATAATCTAAACCAATGCCAGAGTTAGGTTCAAACATTGCTGGTCTCTACTTGGGTCTTCTAGTCTTGAATTTTCAGTGTTTGCCTTCAGAAAGACATATCCCTGGTGTCATTATTAACAATACTCTACTTTGAACATTACTTGAGTTGTTAAGGAAAGAAAGGTGGAAGTTTCTGCCAGGTAAAACACCAGAGAGCAAGAAAAGCTGCAACCAGTGTTAATAGAGAATCAGAAAATTTGTAATTGAACAATAGTTAGAAAATAACAGCATTCAACCCACAGTGTAACTACACCCCCC
>VWZT01004468.1:463896-524720 GCA_013397055.1 Pachycephala philippinensis | reverse complement strand
CCCCCCCCACCTCAAAGAAGACATCACTATACAAAATTTTTAGTATCTTGGCTATTAGCAGGGTGACATCTGCAAAGCTGGTTATGAAACCACGATTTAAACCAGCAGCATTTCAGTAGTCTCATATCTCCAGTATTACTGGCAAATTCTCTAAACCTGCAACATTTTCTGTTTTAATAATCTTTGACAATCTTTGCTTCACTACCTCTAGTAATCAAATACAACAGCAGCAGAAATATTAACCTCGAAAAATTGCATGAAGTGCAAAGCCAGGCATATATTTTGGCAATTTAACTGCACTTTACCCAGTGTGGTTAAATAAGCTATGTGATCTCCATCTGCTTTGTGTGACTGGCATGCTGGACAGATGTTGGAACAGATCTTTTCTGCATCTGGTAAATGGATTCCCTGCTTCACCCAGTCATGAACCAAGATCTTCACCAAGGTGCTGGTACTACTTTGGCAAAAATGGAGGGCTGACAATAGCTGGGCTGAGCTACTCTCAGATCTTGAGATAGCAATGACAACACTTAAGAATTTCATATTTTAGGAAACCGAGCTGAAGAATAATGCTCTTATCTGCAATTCCATGGGAAAAGGACAGTGTCTTCTATGTATCTCTTAGGAACATCTTCCACTTGTTTTTGCTGAGGCTTAAACTAGCCAGCTCACACACACTGAGCGTGCTGTTAGCTGGCCAAGTTACAGCACATGGGCTGCTTGCCAGGACTCATTCAGAATAAAGCACTCAGTAACTGCAGCTTCAGACATATCTATCTGCACCCCAATGTGACTTGTCAGCTGGATTGCACTACCATGATGGGCTAAGAGACTGGAAAAAAAATTGTGTTGGGATAAACCAGGCACTAGGTCCGGCACTCAGGGAGCTAAAGGCACCTGGGCCATGGCAGCCTGTGCTCTGCCCTCTTTGCACCAGACCTCCCCTCTCCCTGCCAGGTGGTTTACCCAGTTATTCTCCAGAAAATGCCACAGCCCCGGGGAGAGCTGCGGGCTCACAGCAATCTGCAGCAGCCAGGCCATTGCTGTGATAACATCCAGACTTCCCATTGCATGTTCATGGTGCAAAAGCACTCAGCCCCACAGAGGTTGTGGCTGGGCTGGAGGCAGTGAGGAGGGACACACGGGTTGTGGGGAAAGCAGCCAGAGCCCAGCCTGCCCTGCCTCTGACACAGCAGAATCTCCCTTTATCAATCCTACGACTGTCCTTGCCAACAGCTCCATTCATCACTCGCTTGTTCCAGCTAGAGAGTGCCGCCCTGTGTCATGTGTGGAAATCCAGATGGTGCTCAAAGCACAAAGTTTTTGTCACAATAACTTTCACCTGAGATTTCACTCTTACTTAAAACAGGTTAATGCCTGTTGGTTTTAATGTGATATTAATTGTCAGAGTAACACAGGCTCACATCACACTCATAACTGCTACCAAACAATGAAGGGGCTTTTATTTCCCCTTTCTGAAACTGGGAAAACATGGATGGGAAGTTGGAAGTGCCCAGACAACTCCCTCATCTCTGTGCTCACCTATTTCAAAAATGTAAAGAAGCATGGATGCACTGTCACCCTATTCCAGTAAATAAAGGATCAGGTCTTTACCAGTTGTTGCAGCTAACGGCACCAATCCTTTGGTGATCAGTGGCAGAAAGTCTGGTACACTTGTACTACAGTGATTCCCTGGGGATGAGTCCAAGTCACATGGGGCTTCACTTAGGAATGAATCGGCTCCCTAAGGGTCACAAAGACTACATTTGCAGCAGATGTTTTTTTCTCCTTAGCTTTGTATTCAATATTCTATTCTCCAGCTGCTGCTGGGGCAGTTTGTCTGTTATGAACACAAACCATTGGGAAAGTCCTTACAGAACCATCAATCTGCTCATGTCTGTTCCAGATCTCAGAGCCATTTGCTCTTCCTCCTGCTCCCCAGGGCCTCTTACCACCATATCTTACCCTGTGAGGCTCAGTCGCAGCATCACTGCCATGCTCTAAAGGAGGTGTCATTGAACACTTACCCACCTCTTCCTGAATTTCACTGCTGCATCTCAAGAGCCAAGATGTTCATGCTGCCTGACATCAGGTACTTCACACCTGCTTTTTCACAGCCCTGACAGTGTCCCACTCAGGTGGCTGAGGCGGTGGGAACAGCAGTGACTGCTGGGTCTGAGCTGGGTGGCAGCAAAGGTGCCTGCTGCACAACCAGACAGGCCTCATGTCCCTGGCAGAGAGCTTCTCCTGCAGCTCCAGCGTGGGTGGTTGCCTTATACAGAGAGAGTGCAGGTCACAGTGTCCCAAACATCTCCTGTGGTCTCACTTTACTCAGGTTACTGATCACCCCTTTGCCTTTCAAGACATCTGGTTTTCCACATGCCTCACTGCAGCTCATTTCATGTTCCAGACCTAAACTCTAGAAACTGCAACTGGCACCAGCCCAGCCCTGCATCTGGCCTTCATTCCTCATCTGAAAAATACAGATACTCCATTCACCCCACAGAAGCCCAGACATCAAAAAAAACTGGGAGCCATTATTTCCCTTCAGCAGATTGCCTCCTTATTGCCCTCTGAGTGTCATCCATGGAAATGGATTACACCAGTCTGCTTCCCTGGAGAGTCATGGAGCCTCTCTCAAGTGTTTTGTTGGCCAAAGCCCATCTGCCAGCAGATGGCACGAAGCCAGCCCTCAGCAAGTGCAGCTCTGGAAAGGCTTGTTTACAAGAGTTTTAGTCTAAAAGTCTGACAAGAAGTATGAATTCTAGTTAAAAAGATATTCAGATATTTGTCTGAAATTCATACTCAAGCTACAGACAGTCAACCCATTTCAGCCAGCAAAATAAGCTACAAGGGTTCAGGAGGAAAGAAGGGGTGGTGGGGTTTTTCAAACCATAAAAAAACTTGAAAAATGGGTATTTCTTGGGTAATACTCCATCATGCTAATGAAAAAACAGGATTTGATTTGGAGGAAATAAAAGGCAATGGATTTCTTTCCTAGTAGCCTTTACTTCCCAAGCAAACAGGGATAAGAGTAGAATAAGAAAAAACCCCAGTGGCCTAAGGACAGTTCCAGCACTCAGCAACTTGCTGGGTATTGAAGCTGCACTGACAGAGTCATGAGTCCCAGGGGTGGTTAAAAGAGTAAGGCCATGAGAAAGAGCACCAGACTTTTGGAGAGCAGTAGGAGAATCTTCACAAGACACTGGGAAAAAAAAAAAAGCATATAAATAGTAGCTATCATTAGCAGATGCATACAGACTGAAGGGGAATGCAAGGCACTGATCATCATACCACGAATGTTCTTTTAAGACATGATCAGAATATGTCTAATATATCTCCATTTTTATAAAGGTTTATGCATTCTAGGGTTGCACTGAACATGAGATGTCTATCCATGTAGCAAATATTTTTGTTCTTAGCATCTACCTGTCTCACCATCAAGAAAATGCACCTCACCAAGTAAGTGTGGGTATTTACTTCTTATTGGGCTATTCCACAGCAGAATACCATCAGCACACCACCAGGATGCACTGCTCTGTGTTGGAAGAAAACCAGATCTAAACCAAAAAACTCCTTAGGTTTTCATGATAATTAGGTGCCTGTAACACCTTCTGCCTCCCAGGGAGGGAGGAAAAGAAGTAATTATCAGCCATCCAAACTCCGTGCTACACAAAGAGGGCTCCCACGCTCCTGTCAGCTGTGACAACAGCCACTTTTCTGTGGGCAGCACCTGTCCTCTCCCCCTGCCAAACAGCAGCTGAACGAGGCTGGTCTCACCACTCTGCCTGTGCTGGCATGGGCCACTCCTGCACAACACAAACTGCCAGCTCAAATCAAGGAGCTCATTCTCAGCAATCTCTAGAGCACTTTGCAGAGACATGGCTGATGAGTACCAGTCTCAGCACTCACATCTGCAGTCTGTAGAGATCAGCTTGGGGGATCACATCTGGCCAAAGTCCATCTGCCAGCAGAGAGCACCAAGCTAGCTCTCAGCAAGTGCACTCAGCAGATTTGAGAGCAAGCTGGGAGCTGGGATTGCTGTCCTGCCCCCCTGGGCAACAGCTCTGCTCTCTCAAGTCACGGATGGCTGATCCTGCCTCAAGAAACAGCAAAAGCAGAACAGGGAGCTTCATTCTGTGCTCACAGATTTCAGTAATCATGTTTCAGTCAACTTCAACAAGGGCAGAATAGATTTTTCTTAGTCAGTTTTTTTCTTCCGCTTAAAAATAGGTGACATCAATTTGACTTGTCAGTTTTAATTAGTATTTGCATTATGTTCTGCTCTAAAGAAGTTGTTCTGTTTTGACAAACAAGGGAGAAAAAAATCTGATACATAACTCAAGCCTAGAATTTAGGATGTCAACATGAAAGGCAAAACTAATTAAGATGCTTCACAGGAGATCCCAGCGCTTCCCACAAACACCAGTGACATGATGTTTTAGACAGGCATTCCTTATATTTGTATATATACAAACACATCCAAGTAGTCAGAGATTCACAAAATTAAAACTGACATCAATTAGTGCTAGCAATGGAACACAGACCAAGGCTTGTAGCTAAGTTCAAGCCTAATGATACTGGATATTGATGCAAGAACACATCAAGAATCAATCCTTATTTCAAATAATAGAATGTAGTGACTCAAGACAATGATGTGAAGAAAGTGTTGTTAGCAGCAGCAGCTAATGAATAGAAAATTGACAAAAAAGTGCAGATTCTCCAGAGTGCACTGCTGTTGTCAGTCAGTACTGCATACAGATATACCCTCAGGGACACTAGCAGAAATAAGCATAACTTTTTTAGAAGTTTTTTGACTTACTAGACATTTAAATTGACTCTGAAGCAGACTGGCAGAAGAAATCTTTTCCTTTTTTGAAGCATCTAATTTAACTAAACTTACAGGTGTGAACTGTGCAGCCAGGGCAAACTTGTATGCACATTCCAGTGATTCTATTTAATGCTTAGTGTCATTTCTGACACTGCAGAGTGTTAGAAGCATGAATGATGCAGAGCATTGAGGAGCATCACTGAAAAGTCAGTCAAAGCACACTGGAAGGTTCTTCTCCAACCCTTTGAGGAGCCTTCAGCTCTTACAGCAGGAAGAGGCCCAAAAAGATAGGAGTCATCTTCAGTCCTAGAGCAATATTCAAGTTTGAATTGTTTTTACACTTGCCATAAATTGTTTAGATGCCACTGATGCTTTTAAGACTGAGTGAAATGTGCAAAGGACAGCTCTACACAACAGAAACAGCAGAAACATTTCCAGCTGTGTGTATTCCCCTTGGTTCCCTCACCTATTCCCAAAGGCAGGAAAAGATGCTGCTCCAAGCAAAGCTTCTCACAGCACAGAGAGGCAGAGCACAGGAGCTTCATTTCTCCTGTTTTATACTTGTGGCATTATCTGACTTTGAAACAGAACCTGCCAGCATTAACCAAGGCATGAGTAAGGATAGACACAGTAACTTCATTGAAATACAGGAGCAAGATAACCACCCTGAAGAAGGAGAAAAGCTGGGCAAGATGAAGAACAGTGCAAAAAACCCCAAACACTGACATATGCAGGCAAGTTTCACAGGGAACTAAGAGTCACTAGAGCAGCCCTCTAGGAGCTGGAAAGGGTTAGGGTTGCCGTTCTGGTTTTAAGGTAGACTTTTGTTCTGCCTATGACAGTTTGTGTGGCATAGCTGGCTCCAGCTGTGAGTGGTGGGGACGCAGGCAGGACCCATGACGAGGGTGACCTCTTGTACATTCCTTATGCCAGCATCAACTCTTTGCTTGCTCAAAGTGTGTTTGAATTTGAGCAAGAGTATTGGGGAGGCCTTGGTGGTAGGAAGGGGTGGGGTGAACAGAGAGGAAAAGGGAGGAGAAAGCATGAATACTTTTAAGACAATACCTCAGTTTTGCAGGACAACAGCTATTTACTTGTTGAACAGGCAAGTTACGAGTCTCTTGGGAATCAAGCTTTGTACTGAAGTAGCAATTGGCCTCTGACTACTGCAGTGTGAACTCTGCTGCTCTAATAAAACATCCAAATCAAAGCTGAACCATGCCACAAAGGGAAGATTTCAGAATGAGGATTTGTTTTGTTTGGTTGTTTTTCGTTTTGTTTTTTGAATGGCTGTGACCCGATCATAGTCAGATTAGCAAAAAAGCAGTTTGTGGGAGAACAGGGAGAAGAGTGCAAACTAGAAAGGTAACTCAAAATAGGGAAATATTTGCATTAATAGAAATACTGGAGTGTTTCAGTGGAAGAGACCAAGTGTTTTGGTGCATCTCCCTCTTGTGTCACATGCTCTCCCCTCAACATGTCTCTATGGTAGGGCCAGGGTTTGCCAGAGGGAGGACATGCTCATTGCAGGGATAAAACACCAAAACAAGTCCTGCAGTGAAAGCTCTCTGCCTACCACCATGAACCCTGCCCCTGTAGAAATCATCAGGTTTTATTCCCCCTGGGTTTTCTGAAATGCTCTTTCCCTTTATCTATATTTGATTATGGTGCTCACCCACAGAGGAATTCAGGCGACTCCAGGTATTTAAATCTCTCCTCACAGTAGGTACTCAAGTTCAGGGTTATAAATTTAAACACAGGACAGCCAAGATGAGTCCAAGCATCTTTGTGCATGGGCAGAGCAACCAATTCCATCTCACTTGTCAGATGGGAACAAATGTGACAACCTGCGACTCTCCAGGGTTAGAGCACAAAGATGAACAAGGCAAATCTGAATAGGACTGCTGGGCTCTGTGACCTGTATTTCAGTGAAGCTTCCCTCTGGGCACCTACATAACTTGTAGCTGTGTGCACAAAATCCTCAAAACTGAGGAGCTGAGTTGACATCACCCAGGATAGGACCTGCTCCAGCATCCCGACAAGTTAACAGTAAGACTTGCCATCATCTCTCAAGAGCTCCATGTCCCATGCCACAGCCACAAGAGGGATCTGCACCAGGATGAGGATCAAGCTCAGCATGGCCCCATCATCTTGTTTTAAAGCTCCAGCTGAGCAGAACAGCTTCACATGAATTAAGTCCATGCATCAGTCTATTGGTCTGTTTCCAGAGTTAAAGTCTTTCCCTAAATTCAATACAAAATAAAGGAGGCTTAAAAATCTCACCAGGCTCACGTAAATGCCTCTTAACCATGAAATACTGATGTTAATATAGAACATGAATAATTGAGCTTCTGATTTCTCTGAAAAGTCTTGCCTTACCAAATGTTACAGGACATATAATTTATATTTGGATAGTAGAGGAAATAACAAATGGTGTCACCTCTTAACCCTGTCTCATAGGCAGCCTTAAGAACACCAAAGTACAGTAATTGCTACAATGGCAGTTTGCCCAAGTTAAGTCTTAATAATGTTATAATATAAAGAGTCTTTTTGGCTCTTCTTTTTAAGATTGATTCACTTTAAAAAGTAATCAATAAATGCATTTTTTCACTTCATCACTGCAAATACCTGGTCGGTATTTTTTAGCTTTTCCTGCACTCAGCTTTGCTGGAATCCTACAACAGTGAGCCACCTGGTCACAGATGCACCAGGCGTCCCCTCAGTCTGGAGGTGGCCAGGTACAGCTAATGGGACAGATGTGGAAACAAGGAAAGACAGGAGCAGGGATCCTGCTGTTTCAGTCTCTCCTTCAGACTCCTTAGTCTCCGCTTCCTATCACTAGGCTCCCAAGCACATTTTATTCCTACAAGAAAATACCCAAAAATAAACATCAAGTGAGGGCTGACCAGGGCTTGGCTGGCTACCAAAGCCTCTTCCACAGACTTTCCCAAGTACTGGTGTGCACTGCAGAGGACTCTGTGGCAGAATTGCATCCCACAGGCCAAGCCAGTGGTGGTGGTGCTACCAGCACAAGTGACTGCAGAGCTCTAGTCTGACTGAGCACATAAATCCCATGACCAGGGAGTCCTCAGAGCAATCACTGTGTACCATCCTCTTTGCAGACTTTACTGGTGTTACCCTTCCCTTTTGACTCATACCCTCCACACTGTTAACAGAATAGGTGGCCTAAAACACAATATCTTCATTTCACCTGATTTAACCAGGTTGTTATTAGAAATAAGTCAAATGAAGAAGTGATTGCATTTCCCTTTACAAAAAGAAATACCACCACGGTAATTATTCTTTACTGACATAATAATATTCTGGTATCTCACCTAGAGCCAAAGGCAGTCCAGTGGGAGCCAGGCAGATGCTCAAAGATCCCCATGCCCAGCCTAGTCCAGTGCTGAGGTGTTCTCTTAATTCAGGCTCATATTTCTCAGGATTCCTGCCTAACTCCACATATCATTTTAGGGCAGTATTTGAGCACTGAAATCACCCATGCCCCAGTGACAGGGTAGGAAACAGGCATCTAAGGCAATGGCAAAGAGTCAAGATATCACTGTGCAAGCTGCTTGCCTGAAGCTGGCCCAGGGATGAGCACTTAGCTGTAATTTCACACAGCCAACAACAGTCCTAAAAATCAGTTAAATTATTTAGAAAAGGATGGTTACAAAAACTCTAGATATCTTTCTGAATAATGAAACCCAGCAGATATTATAATTGAATATCTAATTTCACAGCAGCTGTGAAATTGTCTGCAAAACATTTACCCCTCACGTGTCTTGTCCCATCTACATAAAATCCATCCCAAGTGACTTAGAAGCAGTAGAAACTCGGCCTAGCTTGCAAACCAAAGCAGTGGATGCAATTTTACAGCTAATTGTGACACATTCTGTTTGGGCCAGTCCTTTTTATTATCTCTATCAATTACCTGGATGAGGGGATCAAGAGCACACTCAGTAAGTTTGCATATGACACCAAGCTGGCTGCGAGGGCAGGAAGGCTGTGCAGAGGCATCTGGACAGGCTGGATTGATGGGCCAAGGCCAATTATGCAGGGCTCAGCAAGGCAAATGGTTGGATCCTACACAACAGGATCCAACAACAACCTTGCAGTGCTCCAGGGTTGGGGCAGAGGGGCTGGAAGGTGCCTGGAGGGAAAGGACCTGGGGGTGCTGGTCAAGAGCAGCTGAACAGGAGCCAGCTGTGCCCAGGTGGCCAAGAAGGCCAATGGCACCTGGCCTGTCCCAGCCATGGTGTGGCAGCAGGACCAGAGCAGTGAGCATGCCCCTGTGCTGGTGAGGCCACACCTTAAATCCTGTGTTCAGTTTTGAGCCCCTAACAACAAGGAGGACATTGAGGGGCTGGAGTGTGCCCAGAGAAGGGAACAGAGCTGAGGAAGGGTCTGGAGCACAAGGCTGATGAGGAGCAGCTGAGGGTGTTTGGCCTGGAGAAAAAGAGGCTCAAGGGGGACCTTATCACTCTGTACACCTGCCTGAAAGGAGGGTGTAGCCAGGTGGGGGTCAGTCTCTTTTCCCAGGTAATAAGCAACAGAAGAGGAAATGGCCTCTAGTTGCTCCAGGGGATGTTTAGATAGGATATTAGGAGAAATTCCTTCATTGGAAGGGCTGTCAAGAAGTGGAACAGGCTGCCCAAGGAAGTAGTGGAGTCACCATCCCTGGAGGAATTTAAAGGACACACAGATGTGGCACTTGGTGACATGGATTAGTGCTGGACTTGGCAGAGCCTGTTTGGACTTGCTGTTCTTAAAGGTCTTTTCCAGGCTAAATGGTTCTAATCTAAGTGATGAGATATTCTTGTTGAGAACACAAGCAATTATGCCTCAGTTTTGACAGGCCTCCACTGTAGCTTAAAATACACATTTTCTACATGAATATATCTCTCACTAGTGCACACAGCCACTGCTGTTTTTCCTCAAACTGAGAGACTCCAGCAGTAACAATACTACCTGTGCGTGTTGATATGTATGGGTATATATACATATTAATGTAGTAGCTCTGATTACTCTCCAAATACAGTCTTCCATTGCATTTAATAATAAATCAATATGGACACGATGTAGTTTTGTAGAGCACAGAAGTGATTTTTTAATACCAGAAAGAATTGGTATAGTGAGACACAGTGACCCCCAGCCTCACAGACTATAACTCCTACATTGTTTTCTTAAAAGGGCTGATGTTTTAGCCTGCCAACTCCCACTAAATCCCTAGCCCCATGTCAGCTGAACATGGTACATTTTCCCCGCTTGCAAGCACCATGCATATTGTTAATTTTGCCTACACGTGAACTGCTGGAGCAATCTCCAATTTTTTAAAAAGATCTATTTATACTTCTACCATTAAATCACTTCTCACTTTCATTTTTTATTGCCGCTGAAACCTCCAACAGTCCTAATTTTTAACTGATAAAACCAAATCATATTGGATTGGGCCCAGTTCTCCTCCTATACTAGTGTTACATTAGCATAACCACAGCTTTCAGTGAAATTAGTTTTGTTCACTTTGCTGGGAAACAAAGAAAAAGAATCAGTCCTACTGTTTCCTCCCTAATACACTTACAGGAGGAGTTTAGTCCACAAATACATATGCATGACCCAACACCAGAGGGAGAATTACTCAGTATGGCCAAAGAGTATTGCAGCAAATCTGATGTTTCATTATCACTAATCATTTTCACCAAGAAAACTGGCTCATTTCAGTTATCACAACACCTGCAGACACTGGAATTAGACAGTAGACATTAGTATGAACACCAAATAAACCAAAATAAAATCAGTCCTACGTCTGCATTGAAACAATCCACAAATACCACGAGGGAAATGATAAATGAGCTTGACTGGACTCTAATGTGTTACAGATAATTGCACATCTAAGCAAATTAAACACTGCCTGCAGATCTGATCTTTCTCCCACTGCTTTTGACTATTCTCATGACAGTTACTCTGTTACAGAAAAAAAAATCAAAAAAATCAGGGGACTGCAGCAGTGTGACAACCTGTTACCCAGGACCCAGGCCGATATAAAACCATGAGCTCCGCAAAGCCTTGTCACAGCTGACTTATTCAGTTCTCTACACTTCTAAAAACAATATTCACCTTTGATTTTCACTTCAGCAGGGTTAATGAGAAACAAAGAAATCGCACAGTAAATTAAGGCTTAATCATCGTGCAATTCCCTTAGATAACTTAATTGTCTCATCCTCACTGTTTTGCAGTGTAATTAACTATATCTCAGAACCAAAGGTAAAACATGCTTCAGTTCAAGGTCACAAAACAAGCAGAAAGAGGCAAGAAGAGAGGCAAGATGTCCTGACTTGTCACCTCCACTCAGTCCCCTGCTTCAACCACTAGGTTGCATCCACTCTTCAAGTTGACACAAAACCCAGGAAACCAAAGTCAATGCTAGCTGCTAAATAAAAATAGGAGAACAGAGGCTGGGAAAAGGAGTCTTTCCACATTGATCATGTAAAGGAACTGCAGCTTAAGTCAGTGTTTGATGTGCAGTATGTCTGACAAGTAGACTTGTATACAAAGTTATCTAGCTCTTTTCACACATCCTTGTAATAACTTACAGCAACTGTAGACTTAAAGATTCAAGCACCACTTCTGAACTCAGCTGTAATTTACTCTTCCTTGCTGAGCTGTTTATCATCCTAAGGGCCCTGCCAAAACTAGAATAAATTCCACCAGACATATCATTAAGGTATTTAGTAATCACTACAAGACAGTGACATAATTCACTACACTCAAAATACCCCAAAATGCTGTTTCTGTCCCTTTACAGTAATTGAAGTGCCTTAATGAAATTCTATTTGGCTGCAAAGTGAAGATATGGATGGATTTACACATAACATAGAAATAGTCCAATTAATTAGCAGCTGAGACGTTGAATGGCTAGTATTAATTTCTGTTAAACACTGAGATAACTCTCAGCTGAAAGCTCTGAATTCAGGGTTGTTCAGGATTCATTTTTCTTCAAAGGCTCGAAGGTAAATTTCAGATGCAACTGCACAAACTAAGAAGTCTGAGTTATGAGCAGATCAAGAGATCAACATTCAGAACTAAGAAGACCTACAGAAATTGCTCCAAGGTGACCATCCCACATCATCCCAGGCTGTAGTAAATACTCTCTGCTGCAGCCCCAGAGGACAGTGCAGTTAGAGAGGTGCAATTTGTTCCTTACCCAAAAGCCCGTTTACCATACTCCACAAAGCATGAGGATGGAGAGATTGTGCAATTGCCATCCCAGCTATTATCACCAGCTGCGCTGTTCCAGCCCAGCTTCTTGCCCCTTCAAAGAGGTCACTTATATGTAACAGCAATTCCTCAAACAATACCCACAAACACACTCCAAGGCAAGCAACCAGCTATGGGCACTCACAAGATGCTGCCTCTTTGGGTGGGAGCAGCAAAGACTATTCGTTGTTTTCCAAAATTTCAGCATTAGAAAACAGAGGGAGGGAAAGAAAGGTCTGGCATCTGAAACGACACATTCTGTCAGCCTGAGGACCCACAGTTAGTTAAAAAACAAAGTCTTTATTTCCTTCTTGGAATACAGCCTGGCCAAATCTTTCCAGCCCTCAGATGGGATCAGCAGGGGAGAAGCATCCCCACTTTTGAGCTCTTACAAAGGCACTGAGTGGCACCGATTCCCACTGCAGAGCAGGACTGGCCTTGCTTTTCATCTACAAACTTCACTTTTTAAACGTGCTGAGCACAGAAACCCTTCAGTGTCTGCCTTACCAACCTCCTAAGTCTTTTTCTACACAGTCCTAAGAACATGGCAAAAATAAACCGAGGCTTCCATTGCCTACCGAAAAAGCAAAGGAAAAGCTTGTACATGGCAACTAAAGCAAAGCTCATTTTACACTTCCCAGTCACTGACACACAAAGTGCAAACCCCTGCATTCCCTGATGGAAATACAGGGCCTCCAGGAAGGCCTTATAGCACCTTCCAGTACCTAAAGGAGCCAGAAGAGAGCTGGAGAGGGATTTTTCAAGGGCATAGAATGGACAAGGAACAATGGCTTCAAACTGACAGGACAGGCTTAGATTAGATATAAGGAAGAAATTCTTCCCTTTGAGGGTGGTGAGGCCCTGGCACGGGTTACTCAGAGAGGCTGCCCCATCTCTGGAAGTGTTCAAGGACAGGTTGGATGGGGCTTTGAGTACCCTGGTCCAGTGGAAGGTGTCCCTGCCCATGGCAGGGAATTTGGGATCGAATGAGCTTTATAGTCCCTTCCCACCCAAATAATTCCATGGCATTTCCTCAGTAAAAATAAAAATACCAGCCTTCTTCCACATGCACAAAACCCCACATTTTTCTTTGTTGTTTGTAGGTTATTGATTTTCAGTTGTTCAAGTATAAGTGAATCTGTAAGATTTCACCTCTAACCCCCCTGCATGTGCTTTTATGTTACAGAGCAGTTTCAGGCAGCAAAATGTCAAAATAAACAAGATAAACAGGTAACTGTGACAAGTTTTCCCAAGGGTAGAAAAGCATTAGCAGCACCTGCTGCATTTTCCGTCTGCTCTGAAGTACCTAGGAGGAAAAAAACCAGAACTTTTGTGTAGCAAATAATTTGAAATGTATGACTGGTCTTGATTGCTTTAGGAAAACCCAGGCTGTGTCAATAAATACATAATTATACATATACACATTTCTATACAGTGAGGAAAGCAGTGTAAGATCTAATCCAGAATCCAAAGGGCTTCAAAGTCAAAGTGCAGCTCTTTTTCCTTCACCAGTCTGTTCCTCTCTTTCAGTGGTGGCCTGCAGTCAAGGGATGAGCCCTGGGAAGGAGGAAAATTTCTGGTCTAGGAGACATGAGGAGAGTCTCATGTGGAAGCAACTGCCCTCAAGGTTTGCGGACAAAGGCCCTGCTACCACTTTCACGCATGGCTTAGTTACGACTAACCCAAGTAGGGTTTAACCTGTGTCATTGCCTAAATACCTAACATTTCTCACACCCCCTAGGCGGGGCTGGGCGTGCTGGGGCTTGGTGTTAGCTCAGTCAGGAGCACAGCAGCTCTGTGGGGACAGGTGGCCTGGGAGAGGCACAGCCAGTGCAGGGCATCAAGAAGGACAGGTCCTGTGTATGAAAAACATCCCTTGTCACCACTCTAACTCCTCCATCACCACCAGCAGGGCAGGGAAAGCCACAAGATACCAGGACAGAGCAGCTCTGTTTTTCAAAGGAGACATCTGTTTTCTGGAACATCTTTTCACTTTCCCATAAAGAACATTGTGCCAAGGAAGCAATCCTCCCTCCCTCAGCACCCCGCTCCTGGGGCAGAACTGCCCCCTCCTACCTCAGTGAGGTGTCTCTCCTGGTTTAGTGTCACCAGTCCCCACTGCAACTGGATGTGGTCCCAGTTTCGCACCCCCTCTGGGTGCTGGAACCCTGTAGTGCCCCCAGGGCTGCCAGAGCAGCCACAGCACAACAGCATCCTCCTCTTCCAGCCATATGCTGCCTGGGAAAGCACAGCCTCTCCCCGGGGGGATTTAAGCCCTTAGGGATGGGTGTGACTCCCCTCCCCCCCAGGGGCAGCTCATCAGCCCCATCCTATCGCTGCCTGACCAGGCTGTGTCCCAGTTACCATTCCTACAGCTTGGGGCTCTCCAGAGCTGACACAAACCAAAAGAACATTGTGCTTTGGGAGCATTTGACAGTAATCACTTCATTTTATTTACAACTAAATCATAGCTGGGGAGGGAAAGAGAAAAAAGACCAAAAAGCGAAAGCTTACTAAACTACCAAAACATGTGTTCATTTAATAGTTTCCAAAGTGTGCTCTGGTTTTCTCTAGATTTCTTTAGTTTTCCTTACCATATTGACTGTTTCTCTGCAGCCAGACACCCATTCCCTGCCACCTGCATGTCCCAGTGCCATAAAAATCCTTGGGTCATTTTTTATATTAAGGGGTTTCTTAACTTCATTGTCCTGGCCAGGTCCCAGTTTAAGTACAATCCTTTCAAATATTCCTTTCTTATTTCAACCAGAAATGGCTATTACAATTACTTCCTGCAAATTGTTTTGGAGCTTTTTCCATGTCCTTTTTTTTTTAATTGCAAAACAGCTGTCACTTTTCACCCAGGAGATGGTTGTATTTTGATGCCACATTAATACCTCTATCCTACACACTTATCCAAACCAGTGGAAACCTACCTCAAGGCAAAGCAACCCGCTTACAGTTGAGAAAACAATTTTGCACCCTATTTCCAGGGAAATTCAGAAATTTTGCTTGCAGGAGGAGCACAATGATGAAGGAAGGACATAACAGTTTATTAAATGTGCTATGTATAAAATATTCTACATACGAAATAAATTATGTGCTTCAACTGGACAGACATAAAATGGTTTGATGGCTCAAGTCTATTTAAAAGGTAATCTAAGCAAGCTGTGACTGTACAGACATTGCACCTAATCTCAAAGACATTAAAGTTTCCCTGGCCTCTTAGAAGCAATCATTTGAGTTAAAAACCTTATCAGGAAACCACGCTTGGAAGAAAACATAGAAACATATTTCAGTTAATGGTTCAGACCCACCTTGTTTGCTCTGGAAACTGACCCTGTACTGTAAATTCTATCTTTGCTTTACAGTACTTATAGCCCATGAATAATAGATATTATAAACAAGCACTAGAAAATGAAAATCCAGTTAACAATATTATGGAGCCTCCATTCACAAGTGTAGTTCATGAGTGATATGAATTTTATGGTTCTTATCACCAATGAAAAAAATTTGCATATCCCATCACAGAGTTCTTACAAGAACCTATTCTGCATTTCTTATCTCAGGGTTTTTGTGGTAAGAAATATTGCATTAGGTCCAGTGATTTACATTTTTCCAATAAAATTCTAAATACATATGCAGTAGCTCTTTACTGACTGGTTTCATGTCATAAATTATAAGCTTGGAGGTAAATACATTAGGACAAATATTGATTTCTAAGTAGTCACCATGAATGAGATTTTATCCTGGTAATAAATTATCATACCTCCTGTCTTTTATATCTCTGTCTTATCTCCCAGTTACTATACTTTGTGACAAGTAAGTAAATAAATAACACTGCCTCACTTCTGACAGTTCAGTTCATTCAGTTCCACATGGTAAAAACAGCAGGTACGAGTCCATGAAAGGGTTTTCTGGCAGCTCTGCTCAGATAGACATTTTGAGATTTGCCACTATCATAAACACTACTTTCAGTGTGTCACATCACCAAGCATGGCAGGCGTCACTGTAGAGGCAGGGGTGAAGCCCAGTGCCTGTTGGGAAAGATCGGGAAAAGAAGTAAAAATACTGCTTGGAGATGTCATTGAATGAATAGTCCTTGTTCATTGAACACGTCTGCTCCATGGCTTCTCAGCAATTCTTTGGTTTAATGGGTATTCTTTGTTTTACTGGATAATCTCAGCCTCTAGTACCTTAACACCATGGCTATATGTGACATCTGGTTAGGAAACAGGAGCTCAAGTTACAGCTGGACCCCTCCATACTGCATCTTCCCTGCTTTGCAGCCAGCAGAGACTCCCCCAGAACAGCTCCAGTCAAGCCAGCCCAGGAATATAATCAGTGCAACCTGTGGACAGAACCCATTGTCTGAAGAACTGAATGAATACAGCAAAACCTGCCCCAAAACAGACGTGGGGAAAAGAACACAAATAGAACATCTTGGATACAGCATCCTCACAAAGCTGCATGATGAGACCAAGTCTGTGTCAGCCCTCACTGTGCCTCCAGCCCAGGGTGACCCTCTCTGTCCCATCCCTTCCCTACAACCCAAGACCACCTCGTGCCCTGACTTGTGACCACCCCGGCTCCCACACCCTGCTGTTCACAGCTCAGCTGTGCTGTCCTTCCCAGGAAAGGGCAAGGAAATGGATATGACAAACTCTGCTTCCATAGCACCTGATGGGCAGACATATGGATAGGCATGGAGAGGCACAAGAAAGACAAAGGACCTTGAAGGGATGCATAGTGAGAAGACCAATGGCTGTATGGAGAAAGTTTCTTCCCTGATGAGGAAGGTCAGAGTGCGTCAGGCAGCTGGCTCACAGGCAGGTGAAAGAAAACGTGTGGATCCAAGGAGATGTCTCAGATGCCCTGGGTCATTCACCTCCAGGTCTAAGCTGGGCTGCTGAGATATCTCTGAACTCAAGTATGTTTGTCAATTCAGTCTGCTTTCAGGGAGTCAACAAAACCCAAGTTGATGTTCCAAATATTTATTAAAAAGTAACAGCTAGTGGAGAAAAAAAAAATCAGTAAGTAGTCCAATGGCAGATTTA
This sequence comes from Pachycephala philippinensis, assembly GCA_013397055.1. NCBI lineage: Eukaryota > Metazoa > Chordata > Aves > Passeriformes > Pachycephala > Pachycephala philippinensis. The sequence continues at coordinate 507,578 of VWZT01004468.1, read as the reverse complement.
TTACATTTTTAACAGGTAAAGGGAATTAATCTATTTTATGAACAAAAATGGCAATAGGAAAGTGTACTGAAGGATTCTCAATCAAACATTAAAATGAAAGCAGCATATGCAATATACATTTATATATAAATATATTAGTTACATTCTTCTTAAATGGATTAAACAACATTCATTAGCAACATCCAAAAATATTTCTTTGTGGCAAGAGATTCATCTTCCTTCACAGCAATACTGCCTCTCCACAAGTTTCCACGACAACAATTTTAGAGTTTGGGACTAGAATAGGTATTCGACACACCAGATCAAACCCAGAGCAAGTGATTTGAAACTAGTTTATATGAGATCTCAATGAGACTTAAGGCCAGATATGCAACAGGTGGAATTGGCAGAGTGTGATTTAAGCTGTGGGATCTCATTGAAATCTCAAATTTGGATTAAAGCTAGATTCCCATAGGGAAACTGTGACACTGCTCAGAATTCTCAGCTAAAACACACTTCCCTTTTTCTGTAAACAAATGCTAACAAAAATAAACTCTTTGTACCCTGTTAACCATTTCTTAACATAAAAATAAGGAGCTGCTCAGATAGTTTTAAAATAAGTCAATATAAAACTCTATCCTATCCTAAGTGCTGCCTCTCCCAAAGTGGTAACAAATGGCACAGTGTTTCCTGTTTGAGGCCACATTCCCTGCTTTCCATGGTTCATATTGCAAACCTCAGCTCCAGCGGCACTGAGCTCAAGCCTCCAACCATGGTGGCTGAAGCAGCCCAGCCCTGGGCACCTTCCTGGGACACTCTGAGACTTCCTGAACAGGTTGTGCCAGGGCTGTGCTCCCTGTGCTGCCAGAGCCACCCTGCACCCACTGCAGAGCCATGCCCAGCCTGCGGGGTCTGCACTGCAGGGAGCTGCTCACACCCACCCCAGCACAGCAGGTACGTTGCCTGTTCCCTGCAGAGGCTTGGGCCGGAGCTGGGCTCAGACCCTGCAGCAGAAGACAAGCAGATCATTTTGCATAGTTTGGTTGAGCGGTGGCTCTGTGAGTCCTGGGAAGATGCCCTATCGTGCTTCTGCTGCTCCCATTCCTGCCAGGTGTAGCAGGGACTCTCACAGCTTGCCTGTTTGGGACCTCTTTGGACTTGGTTTGGTTCAAAAACTTGCTGGTTGTTAACTTTGGAGCCTGAATAAGAAATAGTGCAAATACAAGCTTAAAGAATAAAAAAAACAAACCACACCACATTACCTTCACTGAACATTCAGTTAAAGAGACAAGAATCCATAAGATGAAACCCTAGTTTTGGGGTATTTGAGATATTTGGCAAACTGGCACAAGATTCTTCACAATTGTCTTAAAGCAGTACATTTCACTTGGCACTAGATGCTTCAAATTATTTGCTAATGTGATTCTAACTAACACTGTTGTGGCTAATTGCAAATGACTTTGAAGACTAGTCATGGAACATGGGACATGTCCCTGGCGTGATGGGACAAACACTCCCTGCAGTTATGGATTCCTCAGTGCTTTTCTTATCCAAGTTTAACTCAAAATGATTTTGCTTGCATGGAATGGTGTGAATTCATCCAGGGTGGTTTTTCTGGAAGGCGAACAGACAACAGTTATTTCTGAGGGTCGAAATACCTTTATTTGGCCATGCTGAGGCAGATTAAGAGGCCAAAACAGAACTCAGTTTGATTCCTATTATGGGAGGCTGGCTGCAGTGCATTTTAAAACAACAATCATCTGAAGTGGCTGAGATGTTCAAGTTTGAAACTTCCTAAGTGCCAGGGCACCCTACAAATGCAGGGCCCCCCTGGTACTGCAGTGACCTTCACCACATGGCAGCAGCAGCAGCAGCACTCAATCCTCATGGAGGCAATGCACCATGCTTAGTTCCTTGGCCCACTTCAGAAAGAGGCTTAATTTCTCTCAATTCCTCTTCCCCCCAAAAATCAGCAGAAGGGACATTCAGCAGCAAGTTGGTTTCAGAAAGCAGTGCACAAATGGCTTACTATCTTCACTAAGGATTAGGCACACAGCCTGCTCAGGCTTTGGGGAAATCCTACGTACCTCCATCTCCAGGCGTCTACAAAGTCTGGTCTCGGTGTTTCAGGGCTCAGTGCTGGGAACTAGTCCTGCTTTGACTAGAACCAAAGAGAGAAGACTGCAGTCCTTGACCAGGGGCAGGGCTGCCTACTGTTCTTATTAGACCCCCAGGGCTCAGACCTGCCCCTTTCCCTGCTGTGCCACTCAGCACACTGGCATCAAGGCAGGTGTGCTAACCTGAAGGTAGAGCTGCACCAGGGGCATCTTACCTGTTGATTTTATGGGATTGTTTCAAAGCAGGATCCACATATTTAAAGCCATAAAGAGATGAATTCACAATGAAGCTAAGGAAACAAAGAAGTCATCATATTTACAGACAGCTGCGGTCACACACACACCCCTTTCATACTCCATTAAAGGAACAGCCTTATCTTTGCCCATGTGCTTGTGCCTAATGTGATACTGGCCTCTCCAGCACTTCATGACATTGTTTCCAATGTACAGACAGCACAGTTCAGGCTTTAACAGAACTGATGCATAATTATGCTTAAGTAGCTTTCGTCTCCCAGTTCCATGAGTTAATTACAGTTATGTACGTGAATAAAATGGGAAAAAAATCTCCACTTTTTCTCCCGTCAGCAAATTCATGTTCTGTGATGGGCAAAAGGAGGGATTTTTGGAATAAACACTGCCTTCCCCTTCTCCCTTTGTCTGCAATTGTAAATGTTACTGGAACTTAAAAGCTGCAATCTGCATTACACAGATGGGACTCTGCTATGTTCATCTTTTTTTGTGATGTTCATGTAGCAGTGACTTTTGAAAGATGTTTGGAATGACTGTTGGCCATGACAGGATACTGCCTAAATTAGAATCAGGCTCCAAGTATCTTCCTGCAATTAGATTTTGTCATATGTCATATTCTTACTCATGGCCTGGGAAGGAGAGTGCAAGGGTACTTAATATCTGTAGATACTCAATTAAAATGAGTGCATCAGACACACACTGGTCTGGCTTCTGCCTGCCTCACATCTAGCCCAGGCTAGCTCCTAAACCTTAAGAGGAAAGAAAAAGGAAAACACACACCATGCCCATACATACGCCTGCTGGCTAATATGGTTATCTATCTAAAATGCAAAAAGCCATGCAGTTTACCCTTTGTTTGATACAGTTTGGGTTAAGTTAATGCTAGAAAAATAGAATTCAGAGGGAGGGGAGAAAGGTTTGTGTGTAATAAATGGCAATTTTGCTGTCTCTTGAAGGTTGCATTTCAAGCATAACTGCATTTCTCCATGCACTCTGAACGCTTCCCTTTTCGGGTATTGGCATGCTTGTGGCAAAAGCAACCAAACCAATTAATTAGGCACACAGTGAAAGATGACATATGAAAAAAAATCAGTCATTTCCATTCTGAAAATCCTTACTCAAAGCCTTGATGTCACAGCAATAAGCTAAGCATGAAAGGTTGCAGACTCCTTCCTTGCATGAGGGCAATACCAGCTGTGCAATGCACATAGCTAGAAAGGCTCTTATATATTATATATACAACTGTAATCCAGAATAAATAGTACTGTCCTGCCTCATAGGTGTATTTCAGCGTGGTTGTTGTTGGTTGTTATGACTGGAGAATGCTTGCTTTTCATCCCTTCTGTCCCGCCCTTGGACACATCAATGAACAGCAGCCTGGGAGTCCACAGTGTCAGCAATATCCTTTTGTATTCCTTCCGAAAATTCTGGTTAAGAAGCCCGTAGATCACAGCATTAAGGCAGCTGTTAAAATAGGCCATAAAATAGCTCAGGACAAAAAGCCATTCTGGAATGTGTGGCTGCACTTTTGAAGGATTAATTGAAACAGCAAGGCCAATAAAGTTTAATGGTCCCCAGCACACAGCAAAAAGGACAAAAACCACAAACATAGTCAAGAAGTTTCGGATGTCAGCTGCCCTGAGCTTCTGCTTGCAGTCTTGTCTCACCCGGTGTTTGACTTGAATCACCAAAATCCAGATCCGTAGGTAGCAAAATGTCACGACGGAGAGCGGGACGATGAAGTGAACCACCACCACCGTGATGGTGTACGATGTGCTCGCCGTCTGGGCAAAGGTGCAGGAGTAAATCCGGGGGTCATACTGCAAGGAGCCAACAAAAAAGTTTGGCACAATTGCCACCACCGTGAGTATCCAGGTCAGGCAGAGATAGCAGCAGGTGTTCTTCAGGTTGAAGAGCTTATCGTACCGAAGGCTGTGGCAGATGTAGCAGTAGCGGTTGATTGCGATTGCCGTGATGTTGAAAATGGACCCGATGACACTTAAGCCCATCAGGAACCCACTTATCTGGCAGTGGACATTTCCCATGGTCCATCCATTGTGGAAGATGGCACTCAAGATCAGAGGGTACGGATAAACCGCAACCACAAGGTCTGCGACGGACAAGCTGACGACAAAGATGTTGCCTAGAAAAAAGAAGAGACCATGAGAGGTTAGCGTAGGTCCAGATGGACAACTTGCAACTCAGAACTCCTATTTAGGCCTAAGTCTTCTCATGGGCTTCACTCTACTCTCCACTTGGAATTTGAAACCCTAGAAAATAAGACTGTGCTCTACTAGTGACAGCAATGGAGAGTAACTAGGCATGATTGACTTGCATGCTCCTTGTTAGGAATATTCTAAACTGGAAGTGTTACCCTTAACTTGGCTATAACGGGGGGTCAGGTAGCTGTGGTCCTTTAAGCTGTGTAGGAGAGAAAGATTTTGCTCTCCTTGTTAATCAGCCAGCCTGACTGTCTCTGTCCATCATGGGCCAAAGGAGTATGGTAGGCAGGTTATGTTTTCAGTGGTTTATTCATTTCATTGACAGCAGTTGCACAGGAAAGGTCTCTTTCGTTCTTTTGCACGTAAGCAGGTATGCATTCACCAGAATTTCTGCACTGTTCATGCTAAGGATTTTGTGTTCTTCAAGGAGGCATGGTGCAGCCAGCCTTGATGTGCTTATCTTATTTGCTATATTTTCCTGTTCTTTTGATGTTAAAGTTGTCCAGTGCAATATGGAAGGTCAGTCACTCCTTCACTGTCTGGTCCTGGGCAGAGAATGTGGTTTATAAATTGCAGTCAGCATCTCTGCAGAGTATGTGCTGCAGGTTGTTCATTTAGGCTCTACAACAAAAAGAGTTGAGAGTCTCTCAAGTATAAAATAATTTAAGCCTTATTGGATTGAAAAGTCTGCATTGTTTGGGACAACACCTGCCAGCTCCACTGTGTGGAGCAGCCTCCAATGACCCGGGTGACCAATGACCTCCTAACAGCACTTACTGTTCATTTAATGAGTGGTGTATTTCTAGGGAGGCAAAAAGCCTTTCTGTTCAGTTTGCCAGTCAGCATGGAGGACTGCACGAAGAAAAGGACCTCGAGGTCTTATGGGAACTGGTGTAACTACAGGACCAGCTATAATGTTGAAAAGGACATCTGTCAATACTCAGCATTTTGATGACCAGAAAGTGTCATTTCAGCAGGAGCTCAACACTTCAGTTAGAGGACAGCACACTAGAAAAAGTAGTTGGTTTTCCTAAATCTGCAACCTTCAGGTGTATCCGCAGTGGTGGGAAGCAAAATATTACTGGACAGCAGATATATATACACATAGAGAGAGTATATATAGAGAGCAGAGTTATGTGTAACACATTTAAGGTGTGAACACTTGTGCCCCTATGTGATACAGGCAACATCCCATCCAACTGATCACACCTGTACCTTCTCTTCAAACCCTCATATCCTGCTGTTTAGTAGAGTAGATATATATTAAAAAAAATACTAAAAAGAGGTATTTTTCTATGGTATCCCTGAAAGGACTCTCTTACCTCTCGATTCAACCAGGTCACAGGCTTTAGCACTTGGAAAATACTCCCAAGGGGTGTTGGAAAGCAGGGCTGCATTGCCATTGCAGTTGGGTCATGGCTATGTTTGCGCCAACAAAAACTATCAGGACAAGTCAACAGTTCATATCAGGCCACTTCATGCTGACCGGAAAGCAGTCCAGACTGGAGAACAGTCCCCGGCAGCGTGGACCTGAGGCAGCTGACACAAAGTGTCACTTAAAAATAAGTATTAGCAGTGGTCATGTGAAGTGCTGAAATCTTTTTAGAAAGAAATTTTACATACCCAGGTTTACCACAGCACACAGCTTCTGCATCTGCCAGGCCTCAGTGCTGCTTTCTTGCTGATTTAATAACTTACTGAGAGCCTTTTAAAATGCAGTTACTGAACCTGGTCCCCATATAATTAACTCCATTTATGCCCATTGTCAAGGGCAGAACCAACTGTGGTCAGGCTTAGGGATGCTGCAGGCGCCCTGGAGAAGGAATGCTCTTCTGCAGCAAAACTTTTATTCACTCGATCAACAATATGCACTTCAACAAAAAGAAAATGTGCCCCCAGCACCAGAATTTCCTTTTGGAAAGCTTTTATAAAACAATTTTCAAGAGAACAAAACAGAGACAGAGAGGTATCGGAAATCCAATTTAGGAGACTGCCGGGGATGCTGGAGACAGACTCCACTAACTGGACCATAACTCTCCCTCTTCACCAGACTTGTCCTACTTGGATAGACATTTATACACAGCCAGCCAGAAAGCAAGTCTCTGCCTTTGCTGGGCATGAAAGAGACACATTCAACATCCAGTTCCGAACCAGGCAAAGCAGAACAAAGCTGAATATTCCCTACTTAAAATACCACATTTGTGGATTTAATCCAAAGCTTAGAAAAACCATAGGGAAAATTACTAGTATCACTTCACTGCCAGGTGCTGGAAGAAATAAACCTTCTCTGCTGGTGTTTCTTCACCAGCTTGAATAGTTGGGAGGAAGTAAAAATATAAGGAAAAAACATCTATAGAAATAATATTCACAGGATGGACGTTGTAGTTTGGATACAATCCAAGAGCACAGTATTGTGTGTATTGTTTTGACACCACTTCATTGCATGTTGCTCCAGCAGGGAGAAAATGGGACAGTTTTATCCAGAAAAGAATAATCTCCTCCTCCACTTGGGGAGCAAACCTGCCCTCCTCTGCTCTGTGCCTTCAATGGTGCAGTCTCACCTCTCCTATCCACCAGCAGACCTATGGCCCAGGCAGGGTGCTGGGTGCCTGAAAATACAGCCAGAAAGGTTCGCAGAAACAAATCCATCTTCCAGTTTATGTGAGAATGTGCTCAACTTCATCCTTTTCTTCTGGTGAGATGAAGGGGAAGGTCAGACCCATAAAACAGCCACTTGCAGGTCAGTCCTGGAAATCAGTGTATTTTTAATGACTGAGTACAGTAAAGAGGGGGCACATTGCATGCCAGCAAAGCAGAACATGCCCTTCAAAGAGTGGGAACTGGCTATCGGCTAATTATTGAAATAGGAGTAACTTGAGTTAAACATTGCTTTAGCCTTGCAGTCCCTGGTTTGCTATGAGACCACCATGTGCTGAGCCCTGCACCAACAGCTTCTGTCTTTCCCTCTGTAGGATGAGGTTGGACCGTCCTTCCCAAAGACACTGCAGAATGGAAAGCCATCGAATATGTGGCTTTTAGGGAAGGTAAAGAGCAGTCTCCTGCCAATGATCTTCATTATTGTGGTTTTTTTTACATTTCCCACTATAAAACAAAGGAGTCTGGCCCACAAATAATACCAGCAGGACTTTATCTCCAATTTAAATTTATCTGCTTCTGCAACACTATTTTCAGATTTATCTTTTTCTCTTTGTTGGCATCTGACTATATTTCCTTACTAGCTTTCACATTTTCCATCCCTTTTTTAACTACTACTTAGTATAAACTGGCTCATGTGCCACTGTGCTCCATCCCCCAGTTATGGAGTCATACACGAAGAGGCAGGAATGGTGGAGAAAGGCAAGTGTGATACAAGTCTCGTAATACAGACTTGTCCACATTTTCAGAGAATTTATAAATCCTTGTACATTACACAACACAAAGCTACAGATTATAGAGGTACAATACACTGTTCACAGTGTAATCCACAATTGTTTAGGGGAAAAAAAAAAAACTCCAAACAATCTGAAGCCCAGCTGCAGAGCAGATTATAGGCATGTGCATGTGATGCAAAAGGGAATTCATCCCAGAACATCTCCTGCCCTAGCACTTCTATCTTTGAGTTCCCCCTCTGCTCCCATAAATCTATTTCTGCCCACTCCAGCAGTCTGCTCCTGTATTCCAGCAGTTCCCTGGCCCTACCTCTCATTCTGCCTGGATTATCCAACAGCACAGGTTATCTGAGGACTTATTGTCAAACCCTGGTTCTAGAAAATGTGGAAATACCTCAGTGAATTCTGCAAATCAATAAACCACATACGTAAAAGTCTTCCCTGGCAGGCTGCCCCAACAGCACCTGACTTTCATCCAAACAGGTATTGTTCAACAGAGATTAACTGAGCATCACTGTACAAACACCAGGGTCACTGGCACTGCCTGCCTCAAGAGGCTGTTGGAAATCCCCTGGTGTCCAAGTTCCAGTCGCACAGATCCAGCCTCTCCCTACTTTTCCCACACAGCAGCTGTGGGCTGTCCTTTACAGACTGTGGCTTACGTATCCTGAACCTAGAACCAGGGTTAAAAGGTGAGAGGGAGAGAAGGAGATAAAATATTTTTCTGAATTTTATCACTTTTTGTACGTCTCAAAATGTCCAAAATAAACACCCAAACCTCTTGTTTCTTTGTTATCCACATGAAGTTCTTTTACATTCCTTGCAGAAGTATTACAGAACTACAGGTGAACAAGATAGAGGTGCTCAATGCAACCTGAAGTTAGCACTGTTACCTGTACACCCAGTGCTGAAACTGAATTGTCCTGAGTGACAGGATTTGCATCAAAGCAGAGACACAGTTGTGTGGATCAACTTCTGCTCACCAGGAACAGTCCAGCTCCAACTGAGCCTGTTGGCCAGGCTGCCCCTTCCTCCCACCCTCTGTGCAGGGATTCAAGTTGCTCCCAAATAGACAGTGCCCAGCACAGCATTTTGAGGCAAACAAAACCACACACAACAGCCTCAAAGGCAGCAAGTGAGAAGCTGACCCATGAGCACAATGGCTGAGTGCCATGGGGCTCACTGCATGACCAGCCACCTTGCTGTTCCAGCCTCTTCCCAGCAGTGAGATCAGACCCTGGTGTCTGTCCAGCTGCTCCCAGGTTAACTGACAGATGTAGAAAAGCAGGTTTAAAAACCTGTATTGATAAAAATGTGCTGATACACAATAACAAAATGCTGAAAGTTTATTTATGCATCTGGTATGTTTGCTGCGACTTCTTACTACTATAATTATACTATAAACCACTGCTTATAATTAAGAGAATCTTAAATTTTATGTTTGTTCATTCAGGTTTTATGAAAAAAATCAACAGATTCAGGCCTTCCAGATAAATGGGAATTAAGACACACATCAACCTCAGAGAGATATATATAATGAGGTTCAGTAAACAATTTAACAGGCCATGACTGTAAAGCAAGCCTCTGATGACCACTTACCATAATCTAATACTCTCTGTTTAACCTGCCAAAGCTTATGCTCACTGCAAAACAGAAACAAAATGTACTGTTTGCTCCAAGCAAAAAAATAAACCCATAAAAAGCTTTATTCAGCATGCAACAAGACTCTTTATTAGCTGTGATAGCCTCTTTTTCCTGTTTGTTTTTACCTGCCACTTGCTGTGTGATTGCTTGTATGTCACTAACCTCCAGCCTGCAGATGTGAAGTGTACTCAGTTCTGCAAACCAAGTGGCAGTTCATAGAAAACACTTTCAGATAAATTTTCTTCTTTTTATGACATAAAGATACCATTAAGTGTGTGCAATCACATTGATCATGTACTGCTGTAATTAAGTGGATGACAATCCTGTGTTGTTGGGGGATGCTGAGCCTGCAGCCCTCACTCTGACAAGCATTTCTTATGTCACAAACTCTAAATGGTCATCCCTGGGGTAGGCAATATTTACCCCATCAAAGTGCATTAAGAACCATCCTTCTGTAGGGGAGTGTGACCCATTGCACTGCTCCTTACAAGCTCCTGGCTTCCAGGGCAGTGTGAACACCACACACAATGGCACAGGAGGAATGCCAGACTGTTGTCGTCTCTTTCCACCATTCTGATAAGCACTGATACATCTGATGTGCCCACACGACAGCCCAGTGTATACTTACCCATTTTGAGAACTGAAAATGTTTGACAGGGGAGCACAAGTGAAAATCAGCGAAATTCTCACTGAGATCCAGGCAAAAGGAAAAAAAAAAAAAGAGAAAAAGATTTGTTGTTCAATTCATTAATCCATAAATTTAAATTGAGGATTTTATTTGTGTATTTAGGGAGTATGTTCAAAGAGAGAATAAACAAAAGAAAGGAAAAGGCATTCAATTAATTATCTGTTATCATTACTCCATTAGGATTCAGAGGGGGATAAAGTGTGGTTTCCTGCAGTTAAACAGACAGTGCAATTGGGCTGTCAGCTGCTCTCAAATCCTGACTGTGCTGCATAAAATGATACAGAGGGTAATAACAACAAGGGCAGGAGGTATTGCCAACCTACAGCATCCTTAGGATACAAGATTAGACAATGTGGAAATATCCAATTTAAGGACATTATGAAGGCCCTAAAAAATGCATGAAACTCCAGAAAAATTTAACTCCTGAAAATAGTCCTTTGAGATCTCTCAGCACAACCAGGAAGGCACAGAACAGCAGTATGCTGTGGGCTACCAACTGTTATCTGGTTTGCTGGCATCATTGCCTGTTGGAAAACTGTGGGCACTTAGAGCTGCTCCCTGCCTTGTGCCAGCCCTGCAGATGCACAGAGCAAGGCCAAGGCAGTCCACAAAGCAAACTCTCCTCCTGCTCTTCCTTCCTGTGAGCAGGCACTTAGGCATCCCTTTGGCATCACCAGCTCCATGAGCCTTCTCATCAGCACATCACTACAGCTGGGAAAGCTGCCTTTCCCTCTGGACCTCTGAGAAAGACTTGCTTGCGGGAGGAGGGGAAAAACCCCACAGTATTTACTGGAGAAGAAAGGACCAGCACCCTAGAGCTTCAATTACATTTGTTATGCACCATATATTATCTTGGCTGATGGCTAAAGAATTAGTTACATTCTCAGGTGAAGGACTGGATTACTGGATTTTAGACTTTTATGTCATGACATTTTAATTGTCCTGCTGCCAGAAGCATACTTGAGCCATGCCTTCAGCCACTCTAATTGAATTCAGCAAAGGGCAATAGCTGGCAGTGCTCACACTCCAGAGATTCATAACTTTCATTTGGCTAAGACCAGCCAGATTCACAGCCTTAGCTGAGCTCAGAAGTCGTGGAAATCCCAGGGAAACAGTGTTTGGCAAGTTTCCATGTTATTACCCATTAATCCTAACACATCCTGTTCACCTTGGGCACTCCTTCCTGAAAAGGTGATCTAAATATAGTATAAAGAAAGGGGAAATTATATAAAGTTGACATTTTACCTACCTTCAACATTTTTCAAGTTTCTAAAATAGCATTTAATGTTCATTTAAGTGCCTGGTAATGACTTCTTCCTGTGTTTTCCTGGAAGTTCTGACCCTTCACATGAGGGAAAACCACAGTGCTGTAATTCTTATGGATTTCTAAATTTAGCTCTTGCTAGTGTGACGTTTTTCCTGGATGCAATTATGGCAACTGAATCTGCTAGTAATGGAGGAGGAGTAAGTGGTGGTCTCGATCCAGCTCCTAATAAATACAAAAGAAGTGCTAAAAAGTGCCCTTTCTGGTTATGTGCCCTAGTCATTTCACTGTTATATCCACCAAACTCATCACCTGCAGTAACACTGTGAGACAGTGAGCCAATCCACACAAAATCTTCATTCCTAGCTGTATCAATTCCAAATTCTTGGACTAAAGATGGACCTGGAAACACTGCTTGCCTTCACAGCATATCCCAGCAAGGCTGATGGAGAGCAAATGTCAGAGTCAGGAGGCCCTTGGGGCTACCCTCCAACTTGCACAGAGCGAGAGGAAGCCTCAGCACCTCTGCCAGTGCCAGGAGACCTGCAGAGCCCCGGCTGCCGCATCTGACTCTGCAAGGACAGCATGGCAGGTGGCTAAGGCAGCTTCTTGTGGGACACAGGAGTCTTGGGGAGGAGTCTACACAAAACCCCACGCAGCCAGAGGTGAGTCCAGGTACCCAAACTAGCATCTGACACCCTGGATACCAGTGTCACCCCCTGATTTCCAGCTGTTTACCCTCCTTTTCTGCCTGAAAGCCCTGCTGAATGGCACTATGAGATATAAAGCAGCTGACTCATCCACATTCAGGCTGTGTGGAAAGCACAGGCCAATACCCTTATGTTTACCCTCCCACACTGGCCACATGGGCACAGGGATGAGTTCTACCAGCCCACGTTAACTGCAGGCCCATTATTTATCACCTGGCTTGTAAAGTGCTCTGAAAGAGAAAAGACCCTGTATAAACATAAATATGAATTATTGCCAGCATCCATTGAAATGACAAACCAACATCCATCCTCTCCCAGTCCCAGCAGCTGTACCACCACCACTTGCCATCTGTTACTATTCTAGAAAAAAATCTGTCAGACTTAATAGACTTAATAATGCTCTTTTGCTATTGGTGTTGGTCAAAGTGTGTTCCTGGAAAGGAGCTGTGTGCAAGCAACCAATTCCTAGGCAGCTGTCAGGCAGAGCGTACAGTCAGATAAGAACACACAGCTCATTTTAGTGATAAAAATCTTGTCTGACTGCCCTGAAGAGCCCTGCTGAACCACCACAGCTGAGCCCAGGAGCTGCTCCTGCTCCTCCTTGTGCCTCACCAGCACAGTTTGTTGACTAAACCTTAGTGTCAGCACCAGTCACTACACCCACGGACATCCACTGCAAAGGAGCAGATGCTACCCTGGCACAATTAACAGCTTGTCTTGACCTCCCAGCCTTGACATCCCAGGGATGAGTCTCTCTCCAGTCCCAGCTCTTCCTACTTAGTTGGTGGGAATGGGAGGCGTTTCTTTTTCATTACAATTCTTTTGAATTGCATATGGAAATGATGAAGCTACTAAAAAAATAGTCACCACACAAAAATGTTTCCATTGATGAAGGCCATTTAGTGTTTAACTCATTATGAACCAATTCGAGGTTACCTAAATGAAGGCTTGGGTGTTAGGGCAGTAGCTGGGTGATAATCACCTGTGCTTCTGCACAGCATTTGCCACTAGTGTTAGGAAAAAGGAACATAATTTGGATCCAAATTATCTCCAAGGTGATAGCCTAGTTGTGGGCTGCAGCACAGTCCTGGTATGCCTTGCAGTGACTGCTGTGCTGCAATTGATTGGCTTTTATTCGGAAGACCTTAACATATTTTTTCAAACAAAAAACGCCCATGGGCTAGACTTATATCATAGAATTCCTTAGAGCCCATGTTTTTGTCTCCTGTGGCCTCACACTGAACCTGGCAATGAACCCGGTACAGCCACAGTATGCACACACAGTGGGGATGAGGCTGGAAGAGAAATGGTGCCATGAGGGACAGGAAAACAGCATGACTGAGGGCAGCTGTCCGTAGTCAGTCCTGCAAACCCAGCATCCAGCCCCATGGCAATGAAAAAGGTTGAGATACCTGAATTATTGTTCATCCAGCCTTCACAATCTGCTAGGAAGAGGAGTAATATTCCTTACAAAACAGACGGGCAAAGAAAGAGCACCAAGATGTGATGGCTTTATCAAGACTATGTGAACTGTGAGAGAAAGTGCATGCAAGTAGGAGAAAAGAAAGTAAAAGAAAATCTGTTCTGGACCTCCTGGTTCATTCATAACTATTCACTAATCCCATTGGAAATGAAGAGTTACTTTCACCTGGAAACACTTTAGGGACTCTGATACAATCACATCGGCAAAAGTCCAATGCAAACAGTTAAAACTGGTTCAGTAAGAATATAATGATACTGGAAAATAAAAAAACTCTCATGTCCTCATTTTCCCAGAAAGGAAAAAACAGTGTTTCCCAGAACACCAGCAGAAGTTTCACTCGAGATATTCCACAGGGTTTACAGAACTCATGTCAAGCCTGGGTACAGGATGAACAACAAGAAATGATCGATGATATGAGAAACTTGGACTAGGGAGTCCCAAATGTACTGCTGGACGGCATCTGCTTCTGTTCTTTTCCTAACGACTTATTAAACTTAATCATCTTTGAGGTGCAATGTGTGGGTCTATAAGAGGAGAAAAGATGGTTTTGCAGTAAAGTCCAGAGTAAATGTGTTCCAACATGAGCCTCTGTGAACAAATGGTTCAAGTGGGTGTGCTCTAACGCTGATCTCAATGGGAGTCTAGTGGTGGATAATATCCAGGTGGCTTGAAGGCAAATAAGACTCCATAGGACTGTGACACCTAAATTACTGGAGGAACTTCATGAAGTTAGTCAGACTTACAGGCAGCAATACACACTTTCAAGGGCAGATCTCACACTTGTGGATAATACTTGAGGAGGCTGGCAGACACTTCTGCTATCAACAGCTTCCAATAGAACAGCATTGCTGGATTCTGCTCTTACACAAACCATGTTTTGCCCTCAGCAAAAAGGAGGGGAAAAAAGCTCCAGAAAGAATAAAAGATGCTGAAAAAAAGGCCATCCACATAAGCCAAAGAAACTCTGACGTACTTAGCTCAATTGACTAATCCTGGAATACCCCTGAGTCCTACTTTCTAATCTGTAGTGATAAGGGCAGGCCTACTTTTAGAGTTGTATAACCACCATCAATTGATGGTGCTTTCAGTGTCCCCTTAAAACTTTTCCCCTCCTTTCCCTTTTTCTCCCTAATGAACTTTTCTCAGCAAGAAATAAATCACAGATGTTTCTTTTCTCTGAAATTATGTAATATCCACACCTCCATACCTCAAAGTGGTAACGTGTTGACTTGAGCCTCATGATTCCCATCAGGAGCCCGGGAGGTGAGGGCTGCATGCAACCCTTCAACGCTACCTCTGAGTGGGCCTCTCAAGCCAGTTGGTGGTTGGTAAAGGAGACTCTGCTCCCCACTTCCATGTTTGTATAGCCAAGGGTGTGACTACAAAACTCACCAGCAACAACAGAGCTGAAGGGACCCTGGGAGGTCAATTGATCATCCCCCTCAGCCACAGCTCTTAAAAACTGCTGACAAGGAGGAGCCTTTCTTCACCTGGAACAGGCTGCCTAGGAAAATGGTGGAATCACCATCGCTTCAAGTGTTCCAAAAATGTGTGGATGTGGCACTGGGGGGGATACAGCTAAGTGGTGAACACAGCAGTGCTGGGCTAATGGTTGGACTTGATGAACTTAGAGGTCTTTTCCAATCTTAATAAATCTATGATTCTATGATTTCTGTAACTACATTGCCCTTACTCAAATCCAAGCTATCTTCCACCCTGCTTGCTACCATTTAAAAAAAAAAAAAAAAGCTTTAGGCATGTGCTGGTTGAGTAAGCTCAGAAACAAAGGAATAACTCAATAGCACCTTCAGTGTGAGATCTCTCCTCTAGCAGGGGCAAAACAGAGGAAGAGCTATAGCTTTTCACACTGCCTTTTGCTCCTGAAGTGTTGGAATTTCTATCCGTTTTAGAGGTCATGCTTTCGTTTGCCACCCTCTCCAAAGACAAGAGAAATGGTCAAGATTGCCAAATTTCTAAAAGAAAAACCTCTCTCACTCTATGCAATTTCTGAAAAGCCCTCTTCTCCACTCCTATATTGCTTCATCTAACAGCTTTTTTAAAAGAGCTATCATTCATTAAGCATAAGATTTAATTCCTGCCTTCAAGTCTCTTCAGAGCCATTTGTGACCCTCCATTTCCTCTCCTTAGGATTCCCTGCTACTTTTCATTTAATTGCTGAAACCCCATGTTGTTATCTGTCCCCAATAACGTAATTTTGTTTATCAACTAACTCCAAAGTAAGATAAGTTTTAAGGATGAAATGAAGCATGGGCTTAATACAGAGTCTTCTAGGGAGAAGTATTTGTAACAAACAGCAATGCAATACATTCATTGTGAAATCTTCAGGGTAGTTGGAATATCACATATCATTAAAGATACTTTTCTAAGAGGGGGTTGGTTTGGCAGGGTTAGAAAGGATGAGGGTTTCTAGTCCTCAGCAGCAGTGTAACACAGACGTGTCCAGGTAGGGAATGAAAACTCACAGCATGTTGCCCACCTCCTCCTTCACAGGAAACCCCAGAAGCAAGTTTTCAGAAACACAGAGAGGACAGAGAGACATAAGGCAAGGTTAGTGTGCCTTACAAAGAGCTTTGCAGAAATTCTGTCAAAAAATTTGCTGGCACGTTGCTGGCAATGGACGAGAGCTTTGCACATTAATGAGTGGAGTCCAGCAAATAGTCTCTGCTTCCCAAGCAGAGCTGGCAGCATGGGGTGATACGGTGTGTATTTCTCTGTCAGGCATGGGAGCACACAAGTGATGGTTGCACATTCATTTAGGCAGTTCAAGAAATATCTTGAGAGTATGGGAGTCACCTTCAACCCGGCAGGACCTCCCTTGTACAACAACCACGTGAAACGTCTAACACTCAAATAGCTCAGCCGAGTTCTGTATGTACTCTAAGGAATCAGGGGGTTATTTGTAACGTCAGAGCTAGCAGGAACCAGGATTTGCAGCTTCAATAACAGATTTACCCAAAATAACAGAGCCCAGCTCTTGCAGCAAACTCTCCAGTCTGAACCACCCAAGAACCTCCCCAGGGTCACACCGTGCCCAGGCTATCACGTCACCCAGCTCTGGCTGCCACATCTCCCCGGCTCCAGGAGGGGAGGAAGATGAACCCCAAGGAGCATGGGCCATGTCTGCTGACTCAGCAGGTCTCACGGCCCTCATCTGGGAGCACAGCAGAGAAATACACAGTGTTTACAGCACTGCAACGAAAAACAAACCCCCAAGTGATCGCCAGAAGTCAGTGCCTTGGCACTGGGAGCACAGGGCGTGGAGTTTTACTGCTAATTAGGACAGGGCAGCAGCAAAAGGCAGAACAGGGGAAGAGGCTGGCTTTGGCTCCCTCAGGAGTTGAAAGGCTTTCCCAAATTCAGACACATAACACATCCTTTAAAAGGAGAGCGATGGCTTCTTCTGTGTTAGCAACAAAGCAGAAACTCTCATGCCAGCACTGCCTTCTGATACTAGCCGTCCTTCTATCATTTATTCAGGAATAAAACTCTCACAAGGCAGAGTTATATCAAATGATAAATAACAGCTGTAGGGAAAAGAAAAAAGTGTTGCACTTCATTAGAACTCTGTATGACTCTGACAACCAGAAACACACTGCCAAAGTGGCAAACACAGCCGAAAAGACAAGAGAGATCTCACAGCAGCTGTTAAAACAAATGGGAACTTGTTAAAATCAAGGGCCATTTTCCCTCTTTCATATTTAGTCTCAAAACACCATGTAAAGAAATTCAACCTCTTACAAAGACAGACTGAGTCATTAGCGCAGAAGAGAGGCGAGACCCTTGCAAAGTTTTCAGATTAAAAGGTAACAGTTAATACCCAAGCAGTCCCTAAAACCCTATGAATATGTTAATCTGGTATCAGCTTAAATCCTCAAATATTAAAGTAATAAATCTTACCAGACTGAATTTTACTGCTGTTCACTTGGTGTTACAATATTCCTTTATAATATGCAAGTATTCAACATGGAGGATGCTGTGGGCCTGTAGCAGCAACAGCGATGCCATTCTGGAACAGACCACACGTTTCCTTCTTCCCAGAGAGGTCAAGGCCCTATCTGTCACCAAGTTATCAGCCCTGCCAAATTCTCTATGCCACCAGGCACTGGTGACATGTGACTGGTGACTACACCATGGAAGCAGCTGGGATTGCCAGGGAGGAACAGGACTGCACAAGGCCTACACAAGTCACACCTGGAGTTGATTTTGTAAAGGTACCACGGCAACCACAGGGAAATACTCAGGGCTAAAAAGTATCCTGCAAGCCAAGCTGTACATTTTGCCAGAAGGATGCTGATTTCCAGAGGGGACGGGATGATTTTGCTTCAATCAGGCCCCAAATAAACACTGACAAACCAAGCAAATTAAGTATATAACCAGCCAGCCAGTTCCAGATTATCTCACAGCAGGGGAGCGCAGTGCTGACAAGGTTTTGTTCTCTATTTCTTCAGAGGGCAGGAGGTGATTGCACTGTGTAATTCTGCATTTAATCAGTAAGAGCTAGTCTTATATTGGAGAACTGAATGTAAGGACAAACGAGAGACATGTTCTTGTTTCACGCAAGGATTTTTCCAGTTAATTGCCATGTAGCATGAGCAAACTGCCTCTGCGTTTTTCGGCTTCCTGCTCTGCCAGCAAAAGATCTGCCTCCCTTGGATTCACTGATATCTACAAGTATGAGGATGTCATTCGCTGGAAGGCAGAATAGAAATTAAAGTATCGTGCTCACCTTCTGGCTCTCAGGCAGTTCTCCCACACTGAACACTTTGCTCCGTACAGCTCTGTGCAGAGCAGGCTCAGGAGCCTGTGATATGCAAGAACAACCAAAAGAAGTGGGATAAAACTGGGAGAAGCACATCCCTGTTTACTGGTCCTGGAGTTCCCTACAATTCCCCACATTGGGAGGAGTTTAGATGAGAAATGCTGAACAGTAGCACATGCAACTTTAAATTCCATGGGCAACACTCTTCCCACCAACTCTATGGAGTCATTCCCCCACCATGGTAACAGAGGAACATTTGCTGTTGAGAGGTTGCTGCTGAGTTCAAGTGAAACTAACTCACCTTCAATGTCTCAGGTTAGAAGATAAAAACTCATTACAGCCAAGAAGTTATTAGCAGAAGTCTCCTCTAAACCAATACTTTTCCCCAAATCCCTAACTGCTTCAGCAACACCAGCAAAGGCAGGGATAATAGTTGGCATACATGTTTCTTGGAAGAATTTGAAAAATATAACACCAGGGAATTAGCAAAGAATCCACAAAAGACAGACACGTTAGAAATATCCTGAAGGTGAAAAAAGTCTCCATCAGTGGTTAGACTTCAACTGACAACAGAACATCTGTCCTTGAGGAATCTCCAATCCGCTGTCATAGGAAACTAAAATGAGGAAAACAAGGACTGCCAAGACAACCCCAAGCAAGCACACCATGGAGCCTGGAACAGGTGTCCTGAAAGGAAACTCAAAGCTGGCACTGAATAATGATGGACACATAAATATGTGCAATTAATAGAGGCAACTTCTACTACTGGCATGTTCTGCAGTAACCTACAACGATTAGGATTGCATAGTCCCAGAAATGAGTTTTCAAAGAAATTATATATTCACAGAAGAAGAAAAAGTTGCCATGAAAAAATAAAACCAAATGAAATATGCTTAAAAAGAATTTAAGAGGGCAGTAAACTTACTTTTAAGCAGAGCAACCACTGTGTAATGCTGCAATACAGCAGTGAAATTGTGTGTTACCTAAATTGTCACCCAAGGAAAAAAAAAGTAAGACAAAGAGGCTAAAATGGTGCTAGCCAACAGAGATAAATCAGTTGACTAATGGATTTGATGCTAACTTAATCTTCTTTTTGGCAGTGCTCTGAAAAGCCTGCTTTTTTGCCTTTCCTTACCTAAATGAAATTAACCTATTCCAGAAAATTAAGAACAATTTATCAGGCCACTGAAGACAGACTGCTTGTTGGATCTGGATCTGTATTATTACATGCAAAACACAAGATAAAATTTGTAATTTAAAAAACCTGAAAATGGAAGGATTGGCGGAGTGTGGCATCTGAAGTGCCACTGCTCTTTCCTCACAAACTTCCTGGCACACTCCAACACACAGGTTGTACAAACAACCTTTTGTTTGGAACAAGAGTGTTTGGCCCCTGCTACAACACAATTTGTTCTTCATTACCTCAGAAAATGTAATTTTCAGTGCATCAAACAAGAAGAAATCTGGGAGCAGAATATTTCACTGTGACTTCAAGCTCTTTTACTTTCATTACAAAACTGAAGTGTTGGGTCAAGGTTTCTTTCCAATAAAGTTTTACGCGAAAACCTTAATCCCTGAAGATGTCAAAACCACTATTTTGTTCTTCCTCACAACACAAAAAAATTTGTTTTCTGCAAAAAGAATCTAAGAAATTGATTACTTCATTTTTCACCAACAAAGATTTCTTCTGTAAAACATTATCATCTTGCACTCATCTGAGGTCTGCAGTGGTGCCATTGCTCACTCCCTGGAAGAAAACACATAAACACATCTGCATCTCAACATTTCAGAAACTCATTGGTCTGAAAGCCAACAGGGAAAAACCTAAGAGTAAGAACTAAAGGTTGTATTTTCTTCTAGTATTAACTGGTCACATTCTGGAATGAAGGCTGACAAAGAAAATTTGGCTAAAGAATTGGCTGGAGCCAGAATGCTCCATCACAAGGGAAATCCTCTCAGGCAGAACCCCAGTTTGGCACATCTTTCCTCTCAACCTTTGAGCTCTGCCTGCAGGATACGATAGAAATAAGCAGTTATCTGTAAAACCTTTAGTGGTGATTTTTAACTTGGGACGTGAAGTAGGCCAGGAGGAAACATGCTCAAGAATAACAAAAAGATGAAAGGGTTTTAAGTGAGAAAAAGGCTGAGGAAAACACACAGGTTGCACTATGTGCCTACATTAATACAACCTGAATTCCCACCCTCCTGCAAAACTCACAGATGTGACTACAAGGCCTGGCATCACAAATGAAAGCAACGTGATCTGATGAGTAAAGTGTCTTCTCATTCTGTACTGCCTGCATGCTGCAGAGTCAGCGGGACAATTCCCTCTCTAACGTGAGGTTGCATTCAACTGAGGAAAATCAGGAGTAAGAGTAGAACGTGCAGGACAATGCTTAAAACTGCTGCTAGCTCACTTTAAACTCCAAAGCCACCCTCAGATTCATTCTGGGATGGATGTGACAGCAGAAGGAAAACGACAGCCCCTCCCAATTCTGTTGTTTTCATATAGGATTGGGCTGAAGGAAGACAAAACCCAGGAGACAGGTTGTGAGGGAGGAAGGGGACCAGGATGGGTGGAATGCTGGGGAAGTCAGGGGGTGGGGGCACTGCACACTCTCTCCAGGGACCCAAAAAGTACAGCTTGTCTTCAACTTTTGACACTTTCAGGGAACCATGCAAGACCCCTGTCAGCAGCAGCACAAGACTCAGCCCTGCCCCTGCAGACAGCAGGGCAAGGCAGAATGACACATCTGCATTTCACATTATCCATTTAAGACAGGATTCACATATTTTTCCCCTCTGATTGTTGTGTCATGGGAAGCCAAACGCAGTTCTCACTGAACTAGTGTGACCTCTGCAAGGAGAAGCAGTAGGTCTTAAAACACATGCTCCTTCATTTCCCTACAGGCAAAGCTGGAAATTGAAATGCACTGTCCACAGCACGCAGCCCAAGCCAGGGCAGCGTGCTGGAGACTGCGTGGGAACAAGCCCTCTGAAAACAAACCAAACTTTTCTGTTTCTTGGAAGTGTTGGGTCCAGTCTCTTTGGGCACATGATGAGAAAGATGCTTTGTGCCTTACCTCACCAAGGTGCATCCTTCAACGCGTTTTGGGGTGATGTGTTCACACACCCACTAGCTACAGGCTATGACAGTACCTTCTCTAAATATTTACCCTCCCTCACTTACGTATTCTCCTGCAATGTGCAAATGGTATATAAAGATGGTATCAGGATTAATTTGCATTGTTATCCATGTACAGGGGTTTGTAAAGGAAGACAAAGCTGGCTCTTCTCTGTATTAGGAAGAAATTGGGAAGGTAACTGCGCTGCTGACACCATTTAAAGTCCAGGAAGGGAAAGCCCTGCTTTAGTAGTCTTCTGATCATTTACAGATTTCTTTCCATGGATGCGGTCATATGTTTACAACGTTTGCAGCTGCTGCAACAGTCACATAAACATTGAAAGGACACAAATTCCAAAGTTCAAATAATGACATGCCTTTAATTATGATTAATGTTCATTACTAATCTTCCAAGAACCAATACTCTGGAGATGTATTTTGCAAATTTGAATGACATAATGTGAATACCCACATAATCAAACACAAAACTAGATATTTGATAAAGCCCAGGTTAGAAGCCACAAATTTCTTCAACTCTATAGCACTTAGGGTGTGCAGTCATTTAGATAATTACACAGATTTTGACTCTGGCACAGAGTATCATGTGAATGATTACCTATCTACACACATTTCCTAGAGACACAATCACAGAGGCCTTAATGGAGAACACCATGCAACTACACATGGAAAAAAAATAACAAGAACCAAACATATTTTATCATAAAATGTGATCATATAATGTGATTTATCAGAAAACTAGACTGGAAAAGGACCCCAATGATCATCTGGTCCAACCTTTCTTGTCAAAAAGAAATCTCCACAAGACATTGCTGAGGCACTGAAAAGATGTGGAAAACTGGAAATAGCACTCATTCTGAGAGCATAAATCACCATTCACTTAAAGATAGGAGAATTGGATGACTATTTCTCACTAGGAAAAGCAGAAAAGCATTTTATGAGACTCGTAAATCCACATCCCACAGACAAGGGAATCCTTACCATTCCTCTTTCATTTCTATCCCACTCCCTTGGTGCTTTCTTCTGTCTTTTAGCAAAGGACAAGGAAAAGTGAGTGCAGTGGGAAACATGATGGTGTGGGAAAACTAACCCACTTGGTATGTCCCTTCTCAGTACTGACAAGTCTCAAGAGTAAATTCCCTCCTTTCCCTTTTTTTCGGGACATTCCCAACAGGGCTGATCCTGGTGTACTGGAGCGAGCATGAACACTCACACTGCTTCTGTGGCAACAACATCAGCACCATCCCTTTAAAGTAATGTTTTTGAAGGATGGATTTAGCAGGGGATTATAGGTAACCTTATAAGTTAAGAAGTTTTTTCTGGTGCTTTTCTATTCTTCAAACTCCATCTCATCCCATCCCGCAGCATTAACTGTCCTGTTTTCAAGTTTTAGGAGGATAAAGAGCATCAAGCACGATAAAAAAATAAAAACTGCAGAAAGTATCCACTCATAAAGTAACTTTAAATTCTTCCTCTTGATTGGGAACATTGTTGTATACATCCAAAGTGTATGAATTCAAACAGTTATGTCCAATATAATAAATAACAGGCATCTCCAGGAGTCATATAGAGCACTAATGCAAGGGGTTGCAATACATGGAGCTGTAGAACGCTTACATTTTGATTGCTCTCCTTTTGGCTCAGTACCCTGCATTTTCAGCTCTCTCTATAAAAAATGGCTTGGACTTTCTGAGTGCCACTAGCAGCTTTTCAGAAAGCCAGGTAAATAAGGTCAGTATTTGCCGCATTGAATTAATCCACAGAGATCTGTTAAGGTAGTATTTTCTCATATCTCAAGGAGACCAAGGGGTTGACGAACACTCTGAGACTGAGAACAGCCACATCAAAGCAGACCTGAGGGTCATCTGGTCCTGTGCCACCACTGCCAGAAGAAGCTGCCTCATGGAAAAGTTCCATTTTACCTTATATGCACATTTACATTTTTCAGCAGTAATAGAGTGTTTTGACAAGCTGCAATCGACCTCCAGTCTGCTATGAATTTTGACTTTTTGTTCCAATTTTAAACACCAAAACCCAAATCTGGACATGGAAATTCCCCATAGTACAGAAATTAAGAGTCAAAGACATTCTCTTCCTAGAACAAAATACAAGGCCAAATTTGTACTCTTTCTTTGCCTTTCCCCATTCAGCAGAGGCGAATAATCCCATACAATGGCACATATCTGATATCATTGCCACGGGGAGATTAGAGTCTTACATCTAGAGAAGGAGAAGTCCTACATTACTAAGGTTTCCTCTGCCGCCAAGGGAAAGAAACATTGCCTCCTGGTGATTAAGACTGTAATTATTATTATAAATTCTGAAACACTCTGAATTACTTGGTACATTTCCTTTAAATGGGCATCATCGTTAGTGCAAGTTGATTTGAACCAATGATTTATTCACGGCTTAATAACCCTGTTTGCTTCACATGCTCAGCACATTTTGCTCAGTATATTGTATTACTGGCTGGTTGCTATAAACAGTCCATTTAAATTTAGACAGAAGCTTTTGGAAAAGTTCTATTTCCAACAGATATGTGAATTAGAACACTAAGTGCATTGATCAGGAACTACTGGTTTCTTCTAAACTGTTTAATATTTACCTGTGTGCCTTAAGTTCTCAAAAATGTTCACAGGTAAATCTCTAGCTGAAGTTCCCATTCAAACAAAGCTTTCTACTCAGGCCAATCCTAATATTCAGTCAATTGAAAATCAAGAGGAAGTCTGCCAGACAGCACTGCCAAACTGTGAAATTTCTGCAAATAAATCAGTATCAGACTTCCCCGTGGTGGTGTTAATAAAATACATCCAGCCATGCCAATAAATCTGCAGTACCTTTCTCCATGTTCTGAAGTAAAAAAGCTTTGACTTTACTGGCATTGCTGCAAAGCAGGTCTTAATCAAAACTAACCATGGAAGAAGAGAAAAAAGTCTTTAAATTTGGCCAGATACAGTCCTTGTCAAGACATGATACCTTTTTAACCACTGTGAAATTACAACGTGCTTTTCTTACTGAAGTTCTTCCAAAGGTCTGGCTTGAAGGTGTTGGAGAAAAACCAGACTACACCACTGATGATGTACAGAGCTGTACAACCAGCGCCTCTTGGGCTACTTCACATTTGAATTTTTAAAGATATTGCCAGGAACCAAATACAGTTGTTTGCTCTCCACAGTGCTTACAACACTTTATAAGAGTCATATGCTGTTCCATCTCCTGAAATTTCCATGTTGCAGTTTCTTAATTGGTCATCGTTTTCAGGATGACAGTTCTTACTTGGCTCTTTGGAAAAGGAAACATTCCTAAAAGAAACATCACAGTCAAGTATGTATAAAGCTGGCAGGAGCAACACCTTGTCCCTATAATACTCCTTTACTCAGAGCAGGAGATGAAGTCACATGTATGTTAAGAGGCATTGCCTTATTTACAACCCTTTTATCTGAATGGTGTGAAAAATCAGAGTCTAAATCGAACATTGAATTAGATAAAGCCATAAGCTAGAATGATGAGGCAGTGATTGTGCCTGCATGCTGGGCACTGATGAGGCCACACCTTGAATCCTGCGTTCAGTTTTGGGCCCCTCACAAGGACACTGAGGGACTGCGGTGTGTCCAGAGAAGGGCAAGAGAGCTGGAGAAGGATCTGGAGCACAAGTCTGATGAGGAGCAGCTGAGGGAGCTAGGGGTGTTTATCCTGGAGAAAAAGAGGCTCAAGGGGGACCTTATCACTCTGTACAACTGCCTGAAAGGAGGGCGTAGCCAGGTGGGGGTCGGTCTCTTCTCCCAAGTAACAAGCAAAAGGACAAGAGGAAATGGCCTCAGATTGTTCCAGGGCAAGTTTAGATTGAATATTATGAAAAATGTCTTTACCAAAAGGGTGGCCAACCTTTCAAACACGCTGCCCAGGGACATAGTAAAGTCATTATCCTGGCAGGGATTTAGAAGACGTGCAGATGTGGCATTTAGGGACATGGTTTAGTGGTGAACATGGCAGTGCTGGGTTAATGGTAGGATCTTGGAGGTCTTTTCCAACCTAAACAATTCTATGATTCTCTGATGTATTAGTATCCTAGTGATGCAATCATTATTTTTGTTAACCAGCACATTTCAAGAAAACATCAGGCTATTAATTAGTATGCAAAAAGTCCATTGTTCAGCTCAAACAACTTGGCTGGCTGTGTCTCCATTGTCTCAGAACAACATTGAAACACACACCCCTGTTTGGTCCCTTTAGCCTTTAAGGCAGCTGTTCATACAAATCCCTGCCTGAGCTGCCAGAATCACTGATAAAACAATTTACTTTTCTTTAGAAGTTGCAACTTTTGGTAAGATGACAAGGCACACAATTCACTCATGTTGGTGTATGAGTGCCTGGGCCAACAGGGTTGGTTTTGTGTGTGTGTTTTTTAAATACTTGACTTTGGACAATTGAAAATAAAAATCTGTTTTTCAACATAGATGAAAGACAATGAAAGTTATATGAATAAATAAATATTAAGTAAGTGATTAATAGGTATCACAGTCTCAGGTTCCAGTGCGGCTGTAATTACAGATGAGATTATGCATGGAGATATTCAGAGATTAAGGAAGGAGAAGACTGGCAGAAGAGAGCAAGTATTTTCCATGCTGTGAAACCCAGCTCATTGGCTTTACATTGCTTCCCAGAGTGAAACTGTCTTGGCCCACTTCCATGGGAGTGTCACAGGAGACGGGGGACTGAGATGAAGACTCATGGCAGGCAAACCCAAACACCAGGCTTGATCTCACCCTTTCCTTTTAAACCCTATATAAATCCATTCACATGGACAAAGGAATATGTTTCTGCACAATGATTCAGAACACAGATCTTAAGTCAGAAGGCACAAAGCTACTTCACAAACTAATTTTGGACTCCTCTTGCTCTATTTCTGTCTTTTTGCTGCTTACAACTAGCTGTGTTTTGTTGCACTGCTAAACTGTTTTAATGCAGGTCATTTACTACTTAAACAGAAGGGAAAGGGCAAAAGCAGAGGTGCTTGAACTCTTTAATACACAATCTTGAAGCACTTTCAAAATCTATATGAAGATTGCCTTGTCCTGCTTTGAATTTTATTTGGCTTCTTACTTCTCAAAATACTCCCAACACAATTACAGGCAGACACTGTTAGTCCCTGAAGAAATGAATACAGCAGGATTGTGAGGAAGGCAGGGAAGTACAAGAGACATAAGGAACAGGTCTGATGCATTAGCAGACATCCACCTTCTGAATTCATAGACTTGATATATTTAAACAACCCATAAACATTTGGAAACTCAGCTGTTACTGGAATGATGAGTTATAATACACTTTTTGATACAAAACGCAGAAGAATTGTGCTCTTGGTGGCGGAGGTTGAGAGTTTCTGAATGTCAGTGGCTTTCCACAGCACTGGAAATTTTTAAATGCACTTAAAAGCTAAAATAATTTTAGATGAAGGGAAAAGGAATGAGAAAAAGAAACTAATATTATGTGAGGGGAAACTATAGCTCCACGGGCAGGTCATCTATAGGTCTCACATCCTACCACCAGCACTACTCACAAGAAGAAGCATTATCCCTGATGCAGCTCTTAAAATGGAAACTGGGCACTTCTGACAGAAATAAAGTAAACCAGATGATGGGATGGTGTCATGGTTTACCTCAGCAAGTAACCAAACATCACACAGCTGCTCGCTAATTTCCTTCTCCTTCCAGTGGAGGGGGGTGGGAGGAAGGTAAAATTTGTGTGTTGAGAAAAAGACAGTTTAATAGCACAAAAATGGAAGTGAAGTAATAATAAAATTAGAATATGCAAAACAAGTGATGAACAATGCAATTGCTCACCACCTGACAATGTATACCCAGCCAATCCATGAGCAGCAGCCCCTGGCCAGCTCTCCCCATAATATATAGACTGAGCATGATACCGTTTAGTCTGGAATATCCCTTTGTTCAGTTGGGGTCAGCTGTCCTGGCTGTGCCCCCTTTCAGCTTCTTATGCCCCCCTTGCTGGCAGGGCAGCACGAGAAGCTGAAAAGTCCTTGAGTTAGCATAAACACTAACTCAAGCTTAGCAACAACTAAAACAGCATTGTGTTATTGACACTATTCTCATCCTAAATTCAAAGCTCAGCACTGTACCCGCTACTAGGAAGAAAATTAACTCCATCCCAGCTGAAACCAGGACAGATGGACACAAACACATCTCAGCTTCTTCCAGGTAGCACAGCTCTAAAAATCTTGTGTAGGACAGAGAAAGCAGCACATAGTCTGTCTGAAGTGTATTGGTATGGCAGCAGTACCCTGGAAAGGAGCCTCTTGTTAAAGTCCCCAGCTCATCATCATCCTAAAGAAATCACATCTTCTGTCTTTCTTCCACAAGGGTGAAAGACAAGAATAAACATTAACAGGCCCAGTTTTGTGGCAGGGATATCACTAGCATTGGGATTTGTTCACAGCTGCCCAGGAAGCCAGCGCAAGAGCTTTCTAACCACTCACACCCTCCCCAACAGGAAACTGAAAACCATTTTTGACAAATACAGAGCCGCAGAGATCACGGGGGGGGCGTAAGAAAAGGGCTGTATCCAAGCCAAAGCTACTTTCATCTCTTTTGCCACTGAAGGACACTTCAACTTCAGACTGTCCTTTTACCAACACTGCAGGGAACTTCCACAACAGCTTCCCCTGTTCTATTCCTGTGCCACTTCTGCCACTTCAGCAGAGACCTCACCTCCTTTAAAGTCGACACCAGTCAGGACAAATGGTCCAAAATCAGAAGACTTTTATACAGTATTGTTTTAGCATGATTGCAACATATCTATCTTCTTATTAGAGCAGAGCTGTTCAAGTATTTGTTCAAGTATTGTTCAGGTGATTTGTGTCCAAAGAAGGGCAGTGAAGCTGGTGGAAATGTTCAAAAAATTGTATAGATGTGACACTTAGGGACAGGATTAATGGTGGACCTGGCAGTATTAGGTTAATGGTTGGACTCAATGATCTTGGATGTCTTTTCCAATTCTACTTTTGAGCTCTAGGATGACTGCAGTCATTCTCTCTCCTGAATCCACTCTGTTTTCCCCCATTCTCCTGCCCCCAAGGAACACTCAGCACAGTGGGAGAATAGGACAGGTGCTCAATACCCTACACACAGACACAACACACACAGTGTCCAATGCCTTTGTTCCCAAAATGGAGGTGCCAAGCCCTGCCAGTCCCTGTTGGTGTGGCAGCTCAGAGCTATGGCATTGCAGCCAGGATGCCACTACAAATACAGCTGTACCACCAGCTACTTACACTATTTAGAGGGCTGCCAATTCGAATCCAACCCAGTTACTTTAGAAAGGATTCGGCACACACTGAGAACACTGCTTTCAGGAAAGTCCAGGAGTTAAAACAGATCCCTCAGAACAAAAAAGGGCCACTGTTTTCTCAAGAAGTGCAACACACTACCAGGTGCCTGTCTGTGCTGGCATCCTCATCCTACAGTCAGCAACCAAGTGCATTTAGATGCCCCACGCACAGCACCTTTCCCCAACCTTCCTCATTTCCCTGGCGAAAGATCAGTTTCAGCAGAATTAGAGAACCAAGGGTGTGTGAAAGGACAAACACAAAATGAATGCTTTGCAGGAACTCGCTTGTCTGTCTCTTCGTCTTTAAAACAAGAAGTGCTTTTCTAGCACGACATGGTGCAGAATAACCGTTCGGCTTTCTATTTTAGAACAAATTTGTCTTACATGTCCACGGCAGAAAGTTAAACTCAACGAAGGGCAGCTCAGCACTTCCTCTTCATTGACAAGCTGTATCCTCCCATTCCAGTCTGCGGAGAATTTTAGCCCAGCTAAGGAAAGCTTGTGGCCAAGAGCTTGACACAACAACTCCCCAGGCACGGACATCTCCCACTAGACCAGGCTGCTCCAAGCCAACTCCAAACTGGCCTTGAACAGTTCCAGGGATGGGGCATCCACCGCTTCTCTGGACAATCTGTGTCAGTGCCTCATCACCCTCATAGTGAAGAATTTCTTCTTAGTATCTCATCTAAACCAGCCTTCTGTCAGCATGAAGCCCTTACCCCTTATCCTGTCCCTACACCCCCTGTAAAAAGTCCCTCTCGAGTTCTCTTGCAGGCCAGGACATAAACAGTTTTGTTGATTACCAGGACTTGAAACCCATTTAAAAACAGGGCACAGAAAAATAGAAGGGTTGATTACAAACCAGGATCACATTCCAGGAAAAAGTTGTCAGAGTTTGATCGTTTGTCTTCATTCCACATGGGAGGAAAAATTGGTATCTTTACACATTTGTTACAAATCATTAAAAGAATCACTTTCAAAGGTAAGAGGAAACTGTATAAGACTGATCTGTCAAAGCAATGGGAACAGCCCAGCAGCAGCAACCGGTTTTGTAACGCTAACGATCAATCAGAAGAAATCCAGCCTCTCCTGGGAGAAATTTGTCTCAAAAAGGAAATAACAAATGAGAGAACTGGAGTCAAAATACCAGTAAGGAAGAACAGATGCTGCCACAGCAAGACCGAAACAGTCTAGCTCCTTGTAAGCCCTGTTTGTTGCTTCCCCACTGCTCTGTTTCCATATCTGTATAATTTATTCCAAAGCAAATTTATTGTTTTAAAGACTCCATGGAGAAGGCAGAGAAGGCTGTGTGTGTGTTCTAAGGGACACAGTGCTGGCTATTTCTTGCTCTTGCATGCTACTTTCAAAGGCTTTGTCTAGTCTGGGATTTAGCAAGGCTCTTAATTAATGGCTTCCAAAGGTACATCCACACTGGAAAGACTTCTCTCATTAGCTAATTAGTCTATTGTCTTAATTAAGCAAGTCAGTTTTACTTCCTCATTGCCTTGCATGGGAAGCCCTGGTTTTTCCACCTAGGTTTTTCCTCAAGTCAGCTCCCAGCTCCTCTGTCCTGACTTGCTTTTTGGAAGGACTTGGAGCAAGGTGGCAGCAGACAGCATCACCTCACCTTTCCATGCAAGTCTAGACCAGGCAGGGAATGTTTTGTTCACTGCAGCTATTCTCCTGAAAACAGGGCCCTCTGGAGTCCCTGGCAAGGTCTTGGGTCATTAGGAACTGGCTCATCAGCATCTGTCAGGAACAAGAGTGCATTGCCATACAAATTCTGTTTTCCTATGAGGATAACAGCAGTGTCAGTGGGGTTGGAATGAGATGACCTTTAAAATCCCTTCCAAAACAAGACATTCTCTAATTCTATCCCTGAAGGACCAGAAGACCAGTACATGTGCCAAGATGTTTAATCCTCCTAACCTAGGTGAGAAGTGACCTGAAGTCAGGCACCTTCAAGCAGCAAACTTCAAGCAGTTTGTTGAACTGCTCTGGGCCCCAATATATCTCAGCAAGGAATGCAAGTGGATCATCTGCAGGAGCTGCAAACTTGTACCTTGTCAGGGACAGCAGAACTGTGACTCCTGCTGCTCCTCCTTGCTTTGATTGCTGGCCATGGTAGTAGCTCTCAGCAGACAGAACTGCCTGTTCCAAGGCAGGGAATCGCTCAACAGCCTCCCACCAGAAGTATCCACCCTGTTTCCATCACACGTGCCCCTCCTTCTCCCATCACACCTATGTTTTTCTGCAAGTCCTCGCACCACACTTCTGTCTTCCCTACAGAACTCCCACAGATGAGCACAGCAGAGGCAGAGTTTGCAATCCATACTGTAATGTCTGACCATTTTGGTGCCTATCAGCTACACCTACTCTGAAAGTGTTTTGTCAGAAAGCTTTCCACTTAGTCCAATTAATTTTGACTAATCAGTTTTGATTAGTAGAAAGACTGTTTAAGACACAAGCCATAAAGGCAGAGCTCACCACTGACTTAATCCTCATGTCTTAGGTACAATAGAAAGTATTTTTTTCATTTCTAGTCTTCCCGCGAAAAAGCCAAGATATAATCTCTGCCTTGACAACATGTACTTCTACATAAAGGCATTCATAAAGAATAAAGTATACTTCATTATAGCTTAATTTCTCCCTGCAAAGCAGAGCACTGAAAACTACAGAGATGCTGCCAATATTTTTGGAAAGGCCAGAAAGAAAATAGGCAGAACCAGTGATGGAAAGCAGAAGACAGCTAACTCTTCAACTCATCTTCATTTTGGAACACCTCTCCTATGGAGGAAAGGCTGAGAAAGTTGGGCATGTTCAGTCTGGAGAAGGTTCCAGGGTGTTGTGGTTTAAGCTGGCTAAGCGCCAAGCCCCACAAAATCTGTTATTTTTCATAAGGGGAAATAAGATTATACTGAGGAAAATTGGAGAACTGCATCGCAAAACAGGTCCAGACTTAAAAAGTTGCTGTATAAAGAAAAGTTTATTGCTAACAGAATTCAAAGTAAAAAGAAATAATAAGAAAGTAAAGCAAAAACTCCTTCCTTCCAACACCCTCCTCTTTTTATCCAACTTGCACAAAGGATAACAAAACATGGGATTTGGTCAGCGTTACAGTTCTTAAAAGGTCTCTTTCTTATGCTTAAGGAAAAGGGTTTCTTCTGCTGTGCCGTGGAATCCTTCACAACTCAGCAATCTGCTCGGTTAAAAAACCAATTTTCTGAGGTGAAAAAAAACATCTCTCCCATGAAATCTCACAGTCCCTTCACACTGCCAGTCATGGGCCACAACATGGGGTTTTTAATCATTTAAGGATGAATTATTCTAGCCTGAAAACAAAGGCTCTCTTCTTCCAATCTTTAAAAGCCTCGCACAGCTTCTAGGTCACCTGGCGTGGACACCTTATATTCACTGGCTGCACACAAAGTTCTCATCCCCCCACATACACCAAATGAATTAAAGAGTTTTCCCACAGCTTGCTAAAAGGGTTTTAAGTTCCACGCCAGAGCGCCTCCACCCTTTTTTCCCTGCTGCCATTTTTAGCTTCGTCCCATGTGACCTACTTTCTCTTTCTTTCCCGACCTTGGAGCTGCCTTGGAGCTCTTCAGCTGCCTGAAGAGTTGATTTTTTTTGGGCTTTACATTGGAGAAAGCCTCTCTCCCTTTATGCTGCTGGCTGCATGGTGTCTTCTTCAGTTTGACATAAGCTCTGTTGGCTGCAGAGAGCTCTGCCGGCTCCCACTGGGTCTGCATGGGGCCACGTGGAGGGGGAGAGGAAGCCTACTGGTCCCCAAAAGCCGCGCCAGGTGGTCTCGGCTATGCGGTAACTCACAGCTGTTTCTTAGCTGCCTGATGTTTGAGGCTGATCCCCGATGCCCCCCGGAGCCAGAGTGGCTTTTCCCGGCAGCTTTTTGCCCTTGCTGGGGAAGGGGGCCCAGCCTGGCCACCCCTCCGTAGGAAACTGGAACAAGGAAGAGAGATTTCCCACATCTGTGCTGCCTTTAAATATGCGAAATTGTGAGAAGCGCTATTGGATCAACTTGTCCATCAAGTAAGTTTCAACCCACTACACAGGGAGACCTTACAGCACCTTCCAGTGCAGATGCTGAAGACTTGGTCGCTGAGAGATTTTCCAGCTTTCTGCCAGCATCCGTGTGAAAGTCCTTGCTTTCACACGGATGCAGGCTGAAAAACATTTAGAGGTTTTTTGTAAACTAATCCTTTATCTTGCAGGTGCAAGTTGTTATGCAGTATTGTTGTGGTACTGACTGGAGAAATATTTTGAAATGGGTGTTGTAGGGTTTAGCCAATCATTCTAAGAGGTGGATGCTCGGGGACCAATAACCTTATGCCATTCAAGCAAACTTCAAGTGAACTAATATATATAAACCCATCTGTAAATTAATAAATAATTTCATTCCCTCTGGATTGAGCCTATGTCGTTTCTTGCCATCCCCAGTACAACAGCAACATTCCAGTACCTAAAGAGGTCTATAAGAAAGATGGGGACAGGCTTTTTAGCAAGGGCTGTTGCACTAGGACCAAGGGGTAATGGTTTGAAACTAAAAGCTGATAGATTTAGATTAAATATTAGAAAATAGTTTTTTACAATGAGAATGGTAAGCCACTGGCACGGGTTGCCCAGAGAGGTGGTAGGTGCCCCATTCCTGCAACATTCAAGGCCAGATTGGACAGGGCTCTGAGTGACCTGATATAGTTGTAAATGTCCCTGCTCTGTGAAGGAGGGTTGGACCAGATGACCTTTAAATGTTCCTTCCAATCTAAACCGTTCTGTGATTCTATGATCTTTGCTGCTGCTGTTTATTGAGGTGCTGAGATCATACTGACCATTTATCATAAATAAGCTACTGGTGCCAAACTCAGAAAAGACAGATATTTTCAGTCAGATGTTAACAGATACTGCCAGTATGAGCATGATCTGCCTTCTACCAGGAGTCAGAAGAGTGGATGTGAGATAACAGCTTGAGAGAAAAGCAGGAATACTAACTTTGGCAACTCCAGACTACTCCAAATGCTACTGGAAGCCTCTTCCAGGAATATTCTATGTTGTCATGCCTTGCTTTCAATCTGTACCAGGAATTGGAAAGTGTGTTTACTACACTTTAGGTAAAGCTAATGTACCTTTATGCCCACATCCTCATGATGCCATTGGCCAAACTCTTCCTGAATTTCAGCTCTAACCTCCTCCCTGAACACACAGAGAAGCCACAGGCCTGTCCTGGGGGTGCTGTAAGGCTGGGCTACTTCACTTGGCTGGGCAATCAGTCACAGGGGCTGGGGTTTGCTGTTATTTGGGCTGGCTCGTGTCAGCTCTGCAGAGAAGACATCAGGCCAGTGTTGAGAGATCTTCACCACCTTGCCAGTGCTCCACAATTGAGACAATGTTCAGCAAGTTCCAGAGCATCTCAAAGATGAGGAGGGAGGACCTTGACATGTACGCACTGAAAAACTGTCTCTATAGGTACAGAGGCTGAAGAACAAACTCAGCTGGCAAAGGTGCAGTAGTAGAGGAAGACTGCCCAGCTATTCGGCCCTGGTTCTGCTCCCCAAGTCACCTCTGGCAGTGCCAACACAGAGATATGGCCCAGATAGCTTCAGGGAAAAGCTGCAGGTAGGGAATGAGACAACGCGCAGCCCTTGTCCTCAGACAGCACGGGGCCAGGCTAATGACACAGGCTATTGTTCTCCCATTCTGTTTAAAAAAGCAATGACTTGAGTGGATGTTGGCTTTGGAGTACGTGCTTGGCAACGCCAGCAGATAAACAGAAAGGATTTCCATGGAATACCATTTCTGAAAGAAATACATTTAGGTTATTTTTGAAATATTATTAAGTCCAGTAGTGAATATTTTCAATGTGGTATAATCCATTTTCCTAGAAACCAGCCAAGAAAAACCAACAGCAGCACAAGAGAAGTACCACCACGCTGCCATCCCTGTCTCACTGTTCCCTCAGGGACACGAGCAAGAGCCTCACACGCCTCCCCCGACATCCCCAAACCTTAACTCCTCCATCAGTGTGCCTTAAAAACACAGTTCCCATCAGCTCTTCCCTCACCAGCACACAGGCAAACCTGCATCCTTCCTGCTGATCCCGATCCTGCTCTCCTATGAGCCAGGGACCCTCCATCAGCCCACGGAAGTCCCAAAGCCGAGTGCTGACAAATGCATTGGGAGGGCCAATACAAACCACTAAAAAGGCTGGGCAGGGGCGTTTCAGCAGCCTGCAGGTGGGACTGGGGGCCAAAGAAGCAGGACAGTGAGATCTGGAGAGCTCTTGCCATTGAAACTGGCCAGCAGATACAAGCAGAAGACAAGTAGGTGGATTGGGTGGGTGCAGAAGAGCCAGCCCTGAGCACAGATCATCATTTCCCAGTCTCCAGTAGTTCTACCCTAAAAGCAGAGCCCAAATCCATTCCCAGGCACCAGGACTCCAGTCTTCTACTCCCTCTTATCTTCTCTACCTGCTGTTCACTGTACAAACCCTCCTATGCCGTGTTTGTATGCAAGTCCAGGGATAGCTTAAGCTGCAGTGACCATCTAAAGGAATAGGGTCTCCTCACCCTGCAGCACATAGGAGAGGAAGTTAGTTACTCTGCACAAGTCATTGGAAAATCCTGGACCACCTGGAGAACATCTCCTTTTCCTAAATCGCTCCTTCTGAATCTCCTCACAAGTAGGACAGAGCTAAAGCCACCAGAGGAGCCCTGTGCCCCCATCCTGGCTCATGCAGGCAGCTGTGGGCACACTGGGGAGGCTGCTCCCTCCCACCTGGCTGTCAGGCAGCATTCCCTGGGCAGCACAGGCCAGGGCTCCATTTCCTAATGCATCCAAATGTAACTCTGGTGTGGATTTCACCCATCCCATTAAGACTCAATTTTATCTATTTTCTACTGCAATATCTGCAGAAATAAAACTCACAGCTGAGATCTGAAGGCCAGACAACAGGCCAAGAGTAAGATGAAATATATTAAACTCCATTTAAGTTATGGCTCATAGAGCCCATGGGAACTGCAGGTTGTGTGCCTGCTCAGTACTACAGGGCTGGGGTTCACTCCCAGAAAACACCAGGGTCTCTTGAGCCCATCTACCCTTTCTGCAAAACATAAATGTCTGCAACAGGCAGAGCTGCCAGCTCTCCCCACCTTTCCCCTCGGGATGGGGAAGAGGTGCAGCTCGGTCAGTCTGAGCATCCCATCGCCCACCCTTGGTCGCTTTTGCTGTGCTTGGTATATCCCATCACTGCTCCATTAGCATTCCCACTTATCCCCCTCCTCCCTCACCCTCTGTGCATCCTCCTGCGCCAGGCCCACAAGCATTGCATCCATGTCAAAGGACAAGCAGGTATTCAGGGCAGGTGGGACTCTGGGCTCTTGGACCTCAGTCCCCTACAGTCACCGCAGCATTTGTCAACATCTCATCTTAAGGTTATGCTGGGGATTGTTCAACAAAGCATGATCTGAGGTCTCTCAACATAAGGCATCAAGGGGACAGTCTCAGAAGACAGGGACTCACTGGTCTTCATTCCAGCTTTCAGGAATTAGAAGAGTTAACAGGAGAAAGCTACACCACAGATTTCCTTTTACATCTTGCAGAAAAAGCAGTCCCATCAGACTGGGGCTGCTGGGGACATGACTGTCCTGGGACTGTGGCACAGCCTTCTCCTTGACAACCAACCCAAAGGACTGTCCTGTTCTCCTCTACCCCTGGTCTCTGCTGTGGGACAGACTTGAAAGGAATTAAACACCCTGCACAGAGAGAGAAAAGCAAACAAAATACAAACAACAAAATGCAAACAAAATGAAAAAAAAAGAAGAGCATACAAAACCCATCTCTGAATTAATTTCCATTTTATTTATAGGCCATGACATGACAGTTGTCTTTCTAAGCCTTTTAATTAATCACAGGGAACAGTTACTTCCAGCACATATGCCCACCTCCCTTCTTCCTGAAACACGTTCCAGCTTGTGTTGAAGGACGGTCTGCAAGGTAATTAATTATTTACCATTATCTACGCCAGTACTTTGCTCTCCAA
Organism: Pachycephala philippinensis; assembly: GCA_013397055.1. Taxonomy (NCBI): domain Eukaryota; kingdom Metazoa; phylum Chordata; class Aves; order Passeriformes; genus Pachycephala; species Pachycephala philippinensis. Next base: position 470,511 of record VWZT01004468.1, on the reverse strand, counting down.
ATCTTTCAGGAACATCAAGTCCTGGGGCAGCAATGTTCTTTGGGGCTGAAAAGAAGAAAAGCCTTTGCTAGAGACAGGGAAGGGCAAAGGGCTTGGAAGGATTAAGAAAGGGAGAACGGGAGCTCAGCACTGTGCTGAACATGGCTTGCTCTCTTGTTGCAAGGTCCATAGGGTGGCCCTCTGGGGAAGCAGGGTGTTATTTTACGTGATACAAGACACAAATCTGCCTAATAATAGGATTTTTGTTTCAACTTCTTTTTAGGCAACTGTATAGAGACCTACGTGTGTAACAGAACTTTTGTCAAACACTGCAAAGACAAATACTCCTCAGTTCAGAAATGCCAGAATTACTGTTTCTAGTGGAAACCTGATTCATTCCTCTCAAATCATGTATTTATCACTTGACCACATACCATCTGGCTCCTAAACCACTGGTACACCTGAAGTGCACGCTGACACTGCTGACTTACTGAGTGACTAACAGTGCTTCAACCCCATTCCTCAGCCACACATCCATGACTTACAGTGCTGTGTTCAAGTCCTGCTTCAAACTGGGGTTTGGGAGTGGGAGGAGCAAAAATTTCTGCTGGGAGTTACACAGAGTTTCACAAAGGGGCTCCTGAGATCCAGCGCTCCTAAAAATACTCACGTCTACATAAAGAGTTTTTTCCCCAAAAAAAAATAGAAAAGAAAAAAAGCAAACCCAAATATCGGTAGCTTTGACCTCACAGCGTTGATGGGATGGAATCCCCTTGGGAACCCCAATGGAGCTGCATGAAGGACCAATTTAGAAATATTTCTGAACCTATTGCGCTACAAAGCAACTTAGCTGCTCATGCCTGAGTGAGCTACTGCTTCCTCCGGAGCTCTGGGAGCACAGCATGGGAGCAGCACAGCATGGGGCCAACAAACACCACTCGGAGCAAGACAGTGGCTGAATCTCCTCCTTGCCACTCTGGACATGGCCCAGGAGGAGCCCAGAGCAGCACTGCTGGAAGGTGGGATATGCCAGGGCCTGGATGGGAACCCAACCTGAACCCTCACAAAAGCAAGAGCAGGTGAAGATGATGCCATCAAAGACCTCTCTTGGGGCTGTGCCTGTGGCTCCAACACAGCCCAAACAAATGCCATGTCTCTGTGTCTCACGGTGCAACACATCTTCTAGGAAAAGAAAGGTCAAGACTGTTCTCCATTTTACGTTCCTATTACACTTAAAGTTCACACTCCACCTTAATCCAAATTGATTTTCTCACAAGTTTCATCCCCCTGTCACTCCTGCTTCTCCCACCTCCTGTAGCAAGCGGCCCCACTCCAGCACCCACCTGCAGAGCCACAGGAGCAGGGGGCTGCAGCAGAGGGACAGATCCATCCCCACCCGCATTCCTGCTCTGCTGCACTCAGGTACACCCCCACAAGAGACCACTTCCAACAACTTCTCTGCACCAGCCCTACAGCCCGTGCCCTCGCTGTGCTGAGCCCCAGCCCCAGCCAGGAGTCTCCGGAGCAGCCCTAACGCTGCAGGTACCATTCCCGTGGTTGGTGCCACAGGGAGGAGCACTGGCACTCAGCTTGATATTGCAGACTCGTCACCGGCCAGTTGGTGAGTCAGTACCAAAGCTAAAGCAACCACTAGCATGGATAATCCCCCCCAAGAGCAGAGACATTTGTCAGCAGCTCACCCCTCTGATGTCACAGGTGCCCATCCCTGCTGAAGGGCAAGGGGGTGCTGGGTGCCACCCTTCCACATCAGAGGACCCAGCGGGTGGGGAAGGGGAGACCCTGGAGTGCCAGCAACCTCCTACTGTTTAACCAACACACGGCCTGTTTCCCTCAGCAGAGCCCCCCAGAAAGCCCAGCCACCTGCAGCAGGGCCCCCCTCATTTCAGAGGGCCACGGGCTGGGTACATCAGCAGCACTGGTGGGAGTTTGCTGTAGACAAGTGAATCAGTGGAACAGATGAGCAGCTCCTGAAGCATCTACCCACAATGTACAGCAAGAAGAGATGTAATTTCAGGCTTGTGGCAGATGCTGGAGGGTTTGTGGTGCTAAAAAAAAAAAAAAAAAAAAAAAAAAATCTCAACACCTACATATAATAGATAGCTTTCTAGGACAAGGAAATCCTGCAGTAGCTGGAAGAAAACCAATCACAGTTCTCAACTACATTTGAGGTAAGGAAACAGAACACGGTCCAAAACAACATCTCCTAAAGGTCAGTTTCACAAAACTAGAAAGTACCAGACACAAAAATAACTGAGAGAAAACACCTAAATATAAGTAAGTGTGACAATGTTTACTGGAGGATGTTTAAAGATGTCTTAGTAGAGCCCTCTTTGCCACCAAGAAAAGCAACAGTATATTTTAAAAAAAATAATTTTGTTTAAAATAGGAATTTATAACAAGAGCCAAATTTTTTAAAAAATCAAGTATGTAATAAATCAAAAATCCACTATAAAATTAGAGCTAGAAAGCTAAAGGATATTTTAAAAACCTAGAGGCAATAGGTATATCAGGAAAAAAGCAACAATCTATCAATACATTAGGCTTGATGCTAAAAAGTACAGTGAAAGTACCCTGATACAGAGGATGTAGAAAGTATAAGCATTACTTTTTATCTTTGCAAATAAGGATGACTTAAATCTCAGCTATAGCAAAATTCTCTGAGAAGTGAGTTGGGAAGATCCCCAACACCATCTGCTAACCATCCTTCACATCTGTAACGAGAAAACCTGCACTCAGAGCCTATGAAGGAGCTCACCCAAATTCCTAACATTGACTTAAAAAAAAAAAACAAACCAGAAGCATGTCCCAGGCCAGCCAGGAAGTTCCAGAGGTCTTGGAATAATAAATAAAAAACCCTGCTCAAGCAAACAAAAACTTAGCACGGTGCCAGTATTACCAGAGGGCAAACGGCTGACCCGGGAAGTGCAGGCTGGTCACCCTGCCCGTGCTCCCGGCAGGGCAGGGAGCGGCCAGCGCTCAGGGATGGAAACACAACTCCTGTTAGTCAACACAGTTTTCTGGCTGGAGGGCTTGTCAAACGGATCTAGTATTTCTTCTGAGAGTTTGCATTTGGCTGACAAAGGTAACTGTGTTGACATAATATATACAGACTTCCGTGTGACGCCCGACTTTGGCTGGGGTGGCAGTTCAAGAACAAAATCCCCCATGCTATGCAAACAGCCGTGTATAGTGTATATCCAGAGGATTAAAAGACAGTTGAGCCCCATGACCGCATTGGAGTTGTACCTGCACTGCCTGCCCCTAAAAAGGTTTTGGATCCCCAGAAGGAAAAGGGCGTGTGAGGCAGCAGAAATTGCTCTCTGCACACAAAGCTCCAGGCAGCACTGCTGGGAGATGTGGGTTTCCAGGGCATGTGTGTTTGGGCTGTGTGCCTGACTTTGCAGTGAGTTCAGAAGCAGAGAAGGGTATTGCCAGAGTCTCTGCCTAGGGAGCAGGCTAACTCATTGAAAAATATTGGCTGGTTTTAGAGCCGATTTTCACACTTGTAAAGCTGGCCAGAGCCAGAATGGAAAGCTGTAAACTCAGCCATGCCAGCAGCCTTTGGCTGGTCCGGATCCCACACGTGTCACATTATACCCGGCTCACTATCATTGTTTCTTAATTGGATCCTAATCTGTGCTCAGCACTCTGAGCACCTTCCAGTAATAACACTGGACACATCAACATATGTTACACCTTCCCAGATGGAAAGAGAAGTAGTGTGATTTCTCTTAGAAAGTTTTAGAGGCAAGTTCTTGTTCTTCCCAACTCCCCCAGTGCCCAGGGCAATAGCAGGATGGTCAGGTTTGTCAGTTTTCAGCTGCGAAAAAATTTCACCCCTCCCAGAAAGACATACCGACATCTCTCCTGTGAGAGGAGCAGGGTTATTCCTCACACCCTTCGCCCTCAGTCATGTAATTGCCCTGCACTGTGGACATGCAGACCAATGCCTGGAGCTTTGTTTGAACCTCTCTGACCACACAAATATCTCCACGTGTCCAGGCAGCTGGATGTAGGAAAGCCTAACACTAGAGGTTCTCCAGCCTGACTGGCTGAACAGTCAGCTGTGGATGTGAACTGTCTACCACAAAGGACACCTGGGGCTTTCAGTGAATCCCAATTTCCTCTGCCCACAGGCACCACTCACCTCCTTCCCCTTGTTCAGCTCCAGGCAAATGCTTATGTGAGAATCTGCTCAACAGTCACACTCTTGTAGCCATGTGCCATTGTAGCTGTGGGCAGTGCTGAAGTAACAAGTACTTCAGGAAAGCCCAGGGGAATGGACCAAAAACCCCACCCTCACAAGAGCGATCACCCACCACAGCTACTGAAGCAGTGCCAGTTACACTTCCCAGCCTGAATCCAGTTTATCCTGACGATACAGTTTTAGCTCCAGCTGGATGACCTTGCGTGAGCGTGCTCCCGAAACGGAGAGCTTGGTGCTTCCAGGATTTGGCAAGAGCTGACACAGCCATCACAGGTGCCCTTTTCATTTATTGAACTGGCTTAGGGTATATTTGCACATGAGGAGATAAACTCTTTGTCCAAAGGACTTCAATCTGGCTGCTGGGCTCCAGATGAGCCCCTCTCATTCATGTGGCTGCTCACATGTCAGGAGGAGCACGAACTGAGCTGAGATCCCCGACTTTTTGTCCTGCTTCCAGGGAGCCTGACAGACTGCTTCCTTCCCAACACAGAGATGGAGTATTGTCTGAACACCCTAAGCATGTGTGATCTTTTCAGGAAAACAAGATGACAACACTTAGATGCAGGTTAGACATTTTACTTTACTGAACTTCAGACCACCACCACTGGCCTGACCACCTCACCCTCCTGCTGCTGAACCCCTTGATGATTTAGCACAGGCATTCCCAGTTTAGGCTGTGACTGAAGGAGGAACAGTGCTCAGGTGAACAAAGCAGGATGGGTCTTGGGACATACCACTGCTTCAAAGTCTGTCCCACTGAATTCCCCACTAGTCACACTCACGTTCTGTGTGCAACAAGAGCCACGTCCCCTCAAATCAGGAAGGTTAGCACTGTTTGCACTTGCGTTGACTTTATTCGCACATGCCAACAGCTTGTACAGAGAGCAGACAACAGGCTACTGACAAGGACTAAGATCTGGAAAGTATCTCCGTGATCACTTCAACACAAAGCTGTTCTTTTTCACTTTCATGGGAGCTTTAACTCAACTCACAGTGGAGGCAGTCTTAAAACATGAAATGCATTCAAGTGATCAACAACTTGAAAGGTAATAAAAGCAGTTAATAGCTTCAAATCTGCTTGCAGCCAGATAAACAGCTAGTTATCTTGGGGAGAAGGGTAGGGTGCTTCTTTTTCTTCCCCAGAACCACTGATTACAAGCTCACAGCACCCACTTCAAAGCAAAGCTGAAGAGAACAGCAAATACCTTTTCCAACTATACTGCAGTTCTCATAAACCCAGTACAGCCTGTCTGTGTACTGTGGGTGCAGTGGGCAGCGTTTTATGTACCAGTTAAAAAGCAACTCACTATTCAAGGTCACTGCATCCAGCGCCTGCCCAAGCCAATGGCCATTTCTGTGCTTTCTATCATTAATAAATCAATCAAATGTTAGAGGCACTGGAGTGAAATTGTCCCGTCAGCCTTATCCATCAGGTACTTTTACTGAACTGTTGAGTTATTGCATATTTACAGGAGACTGAGAGAGACGGTGAGACATCAGCATCTCAAAATACTTGCAACTTGCACATCATAAACACTAGAGATATTTCATTAAAGCCATTTTACAAGCTATAAAACTGAAGGTCATGTTATGTCTCTCTCTATAAAAGCAGACAGTGATATAGTCCTCATACTCTATGGTACAATTTAAGCAGCACTGCACAGACTACTTGAAACTCCTTACAGAGCAACTTATATCCAGTATTACTTCTCTGTTAAGACTGATATCCAGTACTATTCCTTTGCTAAAATAACAAGACCTTGAAGGAAAGAAATTTACACCTTCAAATAATACATCCTTCTTAAAAATATTTAATAATGTCAGCTTAACAATTTTCCTAGATGAATTCATTAGGGAGGTCAATACATAAGGCTACAAAGCAGACTTCCAAACTACCCGTGGAAAAAACACGTAAATTCTTCACTCTGCTTTCAGCATAGCAGCTTTACGATGAAAGTACTAAAACACTGAAAGGCTGGAACACAAAAGCAAGTGTACAACGTTGTAATGGACTCGTCTTAAAAACCCGAGCGCTCTTGCTCAGCACCTGACGCGGCACTCGGAGTCGTCCTCACCTGCGCCTCTGCCCCGCTCCTCCGCCCCGCTCCTCCCAGCGCGGGTCGGCTGAAGGGACGTGGGTTTTACCTGAGTTGGCTCCTCCGTTTGCAGCTGCCTCTGGGGGACAAAAGTTTCGAAAAGTCGGAGGACAACAGCAGCAGCGGGACGGGACAGGACGGGACGGGACGGGCAGAGAGTGAGCCGGGAACCCGGCGGCAGCCCGGTCACCGGAGAGAAGCGACGAGCGGGCACTGCTCCGGCTCACCGGCAGCTCGGAGCCCTCGGCCGGAGCAGATCGCACCGGGGGCTCCCTGGCGGAGGTGCCCTCACCGCCCCGTGCGGGGCTGCGG